>JAHHFK020002881.1:0-62840 GCA_024533555.2 Aedes koreicus
AAAGCTATTGTTACTACTGTAGATCTTAAATTCTGAACTCAAGGATAGTTTGGATGACCTAGAACATCATAAAGTTATCAAATAACGACTGTTGACCTTCCAAAAGCTTCTTTCAATATGTTTAAATACATATCTTAAGCTTATACAGCCCTAAAAGCTACTGTTACAACTGTAGATCTGTAGTTTTGAACTTTGGAGGACCGAGAATCTCCCAGAAATATACAAAAATATTTAACGTTGATCAACGAGAATTTAATAATAAGTTTGCATATGTAGGACATTCTAAAACAACGCTTTACACTATTAATAAGGCATTTATTTTTTCTTCCTGAACTTCTTCATATTCAGTATGTTCTAGGTCGTCAATTAGGCCTCAAACTCATATTTTTTTAAATATATTTTCCAGCTAGAAGAATTAATGGAAAACAAATTTGCTCAAGACAGTGTTACACACTTTTATTCAGTATGTGCGATTTTATGCAGCTATTATATATGACCGTAAAGGGCGATACGGTCAAAATTTGGTCAATATCAACTTGACGTATTTCTTTCAATTTTGCATTTAAAAAACCTGAACACCCCTCATTTTGAAGGTGTGTGTGTAGAATGTTGCTCCTATTTTGATTTTGGAATTCACTCTTCAGTTGTCAAAATGCCGTCCAAGCAAGAAGAGCAGCGTATCAAAATTTTGCTCGCGCATCGCGAAAATCCGAGCTACTCGCACGCAAAGTTGGCAAAATCGCTAAAAGTTGCCAAATCAACCGTTACAAATGTAATTAAAGTGTTTGGGGAACGTTTGTCGACAGCCAGGAAGTCTGGATCGGGGGGAAATCGAAAACCGGAAGCCGCTGAGACGACAAAGAGAGTTGCCGGTTGTTTCCAAGGACACCCTAACCTACTTCTCCGAGATGCCGCAAATAAGCTGGGTGTATCGTCTACAACCGTGCATCGAGCCAAAAAACGAGCCGGACTATCGACTTACAAGAAGGTAGTGACTCCAAATCGCGATGATAAACAAAATACGACGGCCAAAGCGCGATCCCGGAGGTTGTACACGACGATGCTGACGAAGTTTGACTGCGTGGTAATGGACGACGAAACCTACGTCAAAGCCGACTACAGGCAGCTTCCGGGACAGGAGTTTTATACGGCAAAGCGAAGGCAAAGGTAGCAGATATTTTCAAGCACACGAAACTGTCAAAGTTCGCAAAGAAATATCTGGTTTTGGCAAGCCATCTGTACCTGTGGCTTGAAAAAGCAGCATTCTCATAGCTTCCGGGACTGTCAACCAAGAAATTTACTGGAAAGAGTGTTTGAATAAACGTCTGCTGCCTTTCCTGAAGAAAAACACGGTTGTTCCGTACTGACTTGGCCGGATTTGGCATCTTGCCATTACGGTAAAAAGGCCATGGAGTGGTACGCCGCCAACAACGTGCAGGTGGTTCCCAAGGACAAGAACCTCCCAACACGCTAGAGCTCCGCCCAATTGAGAAATACTGGGCTATTGTCAAGCGGAACCTAAAGAAGACCAAAAAAACTGCTAAGGACGAGCAGCAGTTCAAGGCAAACTGGCTTTCTGCGGCGAAGAAGGTGGACAAGGTGGCTGTACAAAATTTGATGGCAGGGTCAAGCGTAAGCTCCGGCAATTCGGATTTGGAAAAGCGGAAGCCTAACTGAATATTTTCCGGAATTTTATACTAATTGAACTTGAAAAAGAAATTTAATTTGATTTTTTAAATAAACGATTTCACCGATTTACACGCGTTTTCCCTTGACCAAATTTTGACCGTATCACCCTTTAAGTGAAAGCTCCAAGTATGTTGTGAAAATCGCCAAGTTACTTCCGATTCAGGTCAACTATGATCTTCTTATTGACGAATGGAACTTGTTAAAATGCGTTTCAACCGTGCATATAGACCCGTCTTCGCAAAAACGAGCTACGGATCAAGTGCAGGAGGTCGTGGAGAAAAAAAGTCGCTTGATCACAGGCTTCTTTACAAAAAAAAAAACCAAAAAGCTGACACTACGCCGCAGTATTATTCATTTTTTTACAAACAGGGGTGATCAACAAAGTTCATTTTACTGTACTTATACAACAAATGTATAAAAGATTTAAAATTAAGGTATCCAATTAAAAAAAAGGTCTGTATTCCCAATAATCCGGACACCTCAAAACATAAACAAAACATAAATTTCGCATTACATTTCCGTCGTAGTTGTTTATTTCAGATTCATGGGATGTGTTTTAACAATTCGTGAAGACAAAACATAATTATTCGGTATTTGCATAAAATTTTCGAACTTTGCGCTTAATTCCGTCCATTAGGGTTTGTACAGACTCTTCAGAAATCGTAGAAGCCGTCTTTGTCCAAATTTGCTGGAAGTGTTTGATGTCTTTGATTCCTTGCTTCTTTCCAGAAAGCTTCCGCTTCATCAGAGCCCAATATCTCTCGATTGGTCGTAGCTCTGGGCAATTTGGCGGGTTTGAGGTTTTTGGTACAATGTTCACTTGATTTGATTGGTACCACTCCATCACAGTTTTAGCATAGTGGCATGATGCCAAAATCGGGCCAGAACAAAGGTTTTTCTTCTGCAGACACTCTTTCTGATAGATCTCCTTGTTGATTGTGCCTGTAGTGACGAAAGATTTAATTTTTTTTGCCACACGTGCAAATTGCTTGCCACACAAAGGTAGTTTTTTGGGAAACTTTCTTCGTTCTGAAATGCTCAGCTGTAGCATTTCTGTCCATAGCAGAATTAAAAAGCCAGCCCTTGAAGCTGCTTGAAATCCTCCAGGACATAAGTTTCATCGTCCATAACAACGCATAAAAACTTCGTCAAATATTCGCAGTACAAACGTCGAGCCCGTGATTTTGCTGCCAAGCTCTGTTTGTCGTTGCGATTTGGAACTGTTTTTACTTTATACGACTTAAGTCTCAAACGTTGTTTTGATTTTTTTACGAGCCACCGTTCGAATGGAGAGATTTGGGTTTTTCGTTAATATCCTTTTCACCTATCGGTCCATGACAGGATCAGCGCGTCCAATGTTTTTGTCACTTCTCGGTTTCCTCTCCACCGTCAAACGTTCCGAAAATGATTTGAGCACATCGTGAACAGTGGATTTAGGCAAATCCAATGTTTTTGCAAGGTCCCGTATTGACAAGTCAGGATTTGCCGTACGCCCGTACAAATTTCTTCGCCATCTTGAATACTAAACATGAAATGTAAACATCAATCATAGTATTTTTCATCATAGACTCTCAGCTATACCACAGTGAAATTTTTCATTCTTCGTGCAATATTTCAAAAGTTACAATGATTTGAAGGTGTCCGGATTAATGTGGATACAGACCTTACTCAATTTTAGAAACTACTTTTTAGTCACTATTTGGTCACTATTTTTTTTTTACGAAAATTCCTAGACCGGTCTGGGACACGAACTCAGCCGGCTTTGTAGCTGCGCTTCAACCGACTGAGCTAAAGGAGGACGCTTTCCACTTAGTATACTTGGATTAATTTCAGTCGAGTCGCTTTCAAAAACCATTTTCTTCACATTGTAAGAGTTGTTTGAATTGCAGGCACAGTGGTGTGAAGATGAACATTATATTTTATGGATATATTTTCAAATCTATTTAAATCTCATATCCTCTGTACCATGTTCCCCATAAAATCAAATAAACCTCAAAACAATTGGATTACAAAACAAAGCGGATTAATCGTGTTAAAACTTAGTTTTCCCCTCTTGAAAATTTAACAAAATCAACACCATCGCCCACGTCGGCGGTAATCTCCGAATCGCCGGAGTCCTTTTCCAAGTATCCCAATAGATAAATTCGGGGTACGAATGTAACTCAATCGTCTGCTCACAGGCCGCCCACCTCCACACTTTTCCCCCCGTAGCGAAGACAAACTGTGTGTTAAATCGAGCCAACCATCCCCACAAACTAACTTGTCAGGGACTAATTAAATTTCACTTTCAATTGCCTTTTCGTTCCGGTTCCCGCGTCATCATTCTCCGCTTATATGGGCTCTTGTCCTTCACTCAAACTGCTCCAGTTAGGCTATGCACTGCGACTCCGAGGAAGCTCTGTGTCGCTATTTTATTAGTCGGTGACCATGACATTATCAAATTTCCTCTCGCTCTCGGCGTCGTCGGGCTTAGTTCGGAGCAAGGCGGAAGTGAAGCTGATATCAAAAACTATTCACAGCGCTGCAATCCTAAAGGTGGCATGTCACCACCTATATTTACTGCGATGAAATTGATCACTGGATTTGTCAAATCATTTTGCACGCGACCACGTGTGGCATTATTACGTTAGACAACAATTCAATCGGATTCAGGAGCAGTCTCTCCTGTTTGCAATTAAATCCACCGAGTTGCATTAAGTGTCTTCCCTCTTAGCAACATGCCGTAGAATTGAGAATGTAAACGACCCATTTGAAGACGTGCGCCACCACGTGTCACCCAAACTAAAGAGGCTAGCCACTCGGATGGTCCTATCATCGCATCACGGTCACCCTCCGTCGTTATAACGATTGTGGTTTTCATCATTATTCTAACAGATTTCCGCATTTTCCCCCTCTCTCATTTCAGAACACAAACTAGTGATGGTCGGCCTGGATAACGCCGGCAAAACCACCATCCTGTACCAGTTTCTGATGAATGAAGTTGTACACACAAGTCCGACGATTGGATCCAACGTGGAGGAGGTAAGTGGAAGTATCGGAAAGTGAGGGAAAAAAAAAGTCGAAAATCCTTGCCAGTCAACTGGAACGATTGCTTCTGTGTCGAGGATTTTCAAGCTCCCTATTGTCACGAAGCGGTGTAGACAGTCAGAAACAGGGAGTTAATGACAGGCAGTTTAGGTTGCCATCGGCTAGAGGAGGGTGGATGGGAATTCAGCTTTAATGTTATTCAAAATGTCGACCCATTTGTCCCGGGATGGGTCAGTCAGTCGGTGATGATGACGACGGTGGCTTTGTTGTTCCTGTCAGGTAGAAGGGGACGATTTGGAAATTTATGCAGCTTTTCGGGATTAAGTTATTCCGGGGAAGGATCGATCTAATCTGACGTTTTTCGTTTCGTGGGTACGACTGTTGCTGTCGTGCCATTGGTCGTTGGTGATGGTTTTTAAGTCGTTAAGTTCTTCAAAAGGGTTTGGCTTGAGGACATTCATTTAATTGAATTCAGGTCAAATGGGAATGTACAAAAGCCATTAGAGCTCGTCCGAGGACGAGATTAGGACTTCTTTTGCAGCCAAAAATGCAAATCTAATTCAGCTGATTTGAAATGTGCTTTTAAAACATACAATCAAACTCCTTTAGTGGGCGGAGTATTTTGTATTATTCTCATTCTTCGCCTTTCACCCAAGAAGTTTTAAGGTTTTAGGGAGAGTTTCTTCGATCGTGATTAAAATTGGAATAATTTTCAGCCGAATTTAAGTTTCAACGGAGGATTCAGAACGATGAACTATGGCCATTTGATAACATTCATTTTTCAATATTTAAAAACATTTTAACCCAACAAAGCTCGATAATGAAATCGTGATTTATGAAAAAAAAAAATGGGACGTTTATAAAATTTTTTCTTTATCGGATACTTCCACAAGTACCATAAGAATATATTAAAACTACCCAAGTAACCAATAAGCATTAGCATATGCAGTAAATCAACCCTAAATCTGCATTTCAGATGCTACAAGCATTATATTAGCATTATATCAGCATCCTGAATGCTATCTGTTGTAAAGTTGCATTCCAAATGCTATTTAAATGCTTGTAGTCTGTAATAAGCATTTCCAATGCAAAATAGCATTAATGAAGCATTATCATAGCATTGTAGTAAAGCAGCCGTATATTGTGCCAAAAGTGGCATTTACGTTGCTGTTGCTATTTATGGCTGTTTCGACAATAATGTAGGTAGCCTCAATGATGACACACAAAATTCCTGATATTTTTTCATTTTCTGCAAGGGTTAGTACGACCGTTAGCCAGTCTGTACTGGACACCACACAACGTACTTAGTAAAGCTTCGAGATCCGCTTTAGCTTTTCAGCATCAGCAGGATCGCTGACCTCAAACACGTATGTTAGGGAACGGCTTAATCAAGGGTGACTGTTTTCATCAGTTGTTAGGAAATAGGTCTTAATTTAATGATACGAACATAAACTCTATCTATTAGGGCTGATGATACGTTGTATAAATCATGATTGGTAACCAATTAATTGCTGTCATTTTGAAGATTTAAAATACATCATCTAGAAAACTATCAGAGTTTCTTACATGCTGAAGAAGTTTGCTTAAATTTTGCCTTTGCGTATTTTTCATGTGGTTGCGTGTACCGGAGGGAATGACTTCATCAGCTCCTTCTCACATACAGGCTTGTTGCCAGAATGTGATGTTGATGAACATTGAGTTTATTTCATATTTAGATGATCTGAAATCACTATTCATTTCATGTTTCTTCCAATTGTTTGAGGTTAATCTATGCTTCAGATTATATTTTCCATCACCTGGCACTATCATATGCAATGAAAAAATATGTGTCGGAGCTGTCCAACAGTACTCAACGATAAATAATGCTTCGTTGTTGAACGGCAGCTATGGCATCACAGTTGCTTTTGAGAGAGCCCATATCTTCCCTTTACTTTGTTAACCAGGGCTATAGCGCCTCGTTACTGTATGTAACGTGAAGCCTGCTAGGGTACGGGACGGGTTTTTAGCAGTTTATTCAGCATCTGGGACATTTGATGAAGCTGTATGTAATCTATAATTTGAACTGCCAATATTTAGACGTT
Organism: Aedes koreicus; assembly: GCA_024533555.2. NCBI lineage: Eukaryota > Metazoa > Arthropoda > Insecta > Diptera > Culicidae > Aedes > Aedes koreicus. The sequence continues at coordinate 6,798 of JAHHFK020002881.1, forward strand.
AATCCCTCTGTTTACTTCTGATCTATCGGAACATACCTTCAGACACGAGCGTTAGACTCAGAAAATTTCATAGCCATGGAATAAAGTTATCAATTGCAGGGACTTATAAAAAAACCTTGCGGATTGCTTTCCGATCAAGAAAATGTTTTCTTCAGCTCCTTAATCCGTACATAAACTAACAATATTGTATGAGTGCGATTCCGTGCATGTGCGCGTAGGCAAAATGAAATAGGCCAGTTGACGATTTGCTGCAAACGTCAATTTTCTCAACCCGCTCCTTCGTTCTACCCATCCGCTCTCGAAAACAATCAACCAAAACATGTCGATTGCTATGATCACAAATTCGTCTACCAGCAGGTTATGAGACAGACGTACACGACCATCCTTTAAGTTTGTCATTGATGATCTTTAGATTAGCAATGTGTAGTTCTTATCTCAGGCCGTTTTCAGCGGTGTTCTATTATTTTGGTCTAGTTTTATAACAGTTCCAAAAATATAGACCACCAAAAATAGACCAACTATTTTCCATTTTCAACGCCATTGTTCTAAATTTTGTATGATGACGTCCATTTGTGTTTTATTTTGGAACTCCGCCTGCTTCGTTTGGATTTGGTTTGTGTTGATTCAACTCGTTCGGTATTTCGAAATAATTCTAAAAAGTTTCCGAGATTCACGAATCAAAAGGTGCCGATTCCTGTTGGCGCTGGGAGAATATTAAGATGAATGATTGGTTCCAGATAGTGAAGGTTATTCCGAGAGTCAAAGTTTCGTTTGTCACTTTCTCACTTTTATCATTTCACCAAGAGACATACCTCACTTCAACTCTAGGAATAACCATCAGTATTGAATTCCGCGGCTGCTTCGTGCTGTTTTATGGTAGACGATGTGGAGGATTTCCGTCTTGCTGAATCAGTCAAAACTGGAAATTAATTTCCATGGAAATTTCCTTTTTAGGAGGAAGCTCTCATACGCGTAACTATGAATGTTTGACTGGATGAGAGTACGGCACTAGCTGACATAAAGGATCGGTATTGAGCTGGGAAATCTGCCGCTCCAGTTCAACTCTATTTTAACAACGATTTCGGGCCTGAATAAAGCATTCCTACCGGCTGAAAACCCTGAAACTCCATTGCTAACAGGTTTCCTACGACAGGACTCTCTACAAGTCCCAATGCAAAAAGTTCGCGTTTCTTAGTCAGTTGAGCATTGCGTCCTCAAGTAATACACTTGTTCGGAACGAAAGTATTAAAAGGAAACGAACTTCCATGGTTTCTCGCAGATGATCATCAAAAACCCATCAGAATATATTCCATCAGTTTCGCGAAACGATACAGTAAGTGGAATAAAAGTCTGGAAACGCCGGAAGACGATGTTGAAATCAAAATGTTCCGAACAACTAGACAGGATGTTGAGACGTTCATTATAACATAACTTATTCATCTTCCCGATTGGCACCGGAGGAAGTGCAGATGATGAAATTGAAAGAAAAAACACCGTTGCGTTTAGACTTAGAACTTCGTACCTTTGTTTTTTTTTTTAAATAAATATCATTCATTTTGAAGGCTCAATCATATTAGTTTTAGGTTAATTTGGTAATAACATGTAGTTGAAGGGCATGAGGAATATAGATAAAGAAATCAGGTATCTTTGAGTATCTGATGTGACTTTATATATAATGTCAGAATTAGTGCACTGTACAGCTGAACAGCAACTTTGTGTATAACGTTCAAACCAGCAGTAAAAATAATTGTCATTTGAATTTCCCAGTTTTGAACTGGAACAAGGCTAAAAGATTTAAATTTTAGAAGGGTTGCATTATTCAGGATTAAACGAGAGAATATCCCGGATCTTTGCGCTGGATTTCAATACAAACAATAGAACTGGAACAATTTTAGGTGGAGTTTTACCTCTGCTTGTTTTCTGTTCACCCAGGTCGAGGGAACCTGTATTAGAGCTCCATTTACCATGTACTGGAAGTAATTTCTCAGCAGAAGAAGTGATACACGTTTTGCCGAGTTGAAAAATCCCTAATATCCCGCACCCAAGCTCGCGCAACCCCTAAAAGGTCGCATAGGTTTCACAAGCCTTTTTTTAGGTTTTTTAGTTGATTGCGTAAGGTGTGAGATGTTTGGGATTTTTCAGCTTGGCAAAACTTGTGTCACTCTTCCTCTTGTGTACTTATTTCAATTTACCCCAAGGTGTGTAAACTTGTGGTGCTAGTTGAAATGCTTCAAATACCTTGGAAAAATCATATTTGTAACTGGGATTTTATATAGCATCTTTTTTGCTAGCCTCCATATGCTTCCAAAGCGCACAAAATTCAATGTATGGGAAATACAACTTTTTGACGAAGACTCAAGCAACGTGTAAAACATATGTGTTAGCAAAATCAGGCATGATAAAAATAAACAAAGCTATGAAAGCACGTAAGGCTAGTTTTAACAACATGTCATAGCTGTGACAATATGTGTTAACGTATCTAGTATACTGAAAAAATACTAGAAGTTCACCCTTCCTTTTCAACTTACCCATAATGATCGTAACACTTTAGCCATATTCACAAAACTTCATCAATAATCAAAAAACTTCATAATATAGTTCGCAGAAATTCTTCAAACTTTGTAGAGCTGCTGCAAAGTTCACAGATTTTTTGCAAAATTGAACTTAACATATTTCTCAAAATATCAGTTTAGTTCAAAGAACTTCAGTGTTCAGAATTCCACCATTGCCATCTGAACTCCATAATGTTTAAAAAAAAAAGCTATGATAAAGTTCAAAGAGCTTAAGAAAAATAAAAGAGAACTTGAGCAAAGTCAGTAATCTGGTTGGTAATATCGTAATATTGTTTTCAGACTTACCGAAAAACGAGCGAGCGATCCACTCGGTTGTGCACTTTGCCCTTGTTGTTGTTTTACACCATTTTTTTTCAGCTGCCTAAATAAATATAGAACGCTCTGGATTCCGTTCCAAATTCGGAACAAAATAAAACAAAGCGTATGACAGTTTTATTTTTTTTACATCGAAACTGTTCGAAAATGAAATTTGGAACGCACCGGTGAAAATGGAAAATTTCGTTTGGTCTATTTAATTGTCAAAATTTAGAATAGACCACGACCGCTGAAAACGGCCTCATTTACTCTCACGGAAATGTTAGACAAAGCAACTGTGACGACAACGGGATGCTTCGTATAAAAACAAACAAATGTAAGAGACAGCAGGCTTCACGTTACAATACCGGTGCGCTATATCCATGGTTAACAAAGAAGAGAGGCAACATGGGCTCTCTCAAAAGCAACAGTGATGCCATAGCTGCCGCTCAACAACGAAGCATTATTTATCGTTGAATACTATTGGACAGCTCCGCAACATATTTTTTATTGCAAAGGATAGTGCCAGATGATGGACAATATAATCATAAGCAAAGATCAACCTCAAATGACTCGAAGAAACATGAAATAAATAGTGATTTCAGATCATCTAAATGTGAAATAAACTTAACTCAATGTTCAACATCACATTCTGGCCACAAGCCTATATGTGAGAGGGAGCTGATGAAGACATTCCCTCCGGTGCACGCGAACAAATGCAAAATACACAAAGTCAAAATTTGAGCGAACTTCTTCAACAGGTAGGAAACTGATGGTTTTCTAGATGATGTATTTTAAATCTTCAAAATGACAGTAATAAATTGGTAATCGATCATGATTTATGCATCGAATCATTAGCCCGATAGATAGAGCTTATGTTCGTATCATTAAAAGTTAAATACTTTGGAAAATTTAGGAGTCTTAGACCTATTTCCTAACATCTGATTTAAACAGTCACCCCTGATTAAGCCGTTCCCTGCCCTATCTCTTACATTTGTTTGTTCTTAAACTATGCATCACGTTTTTCGCCTCAATCGCTTGGTATAACAATTCCGTGAGAGTAAATGAGATAAGAACTACACATTGCTAATCTAAAGATCATCAATGACAAACTTAAAGGATGGTCGTGTACGTCTGTCTCATAACCTGCTGGTAGACGAATTTGTGATCATAGCAATCGACATGTTTTGGTTGATTGTTTTCGAGAGCGAATGGGTAGAACGAAAGAGCGGGTTGAGAAAATTAACGTTTGCTGCAAATGGTGAACTGGCCTATTTCTTTTCGCCTTCCCACACATGCACGGAATTGCACTCATACAATATTGTTAGTTTATGTACGGATTAAGGAGCTGAAGAAAACATTTTCTTGATCGGAAAGCAATCCGCCTGCTTTTAATATGTCCCTGCAATTGACAACTTTAGTCCATGGCTATGAACCCTACCCTACCTGTTTCCACCTTTCTTGGTGTGCGCATCAACGACATGTCGAACAGAACCTTGGACAGTTGATGCCACATCAAGGTGGTAGCAGGCTACGCCTTTGCCCCCTTCGATTGCCTCTATAAGGAGAACAATCTCATAATTGCGTTTATTTTTCGCCAGGGTCCGTCGATCCTCAGAGTCCAGATGTGAATCAATCATTCCATCTGGTTCTTACGGAACAGACCGTCTCGTGCCGAAGCCGCCGGAGTTAGGGAATTCAAATGTATATTGTCCGGTTGTGTAAAAAATGGTTGACTTCAAACCACAGGAACATATTGCTTGCCATACCAGTACCTTTCGACCGAATTTCTCCACTTGAATCGACCTGTCCGCATCGCTCACATCCTCCCCAACGACGGCAGTAAAGTATTGTGGACCTGGAAGGGTTTTTGAGTCCTCCTTTACATAGGTCTCATCGTCCATCAAAACGCATGCATCCGGACGCTGCAAAAGACGCGAATACAATTTCCGGGCCCTTGTTGCTGCTCGCTTCTTCTGTTCTGCACTTTGTTTCGAGATTTTCTGCTTCTTGTAGGTCTTCAGGTGGTTTCGCCTCTTGATACGCTGGATCATTCCGACACTCGTTCCTGCTTTTTTGGCCAAATCACGTATTGACATTGATTTGTTCTTCATGATTAGAGATACCACTTTCTGCTCCAGTTTCGGGTTGGAAGAACCGGGTTTTGTGCCTCTTCCTGGTAGCTCATCCAAAGAATAGTGTTCCCCAAACTTATTAATGATTAATGATTAATGGTTTTAACACTCGCATGATGAATTCCAAACCGCTCCGCCGGTTTTCGCATAGTAATACCCTTCTCACTTAGCCATGTGTCCAGAACCTTAATTTTCACTTCCTTTTCAATACGCGACATTTTGAAAACGCAGAATTTGAACCGCACAAACAAGTAAACAAAAGAAAGCTGACAGTCAAACGCACAGCATGCAGTGTTCAGAGCATAAAAAACCATCACAAATACATGCGTACAACGCAAATGTATGTGGATAGCTTATATTCGATACACTCCTTACAATAACAACCTCATGATTGGTGCTCTGTGGTTCGACTCAGGAAAACCTGACATGGCCTTGTTTCATAAGCATTTTATTCAACAAACTCGACGGCTCCGTGAAGGAATTAAAATTGGTTCCGAATATTATAAAGTACTAGTTCTACAAGATTGTTCAGTTGGTAGTTGGATCAATAATCAAATCCGCTATCTTTATCAACGATCCAAGCTTCGACAAGAAAACTCATGTTGGAAGTTCATAACTCGCAAACGAAGGAATTTTTACATCGAATAAAGGGCATAAGCGTTCTAACTGGTATTCCGGATTTCGACATTATCAGAGGATTATCACCTGATTACATGCATTTGGTAAACCTAGGCCTAACGAAACGAATATAGGAACTACTTTTTGAAGGTGACGCTGAGTATAAATCGCAACAATACAACATCGGAAACCACAAAGAGTTGATGGAACAAAGATTGCACACTATTCGACTTTCTAGCTGCTCTCCGAGACGAACAAGAAGCATAGCAGAATATACTCAATTCTAGGCTAGTGATTGGGAAACGATACTTTTCCATTGCCTATACCTTTGTTTTAACGACTTGTTTCCGTCCAAGTATATGGATCATTCAATGCTTTTCAGTACAAGTATTTTCCAGCTTCTAGAATGTAAAGTTTCCAGAATTACACTTTTGACTTGTGAAAAACAGTTAGATTTGTTTGTAAGGGAATTTGAAAAACATTATGGAACGAAAAATATGGTATACAACGTACATCTAACTTCTCAAATCGTACAAACCGTTAGAAACCTTGTGGCGCTATGGAATTCATCATTATATCCATATGAAAATATACCTCACCTTACCAATCAGACTAAGGCCGGCGTGGCCTCTGCTGTATACAGAAATTGTTTCCATTGTAATCGGTCCATGGCTGTACCTCGCCAGCCTCGCTGTCTGCGGAGGGTCCGCAGGTCGCCTTCTACTTGATCAATCCACCTTGCTCGTTGCGCGCCTCTTCTTCTTGTACCTGTCGGTTCGTTTTCGAGAACCATTTTCACAGGGCTGTCGTTCGACATTCTTACGACATGCCCAGCCCATCGTAGTCGACCGATTTTTGCGATGTGTACGATGGGAGGTTCTCCCAGCAACTGGTGCAATTCGTGGTTCATTCGCCTCCTCCACGTTCCGTCTTCCATCTGCACTCCACCGTAGATCGTACGCAGCACCTTCCGTTCAAAGACTCCAAGGGCGCGTTGGTCCTGCACTAGCAATGTCCATGTTTCGTGGCCGTAGAGAACTACCGGTCTAATTAAGTCTTGTAGATGGTAAACTTTGTGGTTCGGCGAACTTTGTTCGTTCTTAGCGTCCTACGGAGTCCAAAGTACGCACGATTGCCAGTCATAATGCGCCTTTGTATTTCTCTGCTGGTGTCGTTATCGGCGGTCACCTATGAGCCCAGATACATGAATTCGTCTACTACCTCGATTTCATCACCATCGATCTGAACTCGTGCTAGGAGGCTAACATTGTCTTCTCGTGAGCCTCTTCCCTTTATGTATTTTGTTTTCAACGCATTAATCACAAGCCCAATCCATCAGCTTCAGCCTTAAGTCTGATGTACGTTTCCGCCATCGTCTCAAAGTTACGTGCTACGATATCAACGTCGTCGGCGAAGCCAAATAGTTGGACAGACTTCCTGAAGATCGTGCCACTCGTGTCTATCCCAGCTCTTCGAATCACACCCTCCAGTGCAATGTTAAACTACAAACACGACAATCCATCTCCTTGCCGTAACCCTCTCCGAGATTTGAAGGGACTCGAGAGCGTCCCTGATACTCGGACGACACACATCACTCGATCCATCGTTGCTTTGATCAACCGCTTCAGTTTTTCCGGAAATCCATATTCGTGCCTGATTTGCCTTAGCTGGTCTCGATCGATTGTGTCATACGCTGATTTGAAGTCGATGAAAAGATGATGTGTGGGCACGTTGTATTCGCGACATTTCTGCAGTACTTGCCGAATCGCGAAAATCTGGTCCGTAGTAGCGCGGGCACCCATGAATCCCGCTTGGTATTGCCCCACGAACTCCTTTGCAATTGGTGACAGGCGGCGGCATAGAATTTGGGAGAGCAACTTGTAGGCAGCGCTCAGTAGCGTGATCGCACGATACTTGCACATCACCGCCCTTTTTATAGATGGGACACACTATTCCTTCCATCCAATCCTCCGGTAAACATTCCTCCTCCCAAATCTTGGTAATTGCCCAGTGCAGCGCTTTCTCACCACCGTATTTTAATAGCTCGTTGGGAGTTGGTCAAAACCAGCAGCTTTGTTGTTTTTCAACCGACCAATTTCCTCCTCAACTTCCTGAAGGGTTGGGGTCGGGGTCCTGTCATCTTCTGCGCGTGTTCCTAGATTTATTACCGTGCCACTTTCGTTCGCTGTAACATTACCGTTCAGGTGCTCGTCGAAGTACTGCTTCCACCTTTCAATCACCTCACACTCTCCTGTGAGAAGGTTGCCATCCAGGTCTCTGCAAATATCAGCTTGTGGTACGTAGCCTTTGCGCGAGCTGTTCAACTTCTCCAAGAATTTGCGTGTGTCGTTAGCACGGTACAGTGCTTCCATTTCTTCGCGGTCTCGATCTTCCCTCTGGCGCTTTTTCCTTCGAAGAATAGAATTTTGTCTGTTCCGTGCCTGTCTACATTCGCTCTCGTACGGTGTTGCAGCATTCTTCTCCTCTACTAACTGCTTGCATTCGCCATTAAAACCAGTCATTTTTTCGATTCGGCGAAGAAGTACCTAGTGTCACTAATGCAGTGCTACCAATGGCGGTTCGAATATTTCTCCAGCCATCCTCAAGAGTAGCTGCGCCAAGCTGCTCTTCCGTTGGTAGGGCTGCTTCTAGCTGTTGCGCGTATTCCTGGGCAACTCCGGTTTTCCGTAGTAGCTCAATGTTTGGTCGTGGCGTCCGAATTCGACGGGTGTTGTACACCGTCGAGAGTTTTGAGCGCATACATACCGTAACTAGGTAGTGGTCCGAGTCCATATGAAAACATGCTTATAGGATTTCAGACCTCAAAAAATCATCCTGTCGTTCAGGTATCACAAAAAAATAAATTAACAGGATACGTCATTTTGCCGGACTAAAAAATTCACCCATCAATGATTGGACTTCGAAATTTTGGAGTTCTCCAAATCAAAATAAAGAATTTAGTAGCAGCAAAAATGAATATACATTGCCTGATAATGTTGCAGCAGATTTAGAACTAAAAGATGTCGAGTTCTGTGAAATCGGAAAGTATTATTAAAAAGGAATTAAAATTTGCACCAAAGATCTTTGTAAGAATTTTAAATATAAAGATTCATTCATTTTCCTTAATGGCCAATTCGAAAACATGTTCATTTATGAGACATCGGAAAATTAAAAATTAAGTCGTAATTGTTATTATGATGCTAGAAACTACCAAGATAAGACATCATTGTGTTGAAAGCATGTCATTCAAAGTATCTTGAAAACGTATTATGTTACTTGGGCAGTCTCCGGATCTTAATGCCAATGAACGTTTGTGAAATAATCTGGAGAAACGGATCCGGAAACATGAAATCCGGAACAACCGGCAGTTGAAGGCGATTCTAATGGACTAATAGAATGAAACCTCACCCGAATACAAAAAAAAAGCCATCCCTATGAATTCATTTTTTATGTCTGTTTACTGTAAACACTAATGAATATCATAATGCTCTTTTTAATAAAATAATAAGTATAAATTGTTAACTTCGAACTCATGAGCTCAGTGTTAAGAGGAATATTAGATCTGCAGCATATTAATAAACTACTTCCTAAAAATCTCGGGACTTGCAGCGCTCAGCTGCTCAAGGATCTTTCTCTTTACACCGTAATTTTCTTGGAAAATTCATAGATTTTTTCTTCTCTTTTTCTTCCCACAATTTCATCTCGGACTCGACTCGTTACCATCTGGACATCACATGAAACCCCTCGATGATCTCAACCAAAACCAACCGAACGCCTGCCGGGCAGATCGTGTGGAAAAACATTCACTTTCTGGTGTGGGACCTGGGCGGTCAGCAAAGTTTACGGGCAGCTTGGAGCACGTATTACACAAACACAGAGGTCAGTAGGGCTTCCTTGCTCCCTGGATGCACACCGGCTATGGAATTGGTTTCACGTGTTCCCGCCGCGTACGGACCTAGCGCGCTTTAAATAACCAACAATGCAAGCCTTCGACTGACTGCGTTGATGCACATGAGTAATCCAAAAAGAAGACAAACATGTGCCTTTTGTGTTTATTTTTGTTTTGGATTCTCGGTCTTCTCCCCCGCCCCGCAGGTCGTGTGTCTCAACAGCAGTCAGCAGTCCGTGTCACACCAATTCCATCCATTCGGGGTTTATTTTTAAGCAAACATGTTACATGCAACTAGAAAGCAACAACTGTTCAGTGTTTTGTAAACAACATTTTCTCGTGTTTTCCTTTCCTCCGTTTTACTTCTTTTTTTCCCCATCCTCTATGAATGAATGCGCCACCACCACACCATGCCTCGACGGCGGCTCTGCAACAGTTCATCATAATGGTTATAGATTCGACAGACCGGGAGCGGTTAGCGGTGACGCGGGAAGAACTGTATAAAATGTTGCAGCATGAAGACTTAACCAAGGCTAGTTTGCTAGTGTATGCCAATAAGCAGGTGAGATCGTGCATTGAAATATAACAGCGAGCGATTGATTTTGATAAGTGATCTTGTTTTTCTTTTAGGATTTAAAAGAATCGATGAGTGCAGCTGAAATTTCCAAACAGTTAGACTTGACCTCAATCAAGAAGCACCAATGGCACATACAGTCCTGTTGTGCGCTAACGGGTGAAGGGTGAGTTTCGATTTAGTATGCTGAAAATTCGTATGTTCTTCTGCTCAGGTCTTTATCTGGGTTCGTTTAGTGGGACTTGGTAGAATTCACAAGAAGCCTTGCCATTCTAAAATTTACATTGCATTACAATTTTTTGGTGTATGATATTAATTTAAAATTGCTGCGATGCAACGTTCTTGTTGATTGAACTCGATCCCGAATTAGATTTTCCATTAAACAGCGAGTTTTGAAACGTTCTGAATACTCTTGGTTTGAGGTAGATATTTCTGTTTTATTTTTGACTAGCTGAAACCGGTGCGAGCGATTCTACGCTTGCAACGGAATGAATGAAAATTTAATAGAGCTGGCGCGTTTATGATTGTTTTTCGGATTTTTCTTGACCCCTTCTTAGTTGAAACTTCTATTAGAATTTTTTTTTTCTGGATTATCGAGATTTTCAGCCTCGGGCTGGTTCATCTCCCGTCGTAGTCACTCAAATACCTCTTTTGGGTATTTTCGTAACTTGTCCGGGGGTGAGATTCGAACTCGTAACTTTGGTGTGAGAGGTATGGATGCTAACCACTACGCCGGGGTCGCCACCTATCAGAATATGATTCTACCTGAGAAATACACATGTTGTCTTCTATTCATGTTTGGTTGAAATTTGTGATTCATTTGTATGAGAGCCCCCCTCCCCCCATTTAGAGGGGGAGGGGTCTCAAACCACCGTACAAACATTCCATTAAAAAACCCTACATGCCAAATTTGATTCCATTCTTGAGTTATGCACAAATGTCTGTTTCATTTATACGGGAGCCTCACTTTCCAGAGGGGGAGGAGTCTCAAACCACCATAGAAAAAAAACCTGCCTCCAAAGACCCCGACATGCCACATCTGGTTTTATCTACCTGATTAGTTCTTGAGTTATACCGAAATTTGTGTTTTATTTTTATGAGATCCCCCCTTGAAGTAATGCAGAAGTTTGTGTTTCATATGTATGAGACCCCCCTTCCCAGCCAGAGAAGAGAGGGATCGAGCTAATAACAGACAGACAGACAGACAGACAGACAGACAGACAGACAGACAGACAGACAGACAGACAGACAGACAGACAGACAGACAGACAGACAGACAGACAGACAGACAGACAGACAGACAGACAGACAGACAGACAGACAGACAGACAGACAGACAGACAGACAGACAGACAGACAGACAGACAGACAGACAGACAGACAGACAGACAGACAGACAGACAGACAGACAGACAGACAGACAGACAGACAGACAGACAGACAGACAGACAGACAGACAGACAGACAGACAGACAGACAGACAGACAGACAGACAGACAGACAGACAGACAGACAGACAGACAGACAGACAGACAGACAGACAGACAGACAGACAGACAGACAGACAGACAGACAGACAGACAGACAGACAGACAGACAGACAGACAGACAGACAGACAGACAGACAGACAGACAGACAGACAGACAGACAGACAGACAGACAGACAGACAGACAGACAGACAGACAGACAGACAGACAGACAGACAGACAGACAGACAGACAGACAGACAGACAGACAGACAGACAGACAGACAGACAGACAGACAGACAGACAGACAGACAGACAGACAGACAGACAGACAGACAGACAGACAGACAGACAGACAGACAGACAGACAGACAGACAGACAGACAGACAGACAGACAGACAGACAGACAGACAGACAGACAGACAGACAGACAGACAGACAGACAGACAGACAGACAGACAGACAGACAGACAGACAGACAGACAGAAGACAGACAGACAGACAGACAGACAGACAGACAGACAGACAGACAGACAGACAGACAGTAATAAACACGTGGAATTCACGTTAGAGCTACGTGATTTCCACGTAAAACCACATTCTACGTGAAAATCACATAAATGTAAAGTGATTTTTTACGTACAATTTACTATCACGTAATGTTCACCTGATTTTAATGAAGAAGATTTGGTTAGGTGTTCTGGTGAAAGTTACGTTAAATTTCACATGGAAACAACGTGTCAATTTGTTTGAGTGTAGAACATAGATTGGACATCTGCAGTCGCCTCAAATCTGCTTCAGACAATCCAAATTTCACGAAATTGGAGGTGTACTACAGTATTCTGATACTTCAACTGTCGCATGGCTGGTAGCAGGTCTCCGCTTAGAGACTTGGTCACTATTTTAATGCTTGTCTCTAAAGTCTCTAGTTTCAATGATAGGTCTCTTTGACACACTGGTTCTTTTGATATTTTGTAGGTTATTATTACCACTGTATAAACTGACAGTCATTGTTTCTAGCTCGTTTTTGTGCGATTGTCTTGCTTTCCTTGCGCTCTGCACTTTCCATTCAAGGTTTAAACAGAGCAGTTGTCTGTAACAAAAAACTTGAAGGGTAATGTTCCAGACACAACCGTGTTGTTAACATAGGACCACACGATTGTTATAATTTTTAAGCAAGGCTTGGAAAGGATCGTTGATTTGGTTGGCTTTAGGTTATTTGGGAAAAAAATGTGGCGGTGTTAAGTCCATGTTGCGGGAAATTGTCTTGGCTTCATTCGTTGGATGATGATGAGAAAAGCACTTCTACGGGTGAATTGGAGTCGATGATAACCGAGTTGAAGAAAATTCTTGTTCGCGTCTGCATCCGCATCCAGCAGACTCTATGAATTAGGCAGAGTTCATTCGGATGGAGGCCAGACTATCAAACGGCAAATATGTCCGACTGCAGGGACACTTGTTGGTAAACTGCATGGAACTTACGCGTCATGGCCGACTTCATTCACTTATTACTTATGATGGAATTAATTTAAATGATAAGCAATCAACTGGTGTTAATATGTTATTATAATATCTGAACCATGGATTTGGGATTCTTTGAGATATCATAATTTTCTTGAACGGTTGATGGACACACATATTATTCATTAATCTACTTTTGTTTAAGTGTGCGTAGTAAATATTCATTTCAATAACTGAAGTGTAATGTCTTGCTATAAGTTGAGTGCATAATAATTGTATTTTTTTCTCTCGTTTAGTTTCCTTCCTTGTAAGTTTATGGGTTTAAATTAGGTTTAAGAGCAGGAATCTAAAGTTGCAATTATCACATCAAGGTATACCACTAGGTGAAATTCTTTTTGTTTTAGGTCCTAATCTCGATTTCAAAATCTCTATAGGCTTATTTAGAGTATGCTAGATTACTCTAGAATAGCAATGGCTTAGATTTTGGATAGTATTAAGTTATACTTACTTTCAAGGTAAGGCAATCCTTAACGTTAAAGATTTTCATTGGGAGTCCCCAGAGAGGTAATGTAAATAGTGTAAATTTTCGGCACCAGATCAGCCATTGCACGGTGTGTTTGGTACTATTGTGCTATTCTTTAATATAACCTTATTACCAGTGCTGTAAATAGTCATTTCGACCCAATACGATTCATTTTCCGATAACTCTTTCCAGAAGCTGATTTTCAAAATACCACGTACCTATGCTGCAATTGTTGTAATCCAATTAATCCAAATCTAATCCAAATCCAATCCAAATCCAATCCAAATCCAATCCAAATCCAATCCAAATCCAATCCAAATCCAATCCAAATCCAATCCAAATCCAATCCAAATCCAATCCAAATCCAATCCAAATCCAATCCAAATCCAATCCAAATCCAATCCAAATCCAATCCAAATCCAATCCAAATCCAATCCAAATCCAATCCAAATCCAATCCAAATCCAATCCAAATCCAATCCAAATCCAATCCAAATCCAATCCAAATCCAATCCAAATCCAATCCAAATCCAATCCAAATCCAATCCAAATCCAATCCAAATCCAATCCAAATCCAATCCAAATCCAATCCAAATCCAATCCAAATCCAATCCAAATCCAATCCAAATCCAATCCAAATCCAATCCAAATCCAATCCAAATCCAATCCAAATCCAATCCAAATCCAATCCAAATCCAATCCAAATCCAATCCAAATCCAATCCAAATCCAATCCAAATCCAATCCAAATCCAATCCAAATCCAATCCAAATCCAATCCAAATCCAATCCAAATCCAATCCAAATCCAATCCAAATCCAATCCAATCCAATCCAAATCCAATCCAAATCCAATCCAAAATCCAATCCAAATCCAATCCAAATCCAATCCAAATCCAATCCAAATCCAATCCAAATCCAATCCAAATCCAATCCAAATCCAATCCAAATCCAATCCAAATCCAATCCAAATCCAATCCAAATCCAATCCAAATCCAATCCAAATCCAATCCAAATCCAATCCAAATCCAATCCAAATCCAATCCAAATCAATCCAAATCCAATCCAAATCCAATCCAAATCCAATCCAAATCCAATCCAAATCCAATCCAAATCCAATCCAAATCCAATCCAAATCCAATCCAAATCCAATCCAAAAATCCAATCCAAATCCAATCCAAATCCAATCCAAATCCAATCCAAATCCAATCCAAATCCAATCCAAATCCAATCCAATCCAAATCCAATCCAAATCCAATCCAAATCCAATCCAAATCTAATCCAAATCCAATCCAAATCCAATCCAAATCCAATCCAAATCCAATCCAAATCCAATCCAAATCCAATCTAAATCCAATCCAAATCCAATCCAAATCCAATCCAAATCCAATCCAAATCCAATCCAAATCCAATCCAAATCCAATCCAAATCCAATCCAAATCCAATCCAAATCCAATCCAAATCCAATCCAAATCCAATCCAAATCCAATCCAAATCCAATCCAAATCCAATCCAAATCCAATTCAAATCCAATCCAAATCCAATTCCAATCCAAATCCAATCCAAATCCAATCCAAATCCAATCCAAATCCAATCCAAATCCAATCCAATCCAAATCCAAATCCAATCCAAATCCAATCCAAATTCAATCCAAATTCAATCCAAATCCAATCCAAATCCAATCCAAATCCAATCCAACCCAAACTCAATATTAATCTTCTTTTAATTCTATCTGAATTCGATCCTAATTTAATCTTAATTCAAACTAAAAATAATGTTTGTGTCAAATATTTTTCGCAGGCTATCATAGAAATGTTGTTCATGCAATGAAACCGAAAGATTATCTTCGAGCGGTACTTTTGATCGAATTTATAATTATTCTGCATTCAATGCTATTTTGTTTAGAAATCATTGGGTCGTTACTTAGTTCAGTAAGTAAAGGCGAAGCTATAAAGTGCAACACCATGCTGGGTTCGATTCTCGGCTTTTCCATTCCCTAGGCAAAAGGTATGATTGTACTCGCCACGCAATCATTCTAATGCAAAAATTATATGCATCGCAATCTTTCAAATAATTACTATAGATGTACATTTAGAACACTTGGTTGGGAGCGAGCAATACGCTTGAAAAGCCAAGAAAAATAGAAGAAGCAGCTAATGATACTTATTCTATCTTAGTTAATCTGACTCATTGCTCTACGAGAATTGTATAACTCTGGTTCCTAAAATGCTGGAACGAAGTTTATGGGATTTTGGTTAGTCTTTACTTTGATCAATTCTTTACAGCGCATGTTTCCGGAAAAGCTCTCCAGGAAAGAAATAGTCTAATCGAAGTCCCACTTCACTTCCAGACTCTACCAAGGCTTGGAATGGATAGCTCAGAGGATCAAAAAGAAATGACACCTACCGGAGTAAACAAGGGTAAGTCGTGTTTTTGGTTTCCGTATCACCGTTGTCCTCTGTCCGATGTCCGAAGGCCACCCGGGGTGCAACCAACAAGTGAGAGTTTTAGTTTGTATTGAAATTTAGTTCTTAAACACTGCGAAACAGAAAACAAGTAAACATGCGAAAACAAAAACAAAAAGTAAGAAAAGACAGTAACAGAGCTCACTGTCGGGCCGTGAATCCGTAGGTTGACGGGATCGAAGAGTCGAAAGCCGAATCTTTGCCATTCGCTCCCGTCACCTGGCGTGTTGTCGACTGTTGTATGATAACACTGATACTGAGCGTGTACGAGATTCTTCCCCCAGAGCCTCGTATTCGCCGCTACTCTTCTCCTCGTTTGTGAACGATGTAAGGTAGACCTACTAATCAATGGAGGAAATTAAAGAAAAGAACACAAAGTGAACCTGATGGGAAATATTTTAAGCTTTAGACAAAAATATCGAAAGAGAATGAGAGGAGAACGTGAATCCCGGTTGTTCCCCTACTAGATTCTCCCGCAGACTTAGTGATAAGTGTTTTATTTCTGATTTAGTATTTAAACCGATGTGAAGCAAACAGAAAATCATTCAAAAGTAGAGAACAAAGCTAAAAAAACAGAGATATACTTACATTATTAGTTAATATAAAAACAAAAATGATCTAAAACTAAATTACGTATCATTCCAATATCACATTTTCCCTTGGTGGCAAGCTTCACATAACGTTAGCTTGAGCTTTGTGGTACTTTTACAATTGACACCCAGATGTCGTCGCCGTCGAGGGCATAATCGAAAAGCTTCAACAGTGTAGTTTCAAATTTGCAAACATGATGGTTTTTAAAATTTGTTTGTGTTAGTTATTTTCAAATGAATAATCGCGAACTTAGTTTAGTATATTTTTATATGAAACATTTGCCTTGATGGCTAAAAGTTATACACGGCAAACTGTTAGCGATGGGAAGCGACCAAACCTTGCACTAATTTTTAGCGCAGCAGCGATAAGATAACACGGAGATAGTTTCGTTTCCACGAAGCAAGCAAAAGAATGGAAACAATTGCTGCGAAAACAGCAGCGGTGCATTTTTTTTTCCTCTTGATAACTTCCCGCAGACCTGTGGTGGAGACGACTTTGTGTTATCAATGCACCAACTATCTATCAATCTGCCTATCAATAAACAATTGGTCCCCGCATCCGCGTGTTCATCGGTGCTGAAAAAAAAAAAATGCAACGGAAAACTAATAATGCATTTTTTATCGCACAACTGCTGATAACCGTACATGTCTGCGCCAGGTGCTGCAATGAAAAAAAAAGGGTTGCCCGCACTAGGCGTTCTGCGGTTCATTTTTTTTTGTTCGACGCAAGCATCATATGCGTGTGGTATTTGGAAAACGCGTTAACCTTGCTTTGAAGCAACAATTTTACAGCACTGCTTCAGAAGCAGTTGGCAAGTTCATTAATTTTTATTCTGTTTGTCCAATTTATGATGAGGTCTGATGTCGAGTTTGATTTTGAATCTGATTTAAAAGAGTGATAGGAATAATTGAACTCGGTATACTTCTACGACACGGGAGATTAGGAAAACGAATAATGTTGAAGGTCAAAAGGGTTCAGGTGGCGAATTCTTCGAGTTTTTGGGTTGGACAAACGATCTAGATATTGCAACATTAGATATAAGCAGGGCTGTTAGCAGGCCCTCTTCTTTGAGACTTGGTAACTATTTTAATGCTGGTCCCAAAAAGCCTCTATTCACAATCAAATGTCTCTAAAGTCCATTGTTTTTTGTTTCAAGAAAATCTTGTGATTTGATAGCGTTTGTTTGTTTCGCTTCTCGTGTTTTTCGAGCAAATTTCCCCATTCGAAATTCAAGGAGAGAGCGTTTCCAGGTGACTTACCGACCAACTTCGAGTGTCTCCGATTTAATTGAAAATTTGTACACTCGTTTTACCCACGAAAGTAAATTTTTTTTTCCACTGATTTTTGGACTCAAGAGTCAGTTTTAAAAAGGGCGAAAGCATTTTGAATAGCTCTTCAATTAATAATTTGTAGCTCGAAAACCTTTGGTTTTACAAAAAAATCAGTGGGGTTGTGTATAACACACGACCGGTTGACGTAGACTTCGTTAAACCGTTTGATTAGTATTCAGGTACTGCTCTAATGGGACGTAGGGTTAGCATTCGTAAGTGATAAAGTATGTAAGAACATTTGCTTGATTCGCTTCTTAGTAATTATTTGGCGGCCCTGTAAAGGGACGTTTGATTTGAATGTTGGTATGATGAAAGGCAACGGTGGTGCTGGCTGTAGTGATTGTGTTGATATCATAGACCAGCTGGAAACCATTATCCTTATAGAGTTATAGATTGTTCAGGGTCTGTTTGGGAATTCAAAGTCAACACTTAATTATATTTTTGATAGTTGACAGTCGCGAAAATCTCCAACTGATTGAAGCAAAAGTCTCGAAAATCTACCCAGAAATGATAAAGCTATTAGCGTTTGAACTGTTTCAGTTATTATCAAATCTTCATTTGACCTCTACCCTTGCCGTAAGGCGTAGTCTGATTAAAAAGCGTGGATGTGGTCGTTAGACCAGCATTAGATAGTAATTATGTTAGAAAAAATCTTTTGCACACTCTTTAAAAAGCATTTGGTGAAGAATCAAAACGTTGCCCGTGATAAGGAATTTCTTGATATTTACCAGAATGCAACAAATATATTACAAATATATATTTGTATAAATAAAATGGCAATCGTTAAACCTGTAGGTAGGTGCTAATATGTCAAAAAATAAATCAATCAAGAAACGATCGAATTATTAGCGTCCGGTTTTTCATTTTTTTGTGACGGCCTCCATTTGTAAATCGTGCACATTTCTCAAGATATGCAACGAAGAGAAAACTAAAATTATTATAGCCACCGCTGTCTTCCAATTGGTTAGAACTTGGAAAGTGATTTTCGATAAATTCAAATCCTACAAACTCTCTCGAAATTGAATTCGTCGTCCTGAAAAGGACGGATTCGAAATGGTCCGCATTTGAATTCAAACCTTCTCGGTCTTTTGATAAATCAGGTAATTTCATGTTGAGTGCGCTTAAAAGTGGAAAAAAAAGGAAGGGGTGCCCAAGTAACATTGCTAACACCATCCTGCTTTATTAAGTTTTATTAAAGTTTTATGAAAGCCACTTAAAATCAATTTGGTTTTATTATGGCACCAAGAGGTGCCAATAGGTTTCATAATCAGGTCAGGTTTATGAGAACACACACAGCTTGTTTACAGCAATCTTAACACCTTTTTTCTCAAATTCCTTTTACTCCTATCAAAGGTTTTATTTCGACTTTATGAACTCGTAAAATGCTGTATTGAAATGCCGTTTTAGGACTCATTGATTTTATCTTATTATGGTCAGTTGAAAAAGCATTTTAAAACCATTTTGCCTCCAGTAAATGCATTAAACGGCAAATTGGCATTTCAAGAAGTCACCATAAGACCAAATAGTTTTATAATAGTCATTGCGAAGATAAATTGGCTCTATGGCAAAATTGTGATTTTTTTCCAATCGCCATATTGAAATACAAGAAATAAATGAAATGTGGAAAAATAAATGCATCAAATTTTCAATGGTATGCAAATAAACTGTAGATCGGAGACTAATTTCGGCATTCTTTTAGATAATCTCATCCAATTCCAAGCACTTTTCAGGAAATTCATGATTAATTTATCGAATATATTTGTTTTAATTTGATTTATGTTGTTGTAAACTCCCATAATTTCCGAGGCGCATTAATTTTCTGCTCTTATCGTGCCAATATTCACCATAAATATAATTGCGCACATAATTTGGAGCATAAAACGCTGTAGAAAACACAATTTGTTTTGGATATTTTGCTATCAAACAAAATTTCCCGCAACACTAGACCTTTTTTTTACTGCTAGATGAATCAGAAGAGCAAAGAATCGAACAAAGCAGAACAACAAAAACCAACCTCGATTTCACAGAGAAGTTTGACAGATGTGGCCATTTGGCCACATTCTGGTTTTAATGGCAGCCAAAAGGTTTTATGAAGGTTCTCAAGTGGTCATAACATCTTTCACAAGAACATTTTCAAAATCTTTATGTTCTTATAAAGGTTTTATTAACTTGTTTTCACAACCGTCTATAGAGTGGGCCATTTTGTACAAATTTCGGCTTTAAAGAAGCATAGAGGAGGTGTTGGTAGACAAAACAGTTTTGAATGTAGTTTTATCAACAAAGCCGGGAGGCGGCTATACGGCTGGAATAAAACTAAAATTGTTACTTAGGTGAGGAAAAGGAATGTTTGCCATCGCCAGATGCCAATCCATAATGACTCGTTGCTCCGCACAGCTCCAGTACTGCAACACGAATAAGAATATTTGCGAAGGTGTACCCGTTTTATATCGTTCACTGCTGCATATGAGACCTCCCTTGCTCACATTTGAAATCTATGATAGGAAACTACTGTTTATTTAGTAAATTTAGCCTGCAAAACAAAATAATAAGACATCACCTTTTATTTTCGTTATTTTCAATAGTTTGAAATTGTTAACGGATATTGTTTGATAATTGCATTGATACGAACCGATTGGTGTAAACATCTTGAAAATCTATCAAGCATCTATTAAGATATTTGCGTTTAACTTGTAACGATATTTCGTGACGGTCGCTAATTTTTAGATTTTCAATTGTCACCTTACCCTTGCCGGAAGACGTTTCATGACGGCAGCCATTTGTAAATTGTGCACAATGCTCAAGGTATAAAACGAAGAGACAATTAAAAATGTTATAACCACCGCTGTCTGCCAATCGGTTTCAATTGCTCGTGACGGCAGCCATTTATAAATTATGCACAATGCTAAAGGAATGCAGCAAAGAGAAATCTACAATTGTTTTAGCCACCGTTTTCCGCCAATTGGTAAGATAAATTCAAATTAAACAAACTATCTCAACATTGGATTGGGCGTCCTGAAAAAGACGGATTTTGAATAATCCGCGTAAGAATTGAATCCTTGTCAGTCTTTTCGCAAAGCTGCCATGTACGTTGTGCTATAAATAAAGATGGCTACCGAAAGTATAACACATATACTCAGGCAACTGATTTCGCTCCTCGTGGTGGCGCCCACCGGCTGGCAACAAATCATCACCGGATTGGGCAACCGGCTGCCTAGCACACCACTGCAATTTTGTGGCTGCTAGCAACAGCCTGCAGCGCTATCAGCTACCTGTCCACTGGTTGGTCGCCACTGCACCTCCTATGGTAGGTGCCACCACCACCTGCCAAATCCAAATTGGCGCTTTGCCGCTCCGCACTAGAGGCTTCGCGCCATCGAGGTTGCCTTCAGAACTCATGCCATCCCCAGCTGCTTAACCTCGATGGTTCGTTGGTCTGCCCAGCTCCAGTACTGCGACACTAATGAGTAAATTTGATTTACCGATTTAATTTAATTTTATTTTGTCTTTTGTGTTTCTTACATGTCATGTTTTCAAGTGTTTCAGCAAAAACTTTTCATCCTTTGATGTTTAATTCTACATTGTAATGTACGTAAAGTTATGTTTTCTGATGTGTTTTTCTTTTGATATAACTATCAGCATTGAGTTTTCATTTTATAACCTACTTAACCTATAATTTGATAACCTAATTTACCAGCGCTCGGATGAGCGGGTGCTCGGAGGCCGCAGCACTCATGATGAAACTCTCGATTGACTCGTCGATACGGGTCTGGATAGTTTTGCACTCTGCGGCGCGATTAAGGTCACGTATCCTCGTATCGTACGGGGCATCCAAGATTGTCCTCAGCAGCCGATTTTGAACCACTTGCAGCTTCTTCTTGTGGGTCTCGGCACACGTACCCCACACAGGCATAGCGTAGTTGACCACCGGGGCGCGATGATCGCGTTGTGTACTGCCAGTTTGTTCCGCCGTAATAACCGGGATCGACGGGAAATCAGCGGATACAGCGACTTCAATAGCCCGATGCACCTGTTTTTGAGCTGTTCGGTGTGGGTACGGTACAGTTGCTTGTCGTCGATGGTGACGCCAAGGTAGGTTACCTCATTCGACCACTCGACCGGTTGGCCG
The DNA here is from genome assembly GCA_024533555.2 of Aedes koreicus. Classification (NCBI taxonomy): domain Eukaryota; kingdom Metazoa; phylum Arthropoda; class Insecta; order Diptera; family Culicidae; genus Aedes; species Aedes koreicus. The sequence goes on from JAHHFK020002881.1 coordinate 28,844, forward strand.
TTGAATGAAGTCGGATGAAGCAGTCAGCAGGTGGTAGCAGCTTTGGTGATGGTCGATGTCGGAACAGGATGGCTTGGCTTTTGGCTTCGTTGACCTTGATTTTCCAGCTGCTGAGGTACGACACGTATGCGGTTACCCCTCGTTGCAACCAGCTGCCAATCCATAATGGCTCGTTGCTCCGCACAGCTCCAGTTTATACAATATATCATAGCTACGAGAAAAAGGTTGAAAGTTATTTTACAAAACTTGAAAACTCCATGGATGACCTGAAATTATACATACAGAATAGTTTATCTAAAATGTCGATGTGCTGTTCCGATTCCTTACACCATTTTACTCATTTGTAGTGGATCTCATAGTTTTAAATGATGACATTCACTGGTTGGCCACTGATCAAATCTACTCTAATCCAATACAAACGTAGCAAAACAGAACAGCATTTATGAATATAAAAATTAAATTAAATAATATTCGCTGATCTAAATTAATAGAAAAATACTCAATGATACGAGGCAATAAAATATCTATACAACCTGGAATCACTTTCCTTGAAACCTTGGCGCAGTTAAAATTTCATTATTATTGCTATTATTATTTTCCAAATGAAAATAATAATGATATGCAATAAACCAGCAGTTAATGAATGTATACTGAAACGTTAAGGTCAAAATATGCAATAATATGAAGAAAACGAAAAAAAAAAAAACGGTCGAGCACCCAACGATGACTTCAATTGATGCTGGAGCCAACCTTCAACCTAAACATGAATTCATGTATGTGAAAACTTGTATGTATCCTATTAATAATATCAATGATTAAATGTAATATTTAGATATTTAAAACGCAAATCTATTAACATGTTTATAAACGTTGAAGTTTTACATCCTGAAAATTTAATATGATTTCAAATAATACACAATGATATGATGAAAATAATATAATGAAATAATAAATAACATCCATTTTGAAAAAAAAGGGTCATGTGTGCACAAAATACATCTGGCATACACTAGTCTGTGACTGAAAAATGTATGCTTTATATCCCGAAGGTCCTGGAAAAGCTGAAAAACAGAGTAGATCATAACTATCACAGATAAAACCTCAATCAAAAGATGCATTGATGTTTTCTTCTTCTGAAAAAACAACAGACAACTCCAAAAGGCATCCCTTAAAAAGCCTTCCGTATACTCCTCCTGTTACATTCCAAGGACAGCAGTATAATTTATCAAAGAGCCCGTTTTGACAACTTCTGAAACAAATGGCTTATCCAATCACAAAACCAATAACCAAATTTATTTAAATATAGTCTTCTACTGCTAACCGTCACATGCCAGTCCTTTAGAAAATAGCAGTTGAAATTCAGAAACGCTGAAATGCTCAAAAACAAATGGAGCCTTTAATTGATCCATTTGTTCTCAAACTAAGTGGTTTTGGAATGCAAAGATGATTTCAAAGCGTGCTGAAACCATCAATTAAACGAGAATGAAAAATATACAATATGATTAAGAGGAAAACGATCCTCAGTCGCCTCCTCTCACCTCTATACTGTCAAATTGGCAACCTTGCCCATGCCACGCCAACCAGCGTCTTCACGTTTCAGCTGGCAATCCTCTGCCTTCGCACAACTCACAGAGACGTGAGATAGGAACCTGTGAGGACCGGAAGTCACACACTCCTTCCATATTATCAACTCGCAATTTGAAGCACACCAAAAATATAATTTTCCTACACAAAAACTATTCTCAAAAAATAAAAACAAAAAAATGGGAGTAGGACACAAAAGGATAAAATGGAAAGAGCTCACCCGGATTTTCATAACATTCCGTTCCTGTGGATCATGAATCAAACATCACCGAGTGACGCGGCTGAACACGAGCTGTATTTCTGGAATTCCGTCTCCAGTGGGGACACTTTGTTTCCGAACCAGGCGAGAGCCTCGTGGTAGACCACATTTAAAGCTTTGGTGACCGAATCTTCATCAAAATCAAAACGTTTAACACTTCTCGTCAATTCCACTATCAAATTTTCTCGAAAAAAAGTAACAAGCAGCAAAGCACACACGTCAGTCTCCGAGCGTGACCTACTTCGGTCTTTTCCTGCAAAAGAAAATTTTTTTTCGGAAAAAATCAAAAATTAACATTTAAATTTAAATATCTCGAAAAACGATTTTATTTTGATTTTTTTTTGTTGACTGTAAAACTTGAAGTTATTACGCAAATTTTAGCGAAGACTCCAGGATGGAGAAATGTTAGGGAAAAAAGTTTCTAGAACATTACCATTTGTTGTATTTCTCAAAATTTTAATATTTGCGGGAATAAACGTATACTGATTATATAATATATATATTATATACCCAGTAAATGACGAAGATGTGCCACCTCCGACGATCGATGAAGTTAAGGATGCCAGCAAGCAGATGAAGAACAACAAATCGGTTGTAAGGGATTGAATCCGTGCAGAACTTATCAAGATGGGCCCGGACAAGTTGGCAAATCGCATGCCTCGACTGATAGTCAGGATTTGGGATACCGATCAGCTACCGGAGGAGTGGAAGGATGCGGTTATCTGCCCAATCTATAAGAAAGGCGACAAGCTAGACTGTGAAAACTATCGTGCGATCACTGTCCTTAATGCCGCCTATAAAGTATTATCCCAAATCATCTTCCAGCGACTGTCGCCACTAGCAAATAGATTTGTGGGAAGTTATCAGGCCGGCTTCATCGAAGGACGATCTACAATGGACCAAATCTTTACTTTGCGGCAGATCCTCCAAAAGTTTCGTGAATATAGAGTCCCAACGCATCCTCTATTCATCGACTTCCAAGCCGCATATGATACAATTAACCGATATGAGCTATGGAAGATCATGGACGAGAGCAGCTTTCCGGGGAAGCTGACCCGACTTATCAAGGCTACGATGGATGGAACCCAGTGCTGTGTGAGGATATCGGGTGGATTATCGGTTTCATTCGAATCCCGCAGGGGGCTTCGTCAAGGTGATGGTCTCTCTTGCCTCCTGTTCAACATTGCTCTTGAAGGTGTTATGCGACGAGTGGCGTTTAGCATGCGAGGCATGATTTTCAACAGATCCGGTCAATTTATCTGCTTTGCCGATGACGTGGATATTGTCGGCAGAACATTTGAGGCGGTGGCAGAGCAGTACACAAGACTAAAGCGTGAAGCAGAGAAGATTGGGTTGAAGATAAATACGTCCAAAACGAAGTACATGCTGGCAGGCGGAACCGAGCACGACAGGACCCGACTGGGCAGCAGTGTAACGATCGACGGCGATGAGTTCGAGGTAGTCGATGAATTTGTCTATCTCGGCTCACTGGTTACTGCGGACAACGATAACAGTCGTGAGATCCGGAGGCGGATTATAAGTGGAAGTCGTGCCTACTATGGGCTCCACAAGCAACTACGGTCAAACAGACTTAGCTCCCGTACGAAGTGCATCCTGTACAAAACGCTAATAAGATCGGTTGTTCTCTACGGGCATGAGACGTGTACAATGCTTGAAGAGGACCTGCGAGCACTCGGAGTTTTTGAACGACGGGTGTTAAGAACCATCTTTGGTGGAGTACAGGAGGACGGACTATGGAGGCGAAGGATGAACCATGAGCTCGCGCAACTCGCCGGCGAACCCAGTATTCATAAGGTGGCAAAAGCTGGACGGATACGCTGGGCAGGACATGTTGCGAGAACGCCGGGCAACTATCCTGCAAAAATGGTGTTCGACGGGAATCCGGTTGGTACAAGACCAGGTCAGACCAGGTGGAGCAAGACCAGGTCAGACCAGGTGGAGCAAGACCTAGGGGGTACAAGGTACCCAAGGGATTGGAGAGGAGCAGCCACGAATCGGGCATTATAGAGGGATATTGTATATCAGGCTATGTTATAGTATTGTAACGTTATGCCATGTAAAAAATAAATAATAACTCTTCCCACCAAACTGTCCCCAGCTCAGACCGATAGAGAGATTTTGGGCTATTATGAAGAGAAAGCTGAAGGTGAATGGCAGTGTCGTCAAAAGCATCAATGAATTGAGAACCAAGTGGAATAAGATTGCCAAAACGATGGATGAGAATAATGTGCGCCGATTGATGAAACATGTTCCGGGAAAAGTCCGCAAATTTCTTCAAAATCGAGATGATTAATTTTTTTTGTATTTTCCCTCTAAAGTTCACATAAAGTCGAACATTTTAGTTAAAACAGAATACTATTTTGTTAATGTATATCCGAAATATGCGCAATAGTTTATGTTACAATTCTAACTAGGCCACACCTTAAATGAGCTTCATAAACTCCAGATCACGTACAGCCGAAATATCTCGAACCGGTACATTGGGTTGTATACCTCGAGCCCGAAGGAAATCATAAAGCTCAGATCTGACTCCACGATGCTCAGCACAACACAAGATTTCTTCGACACCTCTGGGATGATAGAATGTTGCCATCGCCCTAAATCTCCTTTACACCATTTATACTGCCAGCTGACGAGTGACTGTTGACGAAAAATAGAAAAAAAATCATTGAAGGCGATTTGTCGATCACAAATATCGCCTTCCATAGCGCCCACCTTTGCAAGCGAGTCCGCTTTTTCATTGCCCAGAATCGAAAAATGAGATGGGACCCCCACAAAGGTGATGATAAAATAACGCGAAGATAGAGCACTTAGAAGCTTCTGTATTTTCATTTCATTTCCTCAAGAAGCGAATAGCCTCTATAGAACTGAGACTATCGGTGAAAATGAAGTATTGATCCGGCGGTAGTGAGGCAACAATTTTTAGCGTAAAGTGTATTGCCGCTAATTCAGCGACAGAGGAGCTTGAAACCTAGAGATTTATATCTTCCTTTTTGAACAGATCTTAAGAAAAACTGGAATATTTCTACTATTCATGGCTACGTCTTAGCCATGAATAGTAGAATTAGAAATAATCATGCATGATTACTGTTGAAAATCTGAAACCTCTTCTTATTCTTAAATTCATTCTACTTCAAACTCGTTCCATCTTAACTAAATTAAATGGTATTTTTAATGAACGTTCAATAGATAAATAAAACAATATTATTAGGTATTACAAGGTAAATCAAGAGAATCTTTTCATTTCTATCGCGGAATCTTTTCATATGGTATCGCGGCATGTTAACCCATATATACCAATAATATCTTTCAAATTAAAAACTTTTAAGGTTCCGAAGGTTTCCTACAAACCGTTAGTTCTAGTCGTTTGTATGTTATGATTGTTACTGGGTATCGATTAGTCAGTACTTTTAATCCTCGCTTCTAGCTACAATTAAAAGTTACTAGAAGACACCACATCGCTTCAAGTCTCGCAAAAAACCACCTGCAATTGCAATTGCAGTTTATATTTTCCTTCGTTCGTTCTTATCAGTCTTCCTATGCAGAAAATGCACACACGGGTGACCACCAACTACGGCAACAACAGCGCCGCCGGTGGTGGACTGTTTATGGCCGATAGTTCGTGCACTGATGCTCATAAATCCTTGAATCGATACGCAATGTCCACCAATAAATAAATTGATTACGCGAGAATGTACCATCCCAATTCTCCACCGACCAGCAACTCCACCCGCCCGACCACGGTATTAGCGATAATTGGTTTTTATTGATATCAGAAATCCAGCGAGAGTAAGATAGCCGCCCGGTCGTCAGTAGCGATAATACCCACCGCTTCGGTTCAGCGTAGTCTTCATTATCAGTTCATTACTTTCCAATCTCTAGCAAACTGCCAATACAGGATGGCTGCAAGCGGATGACACAATCTCCCTTAATACGAAAGATTAGCTTTTTTTTTATTTAACAAACTTGTAAGACTTCAAGGTTCGATTATATCGAAATTTCATCAAACTACGACGCCTTCAGGAAGCGCAATTGTGCAAACACCGAACGCACCTCGATAGTTATCAGAAAACTGCACTGCCATCCTGAGGCGAGACGTATTGGGGGGTTTGATAAACCACATCATAATATCAACAACCCAGTCCATCCCATTCAGCCACCACCACCCTCCCTGGCCGCATCCGATTACCGTCGATGATACAGATAATGGCTTTTACCCGCACAATGTACCCTCGCTATTGAAGGTGCTTTCGATTGCCCAAGATCAGTAAGGTGATAGTTGTCGGTGGATTCAGTTCCAGGCGTCTCTTCCCACAGAGCAATTAGTCACTCCTTCCGTTCAGTGGTGTTCCGGTACTCATTTGAATGCTTCCGAATATCAAGTGCCAAAATAAACACTTACCCCGTCGGTCCCCGTTGTCGTGCAGGTTTGACTTATCAATCAGTGATTTTTGAGAGTGCGAGACGAGAGCAATCGACTGAATGAATGAATAGCTAATCGAGAGTGTCCCCTCCAAACCGTCATTGAGTTCAAGTGATCCACTCTTCGGTGAGAACAACGACAATATGTGCAATAGTAGTGCTTCCGCCTCCAGTGTCAGCGGTGGACAGATTCCTACGGTGGTCGCTTCGGTAACTGGGTATGACGAAGCCTACGATTCCACCTGGCAGCTGATTCCGCCGGATTATGGAGCAACCGAGTACGACTACAAGTATGAGTAAGTTATCACAGCGCAAACCAGTTGTCCGACGGTAGTGCGATGGATTTATGACCGAATTCGTAATCTCGTTGATAACCGAGACTAATTTTGACTGTTTTCAAAAGCGACAAGGGGACAAATTCGGGTATTCCGGTGCCGTTTGGACATTGGGCGGGGTATTCCACTTGAGGTTGAGGCTATAGAGATTGACGAGAAGTTGATTGCTGATCGTAATTCTATATTCGAGGCAATAAAGGTTAGGACCACTTGAAACTGTTGGCTTTTGGCATCGCCGTTAGCTTTGAGACACCATTATTTTGGAGTGGCTGTGTGTCGTGGGAACCTCTCGAACGGGGATGGGGCTAGTAGGGAGGTCATAAATTTTGGCAAGAGGTTCGAGATTTGTGTGTGATTTCGGAGGTTGGTCAAGTGGTGTATGGTGATTTTGGATTTGATACTGTTTTGGGATTGGTAGGCGGCGTGATTCGTTCAACTGGAAAATGGGTTTAGGCAAATGCCTTGAAGATCGACTGAAAATGTATCCACGGAGTGTATCATTTGCGAGAAGCAGTTTTTGAGTCTGCGATGCATTTTAGTTAGCTTAGCAATCTCGTGTGTTTTTATGTTCTACGTTGCTGCGCAAATTACAGAAAATAAATAAACTATTCTTAGTGTACTTTTCGTATATATAAATTAGCTTTACAGGAGTTCACAACTTTTTTTTTTGTAAAGAGATTACGATTGAGACTAAAGTTTATTAGCTTATCGGAATAAGTTGAAACCTACCAATGGCCCTAAATGTCCTATCACTGCAATTCTTCGCTCTAGCGTGACAGTTGTGGTTGTCATGTGTTGCGTCGACATGTGCTATTTTTAATGGCTTGTTGCCCTCCGTTGTCCGCGATAAACTTGGTGTCGAATGTAAATGTGGTTGGTTATAATGTTGATGAGCTGAATCCTGGAGAGTGTGAGCTGTTTAGTGGAATACCTGTAACTACCCAGGTAACCAATAAGCAGTTCCAAAGCGTCTTTACGGCAGCCTATCAAGCAATTAAGTCGCCTTAAATGCAACATAACTGCCACTTTTGGCCAAATACACGGCTGCTTTACTGCAATGCTACACACTTATAAATTATGAATTTTACACGAGACGTAATTCATGTTTGTATAAAGTCGGGAAACGTAAAGGAAGATTTCGTGTAAAATTATGTCTCCTTAAACTGACACATACGCAATTCGACGAAGGATGTGTTTGATTGAATTTATTTTCGCATCTTTTTCAACTCATTCTTATGTGCTAATTGACGCTTGCATGTGTCGGTCTCAGGGGACAGAAATTTACATGACATTTTGGTAGTGTGTATGATAATGTTTCATTAATGCTATTTTGCATTCGAAATGCTTATTACAGGCTACAAGCATTTAAATAGCATTTGAAATGCAACTTTACAACAGATAGCATTAAAGATGCTGATATAATGCTAATATAATGCTTGCAGCATCTAAAATGCAGATTTAGGGTTGATTTACTGCATATGCTAATGCTTATTGGTTACCTGGGTAGAAAATGAGAAGAATGATTTATAAGACTACTTTTTCTTCCCGGAACTACTCCGTTCCAGAAGGGAACCGGCCTAAGCCCTGAGCTGCTGGTCTCAAGCCAACGGCAACTCCTGGGGTGGGCACTCAATGCTTCTTTTGTTCCGGGTCTCAGGGCGATATGGCGTGGGAGGTTTTGGGGGGGGGGGTGTCATAAATAATAAATGGGGTTTTTTTTTCCGGGGTTTTTTTCCCAAAAGGGGGGGGGGGGGGGTGGGGGAAAAGAGGGGGGGGGGTGTTGGGGTGGGGGGGGGGACGGGGGGGTTGGGGGGGGGGGTCCGGGGTTTGGGTTTTGGGGGGGGGCGGGGGGGGGGCCGGGGGGGGGACCGGGAGGGGGGGGGGGGGGGGGGGTGACGGGGGGGGCGGGGTGGGGTTGGGGTGGGGTCTGGCGTGGTGATTGTGTGGCAGGGATGCCAGATACTGTTTTCAGAAGTCTGTATCAATCTCAGGGAAATGTCTGTATTTGTCTGTATAATGGCTTTAATTTCGGTTTTAAGTTGCTACATGGAAAAAAAAAATGTTGAAAATCGATGCTGACAAACGAGTAGAGGTGAGACTTTGTTTTGTAAACATCGCATAAACAAAAATCTTACGCAAAAGAGATTGTAATTTCAAGTTTCATATTTAAATGTCAACTTTTCTTTCACTTTCATATATATGATTAAATCTCTGTCGTTTTTCAATCACTAACTATGAGAAAGCTAAATATTTTGATCTCTTAGTTCTAATATTATGGAAAATTCTAGGCAAATCGTTTATTTTTATCATTCATAAATAAAAAAAAAACAACTCACCTTCACTTCACTACAAAAAAAAAATTAATTCCAAAGGCTCGAGGAACTTAAATTTGGTTGTACATGTCGCTTGTGAACAGCCATTTCACATTAGATAAAATTTCAACCACTCCGTTTTTCTTTTTCTGTGATCTTACGCACCCTTTGGCCGACAAAATGCCTTTCATGGTTTATGTGGCAGTGCGATTGCGAGCAGTGGTTTCATTGATACTGTAAAATGAAATAATTCGCTCAACAGCGGCCGTCAAATGTGGTATACCCAATATCGCTGGAATTAAATGCCGTAGACGCGGAAAGGCTCAGTCGCCACTACAACGAAGTAAAGATAAGCACTTGTTCCAAAATCTCAATTCCGGGAACTCGTCGTCGATTGTTTGAACTGATGCATCATCAATAATGTTTTCAAATCGTTTGAAAAGATGAAATTTTTTTGGATTAGCTCTGATATTGTAAGGATCAACAAACGCTAAGGCCCAAACGCAGTGTGAATGGAAACGGAACGGAAACGGCAAATTTGACAGTTTTCGCAATTGACGTCGATACGTCCAATTGGAATAAACTTGGATTTAATCAGTTTTCTATTTGACCTGCTTTAGTCAGATTGGGCTCTTCCGCTACCGTTGCTGTTCCGCTTCCGCTATCACTGCGTTCGAGCCTTAAATTGTTGAGGGTATCGTCGGTAAGGTCAATTTTTTTTTATTTGGTTACAGCATATATAGAAATTCATCATGTCTTGTCGAAATTGACGGAAGTGCGACATGCTTAACTTGTCACTTCTAGTGTATTCGTTGATCGAGGCCCGCATTCGTTGATCTCGGCACCTCTTCGTACAGTTTTTCCAACTCGCAGAAGTTATTAGGGATCAGTGTCATAAACCAGGGTTCGTCAATTCTTTCAAATATCCTGGTTTAAAGAAACAAGCCAATGCCGAAAATATCAATTTGCTAGGTTCTGTTTTCAGCTTGTACACCATTGGCTTTTCAGATTGAAAAATTTGATTTAACCGGTTGATTTTCGGTAAGATGTGGTTAATTGCGGCCTAATGCAGCCCGCATAATCACAGACCATTCATGGACCATTTCCTTTATTGTTGACGACCGTTTCCGTTATTCTTACGTCGTTTACCCTTATTGTTGACAACTATAAACTAACAATCTCCAATTTAGTTTAAACAATATGTCAGATGGTAAAAGGCCAAATAATGCTGAATAGGCGGTTAAGTTCAGTTACCATAAAGAAATGGCAATTTTAACGAACAAAATTTTTACTGTACTCTAGCCAAAAAGTTGGTATATAATCCAGACCGAGTGCAGACAATAGAAAACCTTTCAATGACAATATGGCTTACATAAACAATATAGGTGAAAATGAGATTAAACTATTTGAGAACAATAACATAAATTGCGATAATATATCTTACTTTCAAAATATAGTATTGACTGTATAGCTAATTGTTTTTCGTTATGCTGGAGGTGGTTTGATGCATCGCTGAGACGCTCGTAAACTTTCTCTATTTTTGTTATCCGGCTTGGCATCCACTAATGTATCGTGAAAACTGAAATATACTTATAAGACTTCCAGCTTAAAGAACACGCTTAACAATTTGTTCTAAAGAAATCCATCGGGTCGCGGACGGTTGTAACATGTTTGATAGTTTCAGTAGCATCGGCTTCAGCAAGCTCGAGTACATAATAAAATGAATCTCGAATTGACGGGGCTTTGCCATTCCAATAGAAGGTCCTCACTACTAAGACCAATGTTTTCATGGCAGTCGTATCAGTTGACTCATCGATTATAAAACTAAATTCTTTGCAATTTGCAACCAATTCTTGGTGATGTAATTTGCTAAGGGCATTCGTTATGATGGCCGTATTTTTAGTTTGTTTCAGTGCAACGTCTTTGACAAGGGTCGAATAAGTGAAAGCAGCCGTAGAAAAGAGCCATTCTTCTCCTTCTACATCCCTCACTCGATGTTTTTAACTGGTCCAACTTCAGACTGTCATTCATTTGTTTACTTTGACGTATGTGACTTTCCCTATCGGCATGTTTTTTTTTTAATTTTGAAATTCACCGAAATTTATATCTGTATATGTCTGTAACATTTTCCAAATGTCTGTATCATGTCTGTAATCTGTATGATGTCTGTATGCATGATCAAATGTCTGTATAAATACAGACATGTCTGTATATCTGGCATCCCTGGTGGTAACTGCCGTTGGGGCCTGAGTCGCAGTTAGGGGGAGGGGGGGGGGGGGAAGGGGCGATTAAGGGGCGGAAGGGGGGGGGGGGGGGGGGGAAAGGGGGGGGAAGGGGGGGGGGGGGGGGGGGGGGGGGGGGGGGGGGGGGGGGGGGGGGGGGGGGGGGGGGGGGGGGGGGGGGGGGGGGGGGGGGGGGGGGGGGGGGGGGGGGGGGGGGGGGGGGGGGGGGGGGGGGGGGGGGGGGGGGGGGGGGGGGGGGGGGGGGGGAATGGCAACGTGGAGTCGGATGATGTGTCGGCCAAATTGAACTAACGGAATGGCGTCTCACGTGGCGTCTTTAATGACTGCATCGAACCAACTAAACTCTCTCGTCAGCCCAACGAACTCATTCGCTCCCGTGGTAACTCATAGTCTCCTAAGCACTCATAGTGACGTTACGGTTATCTTCCTCCGTTCACGAACATCGTTAGCGTACGGCACAGAAACGTCTGTTGCCCGCTCATCGTCCACACACCGTTCCACAACGTTTTGAACTGACCGTTTATAGCTGAACAATCGGTTCCCCTACTCTTCACATCAATATTTACATATTTTAAACAATCTAATGTTACCCGCCGGTAACAGATTAGTAATTTCCATTTAATTTCAACTACCTTTATTGCTTATCTTGACAGATACGAGTATTTCGTCTACAATGTGCAGGCTTTTTCAGTGTCGTGTACTAATACTCGACTGAAAGAAAACCTTCACCACCTACCGTATTTATCCTATTTTCCAAATACAAACACTTGTACCTATAGCTAACATTTTTTACCTAACCTATCCTGAGTCAGAAACAAATATTATGCTTAATATCTACCTAATTATTCTGTAGTTGCGGGTGCTCCGCTGCGTCGGCTTTGTTGTTGTTTAGGTATTAAGTTAAAGAGCCATGTGAACCCGTGACCTTGGTCTTTGTTTAATAGATTTGTGTTCTGTTGTTTGTTGTTTTTTGTGTTTTTTGGGGTGCGTTTTTTAGGGGTGGGGGGGGTGGTTGGGAAGTTGGGTTTTTCTTTGTTTTTTTTGTGGGTTTTCCCGGGAAAAGTGTTTTTGCACTTGCGGTTTGGAGTTGGGGTGTTTTTCTGTTGTGGGGTTGAAAAAATATACACAACTTCAAATCGACAGTTGAAGTCAAACAGGCTGTTTGACAGCCTTAGTCACCTCCGCTAGATGCTCTTTGAACATTAGTACACATGGCTCTTTAACTTAATACCTAAACGACAACAAAGCCGACGCAGCGGAGCACCCGGTGCTACAGAATAATTAGGTTAGGTATAAGCCAGTTCACATCGAGCTCTCATGCCGTGCGGTTCTATTTTCTTTTGCTGAAGGAAGTATTTTTGCTACCTAAAGCTATAACAAAATCAAACAGCACTTTTCAGTGCTTAACATTACCTGCACATTTTTTATTTTTTACCCTTATTCCTTTTCGATCCTTGTCTGGACCCTACGCGAGGTAATCCGACTTGGATATCGATTTGGAAAATTCCTCTTTGACCCTTCGGATTCTTGTAGAAGTTGATTAGGAGAAAACGTATAAATTCTAATCCTTTTGGAGAAAATGGCGCCTAAACGCAAAAGAAAGGAACAATCTCTGGATTCCCCTTCTAACAATATTGATTTGAGCAATCGATTCGATATTCTTACTGATGATGAGAATGATCCATCAGTCAGGCAAAAATCTTCGAAGCATTCCCGAATTAATGCAGGGAAAGAAAAGGTTCCACCTATTGTGGTAACAACATCTGATTTTCATGGGCTCCGTAAGGAATTCACGAATTTCATTAAAGATTCTAAATTTTCCTTTCAAATTGGTCGTCGGGGTGAATGCCGGGTATTGGCTGAAACCTTGATCGGTTTTAAACTTCTCGTGGAGTATCTTGCTCAAAGAGGCATCAAATTCTTTACACATGACACCAAAACTGAACGTCTGTTCAAGGTGGTCTTAAAAGGTCTAGCCAGTGGTTAATCCCTGGATGAGATCAAACAAGAAATTATTAAATTCCTTGGAGTTACACCAGTTCAAGTGATAAAGATGAAAAAGAAATCCCAACCTGGTGATTCTCGCAATGGGATTACTAACGATTTTTATTTAGTTCATTTTAAATCTAATGAACTGAATAACCTCAAGGCATTGGAAAAAGCCAGCCTTATGCTCCATGTCAGAGTGAAGTGGGAACACTTCAGGAAGACTGGAGGAAATTCTCAACACCTCACCCAGTGCCGTAAATGCCAGGGATGGGGTCACGGGACGAAAAATTGTCACATGGATGCCAAATGCATGCATTGTGGCGATTCCTCTCACGCCAAGGACAACTGTCCTGTGAAGGATCCCAAAAATTTTAAATGTGCGAATTGTGGTGGAAACCACAAATCCAATTTTTGGGAATTCAAGACTCACAAAGCGATCTTGAATTCTCGTGTTAAGCATCAGGTAGGGACCGATTCACGTTCCCGACCAGGTAATTATTGCTCGGCTGTTAACAACGGTCATCGAGGAGGAAATCCAACATTCGTACCGGAAGGTACGAACAATGCCCAACCGTCAAATTTTCCACTGCTATCTGCTGTTAACAATGGTCAGCGAAGTACAAATGTACCAGTAAGTACAAACAGAGCACAAGTTTTCAATGCTCAATTCTTACCTGCTGGTAGCAACGTACAGCTAGGTGGAGCTTCCTACGCTGCCGTTACAGCCGGTAGAAACCAAAATTCTACCAGAAATGTTGAAGATTTTGACTTAGGTAGCATAACCGCTCCAAAAATGGATTTTTTACAGAAATCATTAATCGATATGATTAATGGAATGTTAAATACAAACTCCATGTTTGATGCAATTCAAAGTGGTATAAAATTTGCAAACAATATTGTCATGACTCTGAAATTCAGCAATGGGTATTAAGACACTGAATATTTTAAATTGGAATGCTTGATCTCTTAAAAATAATGAAGATGAGCTGTTTAACTTTTTACGAGTTCATAACGTGCATATTGCCGTTGTAACTGAAACTTTTCTTAAACCAGGTGATAAAATAAAAAGGGATCCCAATTATTTCGTACACCGCAAAGTCTTGAAAGTCCAGGTGGTGGCGTTGCCATAATTGTTCATAGGCGTATCAAACATCAAATTCTTTCTTCATTTGATACCAAAGTTTTTGAAACTTTGGGGATTTCTGTTGAAACAAAATTTGGTCAACTTACACCATTAGCTGCCTATTTACCATTCCAATGCGTAGGTCAGCAAAAGAATCTTCTCAAGGGTGACCTACAGAAGCTTACCCGTAATAGGTCAAAATTCTTCATTATTGGTGATTTTAATGCAAAACACCGTTCGTGGAATAATGCTCAAAGTAATTCCAATTGTAATATACTATTTGATAATTGTTCTGCGGGTTATTACACTATCCAATACCCAAACAGCCCAAATTGCTTTTCTTCTGCCAGAAATCCCTCAACTATTGATTTGGTCTTAACTGATTCATGTCAACTTTGTAGCCAATTGGTTACCCATGCTGACTTCGGTTCGGATCACCTTCCAGTAACTTTTGAAATATCTCAAGAAATAATTTCTAATCCCAACAGTTCTACTTTCAATTATCATAGAGCTGATTGGAACCAATATCAAACATTCATGGAATATAACTTTGATCCTAATATTCCTTTGGAAACTAAAAATGATATCGATAATGCTCTAGAATCTCTGACTACTTCCATAGTTGAAGCAAGAGCTGTCTCAGTTCCAAAATGCGAGGTAAAGTTCAATACAATTATAATAGACGACGATCTTCAGCTTTTGATCCGTCTGAAAAATATCCGTAGAAGACAGTATCAAAGAACACGCGATCGCGCCATGAAAGTTATCTGGCGAGATTTGCAAAAACAAATTAAAAAACGCTTCTCTGCCCTGAGGAACAAACCATTTGAAAATAATGTGTCAAAATTAGAGCCGAGTTCCAAACCTTTTTGGAAACTCTCCAAAATTTTGAAGAAACCTCAAAAGCCTATTCCAGCGCTCAAAGAAGGTGATAAAATATTGCTAACCAATGTGGAAAAAGCTCAAAAACTTGCTGAGCAGTTTGAGAGTTCCCATAATTTCAGTTTGGGTCTTACTACTCCTATTGAGAATCAGCTGGTCTTGATTATCTGAATATTTCCTCATGGGAAAATATTTTTGATGAATCCTGGGGTACTGATTTGGATGAACTAAAAACTATAACTAAAAAGTTAAAAAAAATATGAAGGCTCCAGGTGATGATGGAATTTTCTATATACTCATCAAAAAACTCCCAGTGAGTACCTTGTCTTTCATGGTAAAATTATTTAATAAATGTTTTCATTTGTCATACTTTCCTGGCAAATGGAAAAATGCCAAAGTTGTTCCAATTTTGAAGCCCGAGAAAGATCCAGCTGACGCTTCTAGCTACAGACCAATAAGTTTACTTCCTTCAATCAGTAAACTTTTTGAAAAGCTAATTTTGAATAGAATGATGCTTCACATCAATACAAACTCCATTTTTGCAGATGAGCAATTTGGATTTCGCCATGGCCATTCAACTACTCATCAACTTTTGAGAGTTACTAATTTAATTCGATCAAACAGATCTGAAGGCTGCTCAACTGGAGTTGCTCTTCTAGACATAGAAAAAGCATTCGACACTGTGACACTTCAAAATTATTTAACTGACAGAACTCTGCAGGTAAATTATCAGAATTCCAAATCTGATCGACTACCTGTTAGAGCTGGAGTTCTCCAGGGTAGCATTCTTGGGCCGATACTATATAACATTTTTACTTCCGACCTCCCTGATTTGCCTCAGGGTTGTCAGAAATCCTTGTTTGCTGATGACACAGGCATCTCCGCTAAAGGAAGAAGTCTTCGTGTCACTTGCAGGAGACTGCAGAAAAGTTTGGACATTTTCTCTTCTTATTTACAGAAATGGAAGATTTCTCCCAACGCTTCCAAAACTCAACTAATAATATTCCCACATAAACCTAGAGCTTCTTTTTTGAAACCTAGTAGTAGTCATATCGTTACTATGAGCGGTGTTCCAATTTTCTGGTCAAGCGAAGTGAAATACCTTGGTCTATTACTTGATCAAAAATTAAATTTTAAAAATCACATTGAAGGCATTCAAGCCAAATGTAATAAATATATAAAATGTTTATATCCTCTTATAAACAGAAAATCCAAACTATGTCTGAAGAACAAACTACTAATATTTAAACAAATTTTTAGACCGGCCATGCTTTATGCTGTTCCAATATGGTCTAGTTGTTGTGCTACCAGGAAAAAAATACTTCAAAGGATTCAGAACAAAGTTCTGAAGATGATTTTGAAGCTGCCTTCTTGGTACAGTACTAACGAAGTACATAGAATTTCGAATGTTGAGACTTTAGAACAAATGTCCAACAAAATAATTAATAATTTCAGACAAAAATCGTTGCAATCTTCTATTGCAATGATTAATTCCCTTTATGCTTAGTTAAGATTAATTTTAGTTTTAAGATTATTATTGTTATACTGACACGCAGGAATAAAAACCTGTTTAAAATACTGAACTGCTAAGGCATGAACAATGTAAACAAAATTAGGTACATATTTTAACAATTAAGGTTGATACGTTACGGTAGTAGCTGGAGCACCTAGATTAACATGAAATGTAAATATGAATAAATTTGGAACAAAAAAAGAGTTAAAAAAAAAAGGTTAAGCATAATATTTGTTTTTGACGCAGCATAGGTCAGGTAAAAAATGTTAGCTGTAGGTACAAGTGTTTGTATTTGGAAAATAGGATAAATACGGCGGGTGGCGAAGGTTTTCTTTCACGACACTGAAGAAGTCTGCACATTGTAAAGGGCGATACGGTCAAAATTTGGTCAATATCAACTTGACGTATTTCTTTCAATTTTGCATTTAAAAAACCTGAACACCCCTCATTTTGAATGTGTGTGTGTGTAGAATGTTGCTCCTATTTTGATTTTGGAATTCACTCTTCAGTTGTCAAAATGCCGTCCAAGCAAGAAGAGCAGCGTATCAAAATTTTGCTCGCGCATCGCGAAAATCCGAGCTACTCGCACGCAAAGTTGGCAAAATCGCTAAAAGTTGCCAAATCAACCGTTACAAATGTAATTAAAGTGTTTGGGGAACGTTTGTCGACAGCCAGGAAGTCTGGATCGGGGGGAAATCGAAAACCGGAAGCCGCTGAGACGACAAAGAGAGTTGCCGGTAGTTTCAAGCGAAACCCTAACCTATCTCTCCGAGATGCCGCAAATAAGCTGGGTGTATCGTCTACAACCGTGCATCGAGCCAAAAAACGAGCCGGACTATCGACTTACAAGAAGGTAGTGACTCCAAATCGCGATGATAAACAAAATACGACGGCCAAAGCGCGATCCCGGAGGCTGTACACGACGATGCTGACGAAGTTTGACTGCGTGGTAATGGACGACGAAACCTACGTCAAAACCGACTACAAGCAGCTTCCGGGACAGGAGTTTTATACGGCAAAAGGAAGGGGAAAGGTAGCAGATATTTTCAAGCACACGAAACTGTCAAAGTTCGCAAAGAAATATCTGGTTTGGCAAGCCATCTGTACCTGTGGCTTGAAAAGCAGCATTTTCATAGCTTCCGGGACTGTCAACCAAGAAATTTACGTGAAAGAGTGTTTGAATAAACGTCTGCTGCCTTTCCTGAAGAAACACGGTTGTTCCGCACTGTTTTGGCCGGATTTGGCATCTTGCCATTACGGTAAAAAGGCCATGGAGTGGTACGCCGCCAACAACGTGCAGGTGGTTCCCAAGGACAAGAACCCTCCCAACACGCCAGAGCTCCGCCCAATTGAGAAATACTGGGCTATTGTCAAGCGGAACCTAAAGAAGACCAAAAAAACTGCTAAGGACGAGCAGCAGTTCAAGGCAAACTGGCTTTCTGCGGCGAAGAAGGTGGACAAGGTGGCTGTACAAAATCTGATGGCAGGGGTCAAGCGTAAGGCCCGGCAATTCGGATTTGGAAAAGCGGAAGCCTAACTGAATATTTTTCCTGAATTTTATACTAATTGAACTTGAAAAAAAAATTAATTTGATTTTTTAAATAAACGATTTCACCGATTTACACGCGTTTTCCCTTGACCAAATTTTGACCGTATCACCCTTTAGACGAAATACGCGTATCTGTCAAGATAAGCAATAAAGGTAGTTGGAATTAAATGGAAATTACTAATCCTTCTTCTCATTTCCTAGTTAGTGGAACTGGTTGACCACGAGAAGTTTGCCGAGCATCGGTGTTTGTAGGATACCGGGTATCTGGAGTGTAAGGAGAGATTTTTTCCAGGATGGGTTGCCGAAAGTTGAGTTTGGCAGACAGGTGAAAGCCAGTTGAGCCAAGAATAGCTACGATGGGGGAAATTTTGATCAAACATTCGCCTAAGCAGGTGGATATTCTGTAGAAGACGAAGAGGTAGCCAGGGTGGTCACAAACTCGGGAAAACCAGGAAATACGAGAAAATGCGGGAATCCAAAATCATCGGGAAATATGCGGGAATTTCAAAATCCATCGGGAACTTTTGTCATATTGAAGGAACCATACTCACACCTTTTTCAAACGATTCGAGTAGCGTTTTTGTCATTTACTCGGTTCAACGATCTGATTAACGGAATGAAACAGTGTTTGACATTGGCATGTGAATCATTTTCTGCTGGCTTTGTTCAGCCTGTTCAAAAACGTACTGTTTAGAAAATCTGGCTACACGGCTGTGACAGGTGAGGTTTCGCACATTACTTACTGTTGTTTTTATTTTACTTGACTAGAACTGCTTAGGTGATCCTTTTGACTGAAGCATCACTATTGTATGCATTACTGAAATTTTAGAGGTAGGAATACTGCTGTCATTTTAAAAATACCATAAAGGGTCAATCCATTTGTATAATGAAGTAATATTTGTCACTGCAGTGGACAGAAACCTATTGTGCCAGTCACCTTTCAGCAATAACAAAGACACTAAATCCGGAGAAATCTGCGATATGGGTGAGCCTGATTTTGCGAGGAAACATTTGAATCGACGTTTTTTAGCCGATAGATGCTCGGTTTGAAAAATTAAGACCACACTTGGCTATCAGAAGCAGTCTTAGTTTAAGAAATTGAACTTCTATTCGTGGGAAATCGTCGATTTGAGTGTTTGTTTACGGGGGCAGATTCGCCACTTTCGCAAATTTCTCTGGAAATAGGAAATATAAAATGTGAACCAATTGATGCATGACGATATATTTGATCACTAGAATAACTTACCTATGGAGAGCTTTAGATAAAAATGATTTAAGATCGTTTTTCCACTAAAATTCTGCGAAGTTCGTTAGGTGGAAAATGAACTAGTTGCTAGAAGAGCGTTACAAATGTTGCCTCATTTGAGAAGATTTGTGGACGAAGTCAGGAAGCAGGAAGAAAGAAAGCTGAAATAAAGTCGTCCGAATTTCAAACGAAGCTTTTCGTCGGTATTCCGATTAAAAGTGTTCGCTGATGTGGTTGATGCGGTAGACAATAAGATGCTGGGTCCAAAGTTGATTTTT
Source organism: Aedes koreicus (assembly GCA_024533555.2). NCBI lineage: Eukaryota > Metazoa > Arthropoda > Insecta > Diptera > Culicidae > Aedes > Aedes koreicus. The sequence continues at coordinate 48,600 of JAHHFK020002881.1, forward strand.
ATCATCATGTCTGCAGTCTATGGCAGCTATGTCCCAGACCTATGGCATCGTTTCTTTTTGACGATTTTTAAATATGGAAGCCTGAGCGTCAAAGCAAAATCATTAATTAACGCATTCAAGAAAGCGAGAGAATTTGCAATAATTTCCGTCAAATGCGTTTTGGCATTCCGTAATGACTGTCGATCTTTTTACTGTGGTTTTCTGAAGTAGCTACTCAACAAATCTCCATTAACATACTCTTTGAGGTGAAACGGGAGGCAGTCCTTTCTCCATATGAATTATAGGTTACGTTAATTATGACTTCACGTTTTTGAGACTAAAAATCACAAACAAAACAAAACAAACAACGCTCAAATTGCTAACCAATGGATGCTCCAGTGGAGCAAACGATTCTTGAAAATTTCACGCCTGAAGTCCTAATAGTATTTGAGGTTTGTGCTCAGAAGACCTCGAAGTGATAGAGTTTGCCCAAATGACAACAAGTCAGAATATCAGATTGAACTATTTCCTCGAAAACTTCAAAAATATCTATCAATCCAAATTATATGAACTCATTTTCTCAGTCGGCAAATGTGGCAAAAAAGCGGGAAAAATGCGGGAAATTTGAAATTAAGACTGTTTGGCCACACTGGGTAGCGACGATGTTGATGGATTGGAGGAGTTAAGTTCGAGATACGATGCTATTTTCGTTCATGTGCAATGCCATATGTGGCAAGCATGGTGGGTTTGGATAGACGTCATTTAGATACCAGCCAACCAGTCGGACCCCGCAAAGGATTTTCAGATAATTGAGAGGTGGTAAGTGCTTTCAAAAACGCGGAGCGAAACAGGTAATTGTTATCCTTTTTGTTCCCTGAAATAAATAAACTATATTATATGATCTCATCACTTATCAAGGTGAATCCTGATCCATCGAGCCCTACCCTACTAACATAGAAAAACCTCCTTCCTGTGACCTTTGTGGGGATGCAGAGGTAAACACGGTCCCTAAACAGCAAAGGTTACACTAACTTTCCTTCCCTATTCTGACCTGATTGCAAGGACGTGGCCGGCGCCGTTATTGATTATTAAAGAAATTATGTCACTGAAACGTGTACAGTGAGAATGGCCAGCTACTCCCAGCCCCATTCAGTTGATTCATTGTGCAATTTCACTGATTCTGATCAATCGCGGAGTAGCAACCATTGGTACGTGCAGTCAGTCAAACTAAGCTAAGCTAAGAGGTCGAATATGATAAGAAGAAAAAACTCCGAAAATTACACACGTTTGGGGAGAATTTCGAATTTCGACAATTTGATTTTCTCTCAATATGGAACTTTTTCAGTCCTTGAAAGTCTATTTTTTATTCGAACACACTTCGTTCAATCTTAACTCCGTCCATGGCTGTTACTGAGGGTAGTGTTTTTGATGCAAATGTTGTAGTGGAAAAGTTCCTTCCGTCTACCGAGGTGGTACAGTTCAAAAAGAATATTAAAACTGTTCCTGATAATTTCCTCTTGTTATCCATACAATTTGATGATAGCGTGACCGGCAGTAAATAACCGTTACCATGACCACTGTTGGCTGTTTGTTTTGAAATTTTTAACAGGAATTGGGTTGTATCAAAAACTAAAATTAATTTTAACTAAGCATAAAGGGAATTAATCATTGCAATAGAAGATTGCAGAAGATTTTTGTCTGAAATTATTAATTATTTTGTTGGACATTTGTTTTAAAGTCTCAACATTCGAAATTCTATGTACTTCGTTAGTACTGTACCAAGAAGGCAGCTTTACAATCATGTTCAGAACTTTGTTCTGAATCCTTTGAAGTGTTTTTTTTCTTGGTAGCACAACAGCTAGACCATATTGGAATAGCATAAAGCTTGGCCGGTCTAAAAATTTGTTTAAATATTAGTAGTTTGTTCTTGAGGCAAAGTTTGGGTTTTCTGTTTATAAGAGGATATAAAGATTTTATGTATTTATTACCAGCCACTCACTGTACAGCTTCCGCAATTTGGCCACCGTGTTTTGCTTGTCAGTCCAGTTTGGCGCCTTCCTGACCTTAAAGACACGTAGCCCAGCCCGCTTCATGGTCTGCTGGACGAACCACTTCGACGAATTGACCTTTTTGGCCACGTCTCGGGTGGAAAGGTTCGGGTTATTCTTAAAGTACTGCCTTATCTTCCGCGCCTTCTCTGGGTATTCCGTTTTCGGTTTTCGGCCGCTTCCAGCGCGCCGCTCGATGGTCTTCGTCTCCTGGAACATCTTCACAACGCGGGACACGGTGGCATGGTGGATTCCAAGCCTTTTGCCGATCCATCTGTGCGACTGACCAGGCTTATCGATCACCGCGCCCAAGATTTGCTGGCGTAGCTCTTCTTGTTTCGAATGCATCTTGAAAACTACTTGACATATCGTAATAAAAATTTTCACACACAAACAAAACACTCTAAACTAGTATTACCCAAAATTTCCACGCGATAAAAAGTTACACCCAAAACAAAGTGTCGCATTTTTTCCGCGTCCAATCTTTATATGGTGTCTTTCACTTACGTTTAGTGTTTCTTTTCGTATGTTTCCTTATTGTTTAATCCAACGATCGGGATGCTACAAAGTGCAAGTTTTAGGTTAGGTTTAGTTTTACAATGCATGATACCTTGTAAGTTTTTTGTGCTTTCAACTATTTTTTCATGAATGTTGAATCACTATTTAGTAAGCACTTCCTATATTAGGCGAATATTTAATAAGAAATAATTTTAGTCTAAGTAATTTCAATCATAGGCATATATAATAACCTGCAATTAATAGCACCGTACCATTTTGTTTTTTTTTAGTTCATTTGTCTATCTTGGTATAAAGAACTTATTGATTTCACTTGGTTTTAACTAGGATAACAAATTGAACATTAGTTTTAAGTAGAAAATGTATCAAATTATAGTATTCTAGATAATTAATGCACCACACTTGGCGTGCTTTTGCTGCCACCTGACTTGCTTGATACTTTATCTGGTTTTCTGCTATCTGATCACCCACATGCCACACAATAGCGCGTTGATAGTTAGTGGTTGTCATCGCGGACAAGGTAGTAGATGTAGGTTGAAACCGTTATGCTGGTTGGGTGTGTGGTGCGGCGCAATGAGAATTTGCGACATCACGAATGCGCTGCCACTTCGTCAACTGTCAGACTTGATCTTATAGCTTACGTGCATGCCAAGAGAACCAAGGCAAGGAAACCTTATTTGTACGATGGTGCGAACATTATCATGCATACGGCATTTCTACGTTTCTAGGTAAGGAGTGTATCGAATATAAGCTATCCACATACATTTGCGTTGTACGCATGTATTTGTGATGGTTTTTTATGCTCTGAACACTGCATGCTGTGCGTTTGACTGTAAGCTTTCTTTTGTTTACTTGTTTGTGCGGTTCAAATTCTGCGTTTTCAAAATGTCGCGTATTGAAAAGGAAGTGAAAATTAAGGTTCTGGACACATGGCTAAGTGAGAAGGGTATTACTATGCGAAAATTGGCGAAGCGGTTTGGAATTCATCATGCGAGATGGTTTTAATAAGTTTGGGGAACACTATTCTTTGGATGAGCTACCAGCAAGAGGCAGAAAACCCGGTTCTTCCAACCCGAAACTGGAGCAGAAAGTGGTATCTCTAATCATGAAGAACAAATCAATGTCAATACGTGATTTGGCCAAAAAAGCAGGAACGAGTGTCGGAATGATCCAGCGTATCAAGAGGCGAAACCACCTGAAGACCTACAAGAAGCAGAAAATCTCGAAACAAAGTGCAGAACAGAAGAAGCGAGCAGCAACAAGGGCCCGGAAATTGTATTCGCGTCTTTTGCAGCGTCCGGATGCACGCGTTTTGATGGACGATGAGACCTATGTAAAGGAAGACTCAAAAACCCTTCCAGGTCCACAATACTTTACTGCCGTCGTTGGGGAGGATGTGAGCGATGCGGACAGGTCGATTCAAGTGGAGAAATTCGGTCGAAAGGTACTGGTATGGCAAGCAATATGTTCCTGTAGTTTGAAGTCAACCATTTTTTACACTACCGGAACTATAAATGCGGAAATCTATCGATCTGAGTGTCTCCAGAAGAGATTGTTGCCTTTATATAAGAAGCATAGTACACCTCCACTGTTTTGGCCGGATTTAGCGTCGGCTCACTATGCCAAAACCACTCTCAATTGGCTTGCGGAAAAGGGTATAGATTTCGTTGAGAAAAATATCAATAAACCAAATTGCCCTCAGCTTCGACCCATCGAACGTTACTGGGCAATCGTGAAGAGGGTCTTCAAGAAGACTGGTAAGGCAACTGGGAACATGCAGGAGTTCAAAAAAATTTGGGCTCAAGCGTCCAAAAAATGCGATGCAACACTTGTCCGGAACTTGATGAAGAGCATTCGATCCAAAGTTCGAAAATTCGTGAAGAAATAACTTCAATTTCATCCGGTCTTCATTATGTTCAAGTTTAACCTCGTACAATAAAGGATCAATTTTTTGTATGAATAAAATATCGGTTTTCAACATAATTTGAAAGAAAGTTTGTGGATAGCTTATGTTCGATACACTCCTTATTGTAGAGTGTACGTTAGTTGGAGCAAAAACTTGTGTAGCTTCACTAAAATACCTGTCAACGCAGCGGTCGGAGTTGCCGGCTGCTGGTTCCAACGGTAAAACCCTAATTTGCTCCTACTAGGTTCCGGCGGGAACGTTCCGGTGGTTCTGAGAGAGGCCAGTATGGTTAAAGATCTTCTTTAAATTAATAATTAGCTTTGTGATAACAAAAAAACCAAGAAGAAAGAAAAAGCTGTCACATGGCATGTTTTGAATGACCGCATTCAAAACCATTCATCAGAACCTGTTTCACTGAAGGAGTCATATCTCGATCAATTTAAGGCCAATTTCTGCGATTTGCTTGAGACACGTTTCGTCTTTTCGTTAATTAAATAAAATAATTGTTTGACAATGACATATGTACAAGATGATCTCATCACAATTTTAACATACGAGACAGTCCAGAGCATATCCGGTATCCGGTGACCATGGCCAACTCCGTTACAGCGATGCAAGACTACATTAATTTCCCAGACGAATGCTTTTTGAAGAATTGAAATCGGACATTATTTCATGAAGTTAGAGCACCACAAATTTCACCAACAATTTGCCTGTCCCGATCATTTTGGCTATCCCCTGTATGTACTGCCCAATAATGAAGCGGAAATTGAAGATGAAGGGAAATGACAACGACAACATTGGTCAGATGACAAATCGGTGGAATTGGATACCTAAAACAGGCAAATATTCCTGGAAAGGTTCAGCACACGACACTTTGTCCTTAGCGTGAGGGAAATTCCACAGATAAAGGCTGACTAAAAGTAAATTGGTACGCCCTCGCGCGCCGCTGGCACGCCTCTAGTGTTGGGAATCGGAAATCTTTGACAGTGGTGTACTAACACTTCTATAGAGAACAACTGGTGCATGTTTGATCAAAATAGTCGATCGCGTTCAAAAATAACGTCAAATGGAACTCGAAAGAAGAACAAATATTGTGCTCAAACACCTGGAAAATCCGGAGTGGTCCGGTTCCACGCAGACTAAAGTGCTGAAGATGCTGAAAACAACAGTTTGTCGAGTGCTCAAAACCTACGAGGAAACCCTGAGTGTAGAAAGGAATCAGCGGACTTATGAAAAAACTGAAACCAGGAATCGTCAGCTGCGCAGCAAGGTGTTGAGGTGCGTTAACGCCAACCCGGGTCTGTCGATCCTAGATGTGGTCAGAAGGTACAACGCCAACTTTCAAACGGTGCGGAACATCCTTGCCAGGGAAGGATAGAAGTCTTGTACGACCGTGTTCTGACGAAACACAAGAGCTGCACTCTGATCGATGACGAAACATACGTCAAACTCGATTTTAAGCTGCTTCCCGGTAAACAGTTTTACATCGCGATTGGACGTGGGAATGTGCCGGGAAGATTCAAGTTCGTGTTTGCCGACAAGTTCGCGAAGAAGGCCATGATTTGGCAAGCGATTTGCAGTTGTGGCATGAAAACGGAACCATTCGTCACCTCCTCGACGATGACTTCCCATGTTTACATCGAAGAAGGCCTGAAAAAGCGTGTTTTGTCTGCCAATACTCCAAGGTGGTTCTGGACTGGTATGCTGCCAACAAGATCGGTTTTGCCCCCCAGCTAATGAATCCTCGGAATTGCCCGGAATTTCGACCAATCGAAAAATACTGGGCAATTTCAAAGCAGCGACTTCGACGAAGCGATAGGGCAGTCAAGGACATAGAAGAAATGCGCTGATTCTGTGTCCGTTTCCACTGAGCGGGGGCTGATGGGCTCCATCAAGAGGAAGGTTCGAGATTTCGTTCGAACTGGAGAAATGTAAACATCGAATGCTGTATTTTTGAAGTTTCAATATAAGTAGAGTAAAGCAACCATTAATGGACTTTTTAAGCTTATTGAATCACGAATTACAGGTCTTTTTGTGCGTTTCAATTTACTTTTAGTTAGCCTTTACACCCATACATTTCTTTCTACCGCCTACAGTGCAAACAAGTCACGGAACTTTTGATTTTCCGAGTGTTACTCGAATTTATATTGCAATAAGATTGAAGCACGTCATTTTTCTATATTTTCAAAAGAAACACTTTCCCAAGGCGGGACATGTTTGGTTGATCGCATATGCTGAGCGGTCGTAAACCAACCGGCAGTCGGTCTTGTCAAATATTGAATCTGGCTTTTTTTCGCAATCAAATTCCGTCACGCTACCAAGCCATTTTGCCACTCATACGGGTTGGCAGTGCTCAAGCTCATGCATGAGCACCAACCGGTGCCGGTAAGTAACTAGCATAGTTTTGCACACTTCCACCCTTCACTTGTTCGGTGCTTGTTTGCCTGAAGGAGCAGATTGAGCCATTACTCGTCCCATTTCTGAATTGGTATTCTTCATTTGATAGCACACTTGACTGCGAAAACCCTAACTTCATATGAGCACGCAAGCGTACCACGTGGCTTACCCACCAGAAGTATCATCATCATCATCATCATCGTTACGAGCTAGATTGGAGAGCCGAAATGAGCTGCGCCTACCCGCTAGGGAAAAACAATCTACCATCGCAAGTCATAAATAGTTGGTAATTATGATTTGGCATGTGAGCTGGTTTCCTTTCCCGAGCCCGAGAGGACTCGGGCGCCAAAATTAGTTTGTTAGAGAAACATCTTCCGATTTTCCCAGGGCTATCAAAAATAATATCTCAGGTGCTCGCTCTTCGAACTTGAAGGCCCACCGAGAGCCATGCCGTACGGAACAACAAGTCTTCGTGACAAAACGAAATGCGACATAAATGGGTGTAACCTTCTTCAGAGCAATTTCGCCTGGTTGCCCATTCGATCGAAGGTTTGCATGACTTCCAATTCCAGTCGCAGGTCGCATGCTTTGTCATTCTATTTCGGCTCAAGTCAATTACAGATTGTCAATCCAAGTCGAATGTCTACTATTCAAATCTAATTGAAGTTGACAATTTATGTCAGAACTGTCCCCATTCGGTTTCGGTAGCCAAAAAATAAACAAACGAATTCGAAACCAAATCAAATTATGTGTAATTTAATTTTGATTTATGTGCCCCTCCCTATCGGCAGGTGAAATATATCTAAATTGGTTCGGATGCATTACATTGTTTCAAATCATGTTGATCGATTGATTTAGTCGCTTTTCAGTCTTCATTAACAGCTTTCAGTTCACCCTTCAAAACCCATCGAACAGCTGGAGAAGAACCCACCGTACGCACTACTCGCACCCTCCAGTTGATCAGGAAGTTTCCTGATAGATTTTACAAACACACAACCGCCGCGGTCTGTGCGGCCGAGTGCTCTTCACTTGACTCATCGTGCGGCTAATAGGATTTGTAGTTTTGAGTTCCTTATGGTGCAGGAATACCTACCTACTTGTTCAAAAGGGTGTGCGATAGTCGGTAGTCGGCTGTTGGTAAATGTGGAAACTGTTGAAGGAAACGAAGGAGTGCACGAAATATGCTCATTTATCATGCAAATAAAATTGGTTTCGCTAATCGGTGGAGATCATAAATTGTTGTTAGAAAAATCCAATAAGGATTCCTCGATGATACGGGGGAAAACATGTTGACTTAAATAGACCAGAAACCATAATTATAAGGGTTCGTATAGTTCGACTGCAAATCGTTATGAGGCGCTGAAAAATCACTCACTGTTTATTGTAGTTATTTCAATCTCGAAAGAATCCTCGTAAGAGATTTGTATTCGAAAAATATTTGCAATATTTGTGGCTTCTACTAATTCTTAGGATTTTCAAGTTCGTTGTATTTCGCAAGTAACTTATTGTCAGTTCTCATCATAGTGTTTTAGAAGAACATTCACAGCTATTAGTTGAGAGCTTTCGTTTTTATAAAGTGGTTAGTGTGCATTGGCGCTCCCCTCGATGTCGAACGCACCTTGCTAAAGCTTGCTTCATTTAGAATTGGAACAAACTTTTGCTCATATTGTGGCGCTCCTGGTGGACGGATTTGGAAGTTCTTGGCGCCCACGTGTCGGGAATTTTGTCAGCTTCACGTATGTATTTTTGACATTCCGCAAATCGACTGTACTTTGTAAACAATCAACATGGAAGCCGAGAAGGAATCAAGTCGTATCGAGCTAGCAAACAGCCAAATCGGACCATAAAACAGAATAGTGTGGCCAAAATCCGTGCTCGGAAGCTATACGACCAGATGCTGACCAAGTTCGACGGGTGTCTTCTGATGGACGATGAAACCTATGTCAAGGCTGACTTCGGGCAAATCCCAGGTCAAAAATTTTACTTGGCAACGGCTCGGGGGGATGTTCCAGCCAAATTTAAATTTGTTTTTGCCGACAAATTTGCACGAAAATTCATGATTTGGCAGGGCATTTGCAGCTGTGGTAAAAAAACGAAAGTTTTCGTTACAAATAAGACAATGACGTCGGAACTATACCAAAAAGAGTGTCTTCAAAAACGAATTTTGCCGTTCATTCGATCCCACGACCATCCCGTAATGTTTTGGCCAGATTTAGCAAGCTGTCATTACAGCAAAGTCGTTCAAGAATGGTATGCAGAGAAAGGGGCCCAGGGTGCTCCGAAAAACCTCAACCAAAAAAACGCCCCCGGCCCCGCCAAATTGAAAAACCCGGGAAACAGGAGAGGGAGACCAAGGCAAAGGGAAAGGAGCCAAAGCCACCAACCAAAGAACGACCGGGGGGAACAAGAAGCCAACCGAGGACAAAGAGACATATATATATATATATATATATATATATATATATATATATATATATATATATATATATATATATATATATATATATATATATATATATATATATATATATATATATATATATATATATATATATAGATATATATATATATATATATATATATATATATATATATATATATATATATATATATATATATATATATATATATATATATATATATATATATATATATATATATATATATATATATATATATATATATATATATATATATATATATATATATATATATATATATATATATATATATATATATATATATATATATATATATATATATATATATATATATATATATATATATATATATATATATATATATATATATATATATATATATATATATATATATATATATATATATATATATATATATATATATATATATATATATATATATATATATATATATATATATATATATATATATATATATATATATATATATATATATATATATATATATATATATATATATATATATATATATATATATATATATATATATATATATATATATATATATATATATATATATATATATATATATATATATATATATATATATATATATATATATATATATATATATATATATATATATATATATATATATATATATATATATATATATATATATATATATATATATATATATATATATATATACTTTGGTTCGGATAAGCAAGCAATAATTTGATTGAGTATAGGGAAGATTCGCTTTTATTAGTAGCGAGTTGGTCCTCCATTCGCTTCCAGGACGGCTTCAATCCGCCTGGGGATGGAGCTGTAGAGAGTTTGACGTCCACGTCCAGTGGTAAAGACTGGACTCGGAAAAAATGAGACACACAAAAATGATCACCAAAAATTCATTTTAAATTGGATACTTTTTAAATTTTCAGAGATTAAATATTAGCTATGTTTTGGCATAATTTATTTATTGAATTTCCTCCCCCAAGCTGAATGCTCGTACATTTCTCTTAACACTGCTCATTAGATCTTGGGGGAGGCTTTATCCATCTTCCTTACTCAATTTCTCCCAGTTTTTCTTCAAAGCTTCATCGGTTTTGAATGTTTTTCCGCTTTTCTTCAACTTCTTCTTCATTATCGCTCAAAACTTTTCGATCCGGACGAAGTTCTGGTGTATTTGGCGGTTCGCTCTCCTTCAAAATTACATTAACGCCCTTCGCTTCGTACCAATCCATTACAGGTTTGGCGTAATGGCACGAAGCGAGATCCGGCCAGAACAGCGTGGCGTCACCGCGGTGAGAGCGGAGAAAGGGCAGCACGCGCTTCTTCAATCAAATCTGCCCGTTTATGGTGCCGGTTACAATGAACGGCTGGTTAGGTCCGGTCCGGTACTCGCAGATCGCCTGCCACAACAGGTACTTCTTCGCGAGTTTGTCCATCTTTCTCTTCTGGAACTTTGCCTGAACTTTACGCGGGACTTACCGACAAAAAACTCGAGGCCGGAGCTTTGTTTGGTGTCCGCCTTGATATATGTCTCGCCGTCCATGGCGAGATAGCCTGGCTTGACCAGCCACTCACGGTACAGCTTCCGCGCACGCAATTTGGCCACCGTGTTTTGCTTGTCAGTCCGGTTTGGCGCCTTCCCGACCTTAAAAACACGTAGCCCAGCCAGTTTCATGGTCTGTTTGACGAACCACTTCGACGAATTGACCTTTTTGGCCACGTCTCGGGTGGAAAGGCTCGGGTTATTCTTAAAGTACTGCCTTATCTTCCGCGCCTTCTCTGGGTATTCCGTTTTCGGTTTTCTGCTGCCTCCAGCGCGCCGCTCGATGGTCTTCGTCTCCTGGAACATCTTCAGTACAACGCGGGACACGGTGGAATGATGGATTCCAAGCCCTTTGCCGATCCATCTGTGCGACTGACCATGATTATCGATCACCGCGCTCCAAGATTTGCTGTCGTAGCTCTTCTTGTTTCGAATGCATCTTGAAAACTACTTGACAGATCTGGACAAAATGAGCCAAACAGGTAAACATAACACTTTAGTATTACTCAAAAATTTCATTAATTTTTACCCACGCGATAAAAAGTTACACCCAAAACAAAGTGTCGCATTTTTTTCCGAGTCCAATCTTCATTAAATGAAATTTTTAATAATATTTTAATTTTAATGTTTAGATCGGATAATATTTCATGAAGCGTTGTGAGCACTACATATGGATGATCGAAAATTTGCTAGTCCCGATCATTTTGTCTATCCCCTGTATGTTGTGAACCGTATTTCTTCAGATATGATTTGTGTGCGTCGGTAGTGTTTTTTCCCATTTATTGTTTTTTAGTTTTTTGGTTCTTACATCCGGACGAGCTTTTCTGCATTAGATAAGTAACGTGGTGAGGTCATGTTGTATTATAGAAAATATACCTTAGGGCATCTTCAGCGGTGGTCTAATTTTCGGGACAACTTTATACACTTGATCAATAGACCTTTCTTGGTGGATTTTTTATTGGCCTCTCAAATGACCTTTCAATTTATGGAGTGTACTTTTCTTTGGAATCTATATTTTTTGAAGCCTGTTACTATTGAAAAACAATAAAAACTGTTAAATGACCATTCCACTCCATATGCGCCCTGTGGTGAATACTTATTTGACCCTCTATTCCCCAATCTGATGTTTCTTTTCTGTGGTGAGTTTCACGTTAACTTATAAGCTCTTCACTCCTATGGATAAATACCATAAGCAGATGTCGGTACACGCGTGAGACATGGCGGACATTTTTTTACTCAGTCACTCCACTGGAAAGTCTCGTAACAAAGTGTCAATCTTTGTGTAAAACAGCCAAGTTCGAACCCAGTATGAAGGGGAAAATTGTTTACCTGGCCAAGATGAGGATGACGTTGTCTGCTGCAGGATAGACGAGTGCGAATAAAACCCTGACGGGAGTGAGACGTTGCTTGCCACCGTCGGAACAAGCTACGATGGAACGTTGTTTGAGGTGAGGTTGTTCCATGAGTTCCTTTCTTACTTAGTTTATGAGCTTTCACAGGATACACAGAAATTACACGGCTAATAGAATGGATTTGCATTCTGTCAAAGTCGATCTCAGACCAGTCTAGTTTGCTGAAACTGGGTAGAAGACGTTCGTTCCGCTATTGAATGTGTACGAAAGTTACGGGCAAGGATTGGCCTTGGTGACGGATGTTACACTGCGTCTGCTGCTGTCGGTATTCTGTTAGATTTGTACGTTTGGATTTTATACGAAGGAGCTGGATTATTGGTAGAGTCATCCCATTCGACAGCACATGCTGATCAAGCAGCTGCTGAAAGATATTCGTCTGCAGCGAAAGTATACATTCAACATTTTCGAACTATGCCAGAAGCTTTGCCACTCTTGTTTGCTTAAATTCAGTCCCCAACGAATGAAATATCGTGATCAAACGTTTGCATGCATAAATAGGACCGCGGCCTTATTGGAACTGGAGAATCTGTCATTGGGTATAACGAGATTGAGGATAGGGAATATCCTCAATGAAGACATTTAGGTTTTATTGAATGGGTGATTTGAATGGCAACTGGGAGAATTTGTACAAAATTGCGGAATAAACTCAGCTGTCTATCATGACATTCTTCACTAGACCAATCCGGAGCCGTTAAACAAAACCTCACGAGCTTGTCAGCGACGAATTAATTACATGATGAAGCAGAAATCTGGTGTCACTGCCAATGTGAAGTTAGGCGTTGAAGATGCGTGACTCAATCCCCTAATAGAACTCAACCCTAATAGAATTCAGCAAAAAATGATTCATTGGTCGTTTGAAAACGTTCTATCTTACGAGCGAGAATTTGGCCATGGCACTTAAGATTCATTTTATCGAGTTGGTGTTCATACTGAAAAATACACTATACCAAGTTGAAGTTGATCGAGAACTTTTGGCCGATTGAGGGTTTAAAACACCCCAAGGATATTCAGTTCATTCTTGACACGATAGCCGAGTTAAAGCAACGTTTTAAAATCCTAAAGATATAGAATAGAAAGAATATTCAAGTGGGTTATTGATCCAGATAATTTGTAATTTGATTTGTTTTTAGTAAATCTAATACAACAATAAAGAAGAATATTACTTGGACCAATATTGTTGTTAATTTTTTTTTTTTTTCATTCTTCTTGAGACCGGACTACGAAATTAACATCGATGGGCAGGCGTGGCAAAGGTATGGCCGTTCACATGTGTGCATCCGCTCGTGAGCAATATATTTTGACATCGGTTGTTCTTGTAAATATAAATATCTGGTTACTTCTAAACTGGCTGTACGGATAGAGTCGGGTTTTCTCCGCCACGGTCACCTCTTGAGCAGTTTCGACTTGTTTGACCAATGCTTGATCAGTGGGAAAACGCCGTGCGTAGATTTTGCATTGGAACTTTCCGATGTGGTTTGCACAATGGTAATGCCACTTCTGTGCCGATATGGTTATGAAATCGCAATTTCATCGTCAAGTGCATTACCGCAAAGTTCAAATTTGTATTTACCTGGTGAAAATTGACAATATCAATCCTCCAATAAGATCCAATTCGTTCAAAGATTACTCACAATCTTTAATGCTTTGTACAAGTGCACGAGGAACGTATTTTTCGGCTAAAATTTGCCCACAATCGTCAAAGGTATATCCATCATTTAACTCATCATCCGGCGAGTACACAATTGGGACATCTTGAAGTAGAAAGCACCAATTAAAACTTAGAACCGAGAACGTAAAAATCCATGAGATCTCACCTCCTTCGACCAGTTCCGTCCGTCCATAGCTTTGAATACGAGCTGCGAACTTTGCGATGAAAATCCTGTTCTAAATGTTCCACTACGTATACTTTCTCTACATTGAACTACTCGATCGATAGAACTACGAAGAACCGCGGGGGATCGGGATATCGGGATATCGGGAA
>JAHHFK020002882.1:0-36997 GCA_024533555.2 Aedes koreicus
AAGCTAATCTAACGCTTCATTACTTGACAACTGTTGAATTGATGCAATCCCGCATTACCGATGTTGATATTAGGTTGAATAATTTAAATCAACGGAAATGTAGTGAAAATACAAGGGGAAAGGAATCTCCTAATATAAACATATATGACATTATAATTGTTGGTAGTAGTATTGATAGAGGATAAACGTCAAATATTACCGATTTTTATTGCTACTTTTTACTCAAAATTGAGTAGTTTTTTGTGGTTTTATTTTACAGAATGCTTCGAAAAAGACATGCATTTAATAATTTATCCATGCGGATTAGTTTTACAAATTCTGCACTCAAGGAGAAACAAATGTTCAAATGTATGACAGATTTTATTTTGTATTAAAACCAAAGTATCAATAAAGAGTAAGGGTGAATCCAAATAAAGCAAAAGTGAGGTTAAACCACCGACAGTCAAACATCGTAGTATCTAGACCTGAAATTGATAATAACTTTCTGGCTATTTTTTCAACTGTATGGAATTGGTCAGTATCGTCATTATCGATGGTTTTCTGCTCTTTTAATCACCAATTACTTTGCTTAAACAGCTCGAAAAATTATTTTGCAAGTTCAGTGACCATTCGTTCGGTGCAACATGTTTACATTGCAATAAGCGAATGGCATTCGCTCATTGCAACACTTGACAGCGTCAAATTGACTGTCAAGAACTGGTGAACCCCTTGAGTTAAATGACAGATTACTGCTTGACATTTGCATATGACAGTTAACTGTTTTTTAGTTGCAACACGTTGCAATTAGTGAACTTGCAATTAAAAGACGTTGCAATTAACGAAATTGCAATAAGCAAATGGTCACTGTATGCCATCGACGACGTTTAACCTCACATTTGCATTATGCACCTGGATTCCCCGCATAACGAAAAACAATTTTCTATATAGTCAAAACTATATTTCGAATGTAAGAAATATTATCACATTTTATGTTATTGTTATCCAATAGTTTAATCTCGCTTTCACCATACAACCTCTACATTAACACATATTGTTAATGTTTGCCATATTGTCATTGAAAGGTTTCTTATTATCTGCACGTAGTCTGGATTATATACCAACTTTTTGGCATAGAGTACAGCAAAAATTTTGTTCATGAAAATAGCCAATTTTATATGGTAACCTAACTTAACCGCCTATTCAGCATGTAGTTATTTGGAATTTTACCATCTGAAATATTGTTAAAACTATATAGGTTATTGTTAGTTTATAGTTGTCAATTATAAGGTTAAATGTCGTAACAATAACGTAAATGGTCGTCAACAATTAGAAATAAGGTCCAGGAACGGTTTGTGAATATGCGGGGAAGCCCGATTCAAAGTAAATTTGGACGCTTTTAAGTGGTCATAACTCGAGAATTAAACAACGAAAACGGTTGATCAAAATGTGAAACAAAAGGGTTGTTTATCAGCTTTCAAACGATATAAAACAGAAGTTCTTACACATTTCCACCGTTTCGACACGAACTGTCGCACTTTGCTTGCGATCGATGCCATCGGGTCTGCACAGTCGCTGGGCCTGGGCGGGGATTTTTTAATTGGGTTTTACGCGGGGTTTTCGTGACATGTGAATGTGTTCTGGGGCGGGGATTAATCTTGTGGCGAAAGTTGACCTTGTTGTTATGACTGATTCCACGCCAAATCGGTCGGTCACCAAACTCAACTATCTTCGATTTTGATGAAACTTGGTACACGTCTTCGGTATGTTGAAAAAATCCACTGGTGTTAAGATTATTTGGATTCAAGAGTAACTTTTGAGATGGGTGTATGTTTTTTTTCCAACATTTTACTTGAAAAATCGTAGTTCAAAAACCATTACATTTAGAGAAAAACTTTATATGGGGGAGTTGTAGAGAACTAAAAAGGCTTTGTAAAAAAAATGTACACTGAAAAAAAAAATTTTTTTCATAAAGAAAAATCGAAAATAAATACTAAAAATCAAATATAAAAAAAAACATATTTTTAATATTTTTCAAATTTGTTTTGTGGAAATTTGAGAAAAAAAGACACGTTTTGAAAAAAACTCTAGGATGGACGCTCTTATAATAAAAAAGTTTTCCGAAGAGCGAACTTTGGTGCATATTTCAAATTTTGGTTATTCATTATTATAAATGAAAATTAATTATACAATATGATTTTGGAGATCATTAAAAACAATAATGATAATAATGATAAATCACCTGAACGCAACCGTTTTCGAGATTTTTCGGATTTTATTTCAATAGAATGAAAAAACATAAGAAAATTCGCTCTTTTCTTAAGTTAATCGAGATTTCCACCAGAAATGATAAATTTTCCAAGATCTTCATATTATAACGTTCACATTACTCTAATGTCCTCTTTTCTTTTGATATCAGGATGATAAGAAGACTCATTTGAAAAGAACAAGATAAATAGCACTATTGTTTTAATATTGCAATCAATATATTTATAATTGTTTTATGGCTGTATCGGTCGGGCCGCTCAGAGAATGAAGGGAGCGAATTTGCTAAAGCGATGAAAGTAACAGCGAGATAGATGTCGCAGGGGCGACAAGTGTGAAATGGACAGATGATGAAATTATGCGGAGGGTCATATAGAAGAAGCATATTAATCGAACTGCTGACTATTTTGCCAAGCTCCAACGATGTTAGAGGTCGGGTGTAGTGTGTGAAAACTACACTCCGAACAGTTCGGTGATGTAGCGATGAAAGTAACACATATTGTTTAAGGTAGGTAGACAAATAGCAGCTATAACGTATGTCAGGTATATCTTCTCATAAAAAAACAGCTAATGTACGCTGCCTGTAAACTACCAGAGATGTTTTATACCTGCATTTCCAAAGGTACCACAGCCAATATATATGCTCATACATAGTCGCATTCATCAGTAAAATCTATCTGAGTGAACTGAAAATGGAGTTTAACATGAAGAAGTGTTGTATGCCGTTTCCCACTAAACGGTGCTCAAAAAACCTTCGTAAATTAACCGAACAAAATGTCAAAAAACTCAAGTTTATGGGCAAAACACATTTGGACACTTCTTTGATGATTTGTGATAATTGTCGTTTGCATTTAAATAGAACGGAACAATCCCATGCTGCAATTTCGGAGCCTAGTGAGAAACCATCAATTACTAACATTATGGATCCACAACCATCTACATCACGGCAAGTAGACTTGTATGGTCTCGAGGAAACGCCATCGGCAATATCATTAATGTCAGTGCCATCTGATAGCAGTGTGCAAGATTATTCAAGGCGCCATAATATTGAGCTATTTAACAAGGGCGTAGCTGGAATCAACGTTTCGCCAATATCGGCTAAAAAGTTCCTGAACGTAAATTATGCCCGCAAAAAGTTCAAAGATGTTTCAAACGGCATTCGGACACACATATTTGGGGATCAAGCGGAGGAGGATGACCTGGAACAATTGAAAGTGAAAGCAGCCGAATATGACGAAATAATCGCGCAGCTAAAGGACCGGTATGCTGATCCAGAAACTTCGAGGGACGATCAAGTAAGGATACTTTCGGTTTTACCACAATCTTGGACAAATCAAAGAGTAATGGCAGAATTTGGAATAACAAACAAGTACATCGTATCACAAGCTAAATTCCTTGCAAAGCACGAAGGTGTTTTAGCTGCCCCTAACGAAAAGCTGGGACACGGTCTGAACCCGGAAATAAAAAACCAAATTTTGCAATTTTACGACAGTGATGAGATTACACGAGCAACCCCTGGTATGAACGACTACGTTTCAGTGAGGAGTGAAGGTAAGAGGGTTCATATTCAAAAGCGCCTTTTAGTTTGTTCATTAAGAGAAGCTTTCATTAAATTTCAAGAGATGCATCAAAATGCTGTTGGGTTTAGCTCTTTTGCAGCACTAAGACCAAAGCATTGCAAATTACTTGGCAGCACAGGTTCTCATAACATTTGTGTTTGCACCATTCATGAGAACATTAACTTGATGCTTCATGGTCTTAGAAAATATTCATTCGAGAATGATTATAAATTGTGTTTTGAAGAAATATTATGTAGCTCATCAACTAGAACTAAAAAATGTTACCTCCGTGAATGCGAACGATGTCCAGGCTTTTCAGATTTTGAGAGTAGTTTAACAGACAAATTAGAAAAACGTGGTTTAGTTGAAATATCTTTTGAGCAATGGATTTCAACTGATAGATGTAGTTTAGAGACACTTGTTAAACCAATTGATGAATTTATTGCTTATTTTTGTGAAAAGTTGGAACAATTAGTATCCCACGATTTTGTCAAATCTCAGCAGTCTAGTTTCTTGAGAGATTATAAAAGTTGTCTTAAAGACGGCGCAGTAATAATAATTTGTGATTTTTCTGAAAATTATTCATTTGTTTTTCAAGATGCTGTTCAAAGTAGTTATTGGAGTAATGAGCAAGCCACTATTCACCCTTTTGTCATTTATTACACGGAATCTGGAATACTTAAAAATATCAGTTTCATTGTTATCTCAGAAGTGTTGAAACATGATACGATTGCGGTGCAGGTGTTTATTTCAAAACTAATAAGCTTTTTGCAAACAAAAATTAAAGTAAAGAAAGCTACGTTTATGTCTGACGGGGCAGCATCCCAATATAAAAATAGGAAGAACTTTGCAAGCCTTTGTAAGTTTAAAAAGAAATACAATATTGATGCTGAATGGCATTTTTTCGCAACATCCCACGGTAAGGGACCTTGCGATGCAATTGGTGGTACATTAAAACGAATGGCAAGATATGCAAGCCTTGCTGTACAACATGAACACCCTATAAAAAGTGTATTAGAGTTATTCGAATGGGCGGAAAAAAAAAAAGATTTTTTTTTTAAAAAAAATGTCGTTTTGTTATGTATCACATGGAGAGTATGAACAGGGGGTAGCAGAATGGAATGAAATTTACCGACAGACTAAAACAATTGCAGGTACACAAAAGTACCACTCATTCGTTCCAATTTCAGAAAACGAAGTTTTTGGAAAACTGTTTTCGAATGACGAAGAAGGCAGGATTCATAATATATATAAAAGCAATCAATGGTTTATATAATGTTTATGTAATATTATCAATGACCGAGACTAATAAATGGTATATATATATATATAGATCCAACCATAATTCATTATTTTTGTCTTATAACTTTAAGTGAAGCTTTTTCAATCGACGAGCTGTTAAGAGTAAGTAAGAGGCACATACATGTGTTTTAAAAAGGCTAAAAACACAAGAGAAACAATCGTTAGCTATTGTTGTTTTAATACCACGAGTAATTTATGAAAAGGGCGTATTTTTTGAGGTTTTGAAATTTTATTGAAAGAAAATCAGAAATATCTTGAAAACGGTTGCGTTTACGTGGTTTATCATTATAATCATTATTGTTTGTAATGATCTCCAAAACCATATTGTTACATCAAAATTTATTTATAAGAATGAATAACCAAAATTTGAAATATACACCAAAGTTCGCTATTTGAAAAACTTTTTTATTTTAAAAGCGTTCATCCTAGAGTTTTTTTCAAAACGTGTCTTTTTTCCTCAAATTTCCATACAACAAATTAAAAAAATATTAAAAATATGTTTTTTTAGATATTTTATTTTTAGTAATTATTTTTGATTTTTCTTGATGAAAAAAAAATTTTTTTTCTGTGTATATTTTTTTAAGAAAGGTTTTTTTGTTCCCTACAATTTCCTTATATAAAGTTTTTCTCTAAATGTAATGGTTTTTGAACTACGATTTTTCAAGTAAAATGTTGGAAAAAACACATACGCCCATCTCAAAAGTTACTCTTGAACCCAAATTATCTTAACACCAGTGGAATTTTTTTTTCCAACGTTTGGGATTTCCGGCACATCCTGGATGGAATCCCTCAGAATCATCTTTTGCGGTAATGCAACGCAGTAGGCCTAGCCGCTTCGATGCTTGTGTCATGTCTATGATATGCTGCAAGCATCAATATTGACAAAAAAAAAAATGAACGTCATCTAACCCAATTATTTCCAGGAGGCTTTCTCGTACTGGCTGCGTTTGCATTAGATTAGACTAGATTAGATAAGATTCAATTAGAGTAGATTGGATTGAAATTAACAATGTCCTTTATTGAACTCGATGTGTAGAAACAATTACGATCGTTTGGCGTAAACATTTTGACAACCTTTGGAGAAACGACAAAGATGTTAACGCTCAAAACCAAACCATTGAAGCCCTTTAAACAGTTATGAACTTCAGCAAATGTTTTAGAAAATAACGAAATTCTTCAACGATCAGAAGGTTTAGTTGAAATGCAAAACACTACTTGTAGTACACTTGTTCTGGATGTCTCACATGTTGTTGAAAGAATTTAAAAAAATCTGAATTCATTTAGAAAACGACTTTCTTGAACTCAAATACCTACACCTCGATAATTGGTCCGAAAATCCAAACCATGAAGATGCTCTGTAATAACATCGGCATCAAATTGACTGAATAATTCGCTTCTCTATGCACTAGCTTTACCCACCCCTTTCTTACAGGAAACGACAACAAACACCATCAACGTGCGAGAAAAAATCACGAACAGAAAATCTTATAACATCATAACTTAGCTATTACTTAAGCTACTTTGGATAAGGACTCTCGTGTTCCCATTCTTCCTTTGTCATCACCCAGCTGGTTGGTAACCGAGCGAATAGTGTCATAAGACGATGACAGCCAGTCGATTTACTCCGCACAAAGGAAGCATGAGGACACGCTCCGTGCACCCCTTCGGGCGGAAACAAATCCCAACACATCCTCCTCCGAGCGGACCGGGTGTTCCGTGTTTGAATAAGAAAAATGATTTCATCCTTCTTTCGACGACTCACCGACATCCACTCGAACAACACATGATTACTCTCGTACTGGAACGTGTTCGAAATTTACTTTATTCATGAGTTTTGGCCAAAGGAAAACCGAACCAGCTGCCCTCGGGGCGGTGGATTCAGGGCAGCAGCTGTAGCAGCTTTGTAGTAAGGATTGCGAACGTTTGCGATGCATTGCATTACAATGCATACACACATACATCAATATGCGAACAACTTTTGTGTCGTCAATCATAAATCATTTGATTGAACTTTCGGAACATAATGGAGGTCGAGCGGGGGAGGGAAAATATTATTCGAAATTTGTTACAACAACGAAGACCAATATAAGGGGATTCAGATTTTTCCCGGTCCTGGTCCGTCGTGGTTGAAGGTCGGGAAGGGTGTGCAATAACCAAAGAGAGGACATATTGTTACCCTGGGAGTATGATGAATTGCCGGCATGTGCAACGAGGGGGAATGCAAATGGAATGATTGTTTTCCTTTGGAAATTTTCCAGCAACACAAGAGAAAAGTAAATTTGGCCAGCAATCGAAACGAGTAGTCGAAATGATGGAAAATTACTATTCGAGCGCGATTATAAAGTGGACCGGGCCACGATTGAGTTAACGTGAGTATGTTCTACGGTTTCAATCACGCAAAAAAAAAAAAACGATTCCATTGCAGTAAGTTGTGACAGTGAAAAATAAATTGCTCTTGGGTTGAACCGCTGGGAACTCGTCGGAACCCGATGTTTGCTTTCCCACCGGAAGTTGTGTTATCTCGCGTTTGGAAGTTTTTCTCCGTTTGCCGGTTGGGGTTTTTTCAGTTAAAATAGCCATAATATGTTGAATAAGAAAGCATTGCGTATGTGCTAAAAAAGGAATTTAATCATCTTGCAGGTGATGTGACCCCTCTTATAAATATTTGAATTAGTTAACGCACGGTTCGTAGTAACCCAAGTAACACATGAAACGTCTTTTTTTAGAAGCTTGTTTTATAAATGGCACGATCAGATTTTTGGGATCAGATGGGATCTTTCGAGTTTTACATTTGACTGAATATGTTACGATAGATTTGTTGTACATGATTGGGGTTTCACGGTCAACAGGAAGCAAATCATAAAAACTTAGTTTTATTCGACGAGAATCCAACACCCGAATATATCGGCATTTCATATTACTGAGAGTCTGCAACTTATTTACCGACAATCACCTTACAAATGAAAATTTTGCCGAAAACCAGCTAATAAACATTAATTTGACAGAAATATCAGCAAACGTAAATGTCGAGTTGATCAGGTGTTGGAGATTTTGACGAGGTAAATTGAGTGTGTAGACACTAAGAATAGATTTTTCAACAATCGGAGTTGGCGTAGCAAAGATACTGTCGACTTATCACGCCAAAGACTAGTGTTTACTAACCACTTAATGGCTAACTGAAATTATGGTACATTCGTACCAAATGATCAGCCCCTGTAGTCTGCCGTGCTTAATAATATCTGCTACTGTGAAAACTTGGTACAGCTCGTGATGCTTGCGTCTGCGCTATACTTCATTTTCCAATTTTCTGTCGAATATTGTACACAGCACGTGCGTTAGTCCCTTATTAATTTTTTATGTTAAAAAGAACGACACCAACTGCAAGAAATTTCAATGTCTAGCACAGAAAAGCAACGGAATTCTTAAAACAATGAACGATAAATCACCACATGCAATCATCATCTAAATTCCCAATCAACATTTATTGCTTATGTTAAATCTAATACTTGAATTCAGTTTGAAAACAGGTATCATATGACAGTATTGTTGAAACATGGAGCATGAAAAAAATAAGAACACGCTCTGTGGACTCACTTGATAATCCGTCAAATTTGAAAAAAAAGTTGAAATGTAATTTGAGTGTCGATGAAACTTACCCACTTCATCAATCTTTAAGGAGGAGGGGGTGGCGGTGGTATGACAAATTTACGATTTTTGCGTAACATTAACGCATGGAACTTCCCTGATAATTAAACTAGGAATTTGAAAAAGACGTTTTCTCACCTCGAGGCAAATCATACGAAGAGTCATCTTTTGAATTTAGCAGCTTTTGTTTTCATTTCCCAGTTCTCTTATTCTAAGGAAATGTTCATACTCAAAATAAGGACTGTATCGAATATAAGTTATCCTCATATTTTTCTGTCAAATTATTAAAAAAAAAATGATGTTTTATTCAAAAAAAAAAAAAAAAGGATGATTCTCTATTGTACGGGATTGAACTAGAACATGAAATTAATATTATTCTCTCCCGAGTTTGCGAATTTTTCATTCAACACATTTCATCACATTTTTTGGACGCCTTAGCCCAAATTTTCTTGAACTCCTGCGTATTCTCAGCTGCTTTACCAGTCTTTTTGCAGACCCAATTGCCCAACAGCGTTCGATGGGCCGAAGCTGACGGCAATTTGGCGGATTAATGTCCTTCTCAACGAAATCTATACCCGATTCCGCGAGCCAATTGAGAGTTGTTTTGGCCAACGTTGTAATGCGCCAACGCAAAATCCGGCTAAAACAGTGGAGAGGTATTATGCTTCTGATATAAAGGTAGCAAACTTTTCCGCAGACACTCAGATCGTCAGATCTCCGCATTGGTTGTTCCGGTAGTGTAAAAAATGGTAGACTTCATACCGCAGGAACATATTGCTTGCCATACCAGCACTTTTCGACCAAATTTCTCCAGTTTAATCGACCTGTCTGCATCGCTTCCATCCTTCCCTACGGCGGCAGTAATATATTGTGGACCTGGAAGGGGTTTTGAGTCCTCTTTGACATACAAGGTGAGGTGAAAAGTAACCTCCTTGACCGCCAAAATGCGACGCTACTGCCAAAATAGTGATAGTGGCTCGTTGTCCATTCATATTTAAGGATAAAGTGTGTTCCGATCAAAATTTGATCAAACAGTTATGTGTGTGAGTCGATCAAAGTTTTTATTAATAAGTCAAATTCTTTTTCTTTTTCAAGTTCAGTTAATACAGAACACAGGAAAAACATTCAGCTACGCTTCCTTTTTACCGAATGCGAATTGCCGGGTCTTTCGTTTAACACCTACCATAAGATTTTGTACAGTCTCCTTGTCCACTTTATTTGCCGCAGAACTGTCTTGCCTTAAACTGTTTCTCGCTCACAACAGCTTGGCCGCTTGACGATGGCTCGATATTGTTTGACTGGGTGCAGCTCTGGCGTGTTGGGAGAGTTCTTGTCCTTACGCATCACTTGAACGTTATTGGCAGCATACCACTCCATGGCCTTTTTTCCGTAATGGCAAGATGCCAAATCCTGCCAAAAGAGACCGGAACAAATGTGTCGCTTCAGGAAAGGCAGTTTTTGTAGGCACTCGCTCAGATAAATTTCCTGATTGATGGTTCCGGTCGCAATGCAAACGTTGCATTGCGTTCGCGAACTTTGACAGTTTAATGTGCTTGAAAATATCTGCCACCTCTCCCCGTCCGGTTGCCGTGTAACATTTCTGTCCAGGAAGCTGTTTAAAGTCTACCTTGATGTAAGTTTCATCGTCCTGTACCACGCAATCAAACTTCGTCAGCATCGTCGTGTACAGCTTTCGCGATCGTGCTTTGGCCGACGTGTTTTGTTTATCGTCGCGATTTGGAGTCCCCACTTTCTTGTAAGTCGACAGTCCAGCTCGTTTTTTCGCTCTATCCACGGTTGAAGGCGCCACTCCCAGCTTCTTTGCGACATCTCGGACGGAGAGATTGAGGTTCCGCTCGAAACAGCGGGCAACTCTTTTTGTCATCGCTGTGGTCGCTTTTGATTTCCCCCCGATCCAGCTTTCCTGGCTGTCGTTAAACGTTCCCGAACGTTTTAAATACGTTGGTAACAGTTGATTTAGCCACATTCAACAATTTCGCTAACTTGGCGTGAGAGTAGTTTGGATTTTCGCCATGCACGTGCAAAATTTTGATGCGTTGCTTCTCTTCCTTCGACGAAATTTTGAAAACTGAAGTGCTAATCTCAAAATCAAAATAGAGGCATGATGCTACATCTTCAAAATGCGGGGTGTGTACTTTTTTTAATGCACGAAGAAAGGAAATGTGTCAAGTTTAAGTCGACCAAGTTTTTTAACAAACACCCTTTTAACAAAAAAATATTTTTTTTTTTTTTTTTTATAAAATTTTTTTTTTTTTGGGCGTGGGTTTAAAAAAATGGGGGGGGGGGGGGGTTTTGGGAACAATAAACTCTGGGAAGTTAATTTTTTTTTTTAGGAAAAAAAATATTTTCAACACTGACATAGTCTTTTTCTTTGTATTCTCCCATACACGGAGTAACGATCTATGATGATGTTGTTTTTCAGAAGGAAATAATCTCTCATCACACGTGA
Organism: Aedes koreicus; assembly: GCA_024533555.2. Taxonomy (NCBI): domain Eukaryota; kingdom Metazoa; phylum Arthropoda; class Insecta; order Diptera; family Culicidae; genus Aedes; species Aedes koreicus. The sequence goes on from JAHHFK020002882.1 coordinate 11,218, forward strand.
GGCTCTAGGAGTAGACGGCACTTTTTTTTTGCTAGAACAAAGTTGTTTAGAGAAAGTATTGATAGTTCCGTTAGCGCACGGCAGGCTGTGAAGATTGAATAGAAGTAGCTTTGAAAATAACCTTTTGCCAGTCAAGGTGGTGCATTCGTTCCTGCCTTGACCTACCCCGCAGGGGATGCTTGGCAAAAGTTTGTGAGCTTGTTTCGAAATACTACCTCACAATGCCCTCCGCTCAATTTTCAAAGCTACTTCTATTCAATCTTCACAGCCTGCCGTGCGCTAGCGGAACTATCAATACTTTCTCTAAACAACTTTGTTCTAGCAAAAAAAAAGTGCCGTCTACTCCTAGAGCCTCACGTGTGATGAGAGATTATTTCCTTCTCAAAAACAACATCATCAGTGAATCTTATGTCAAAAAAATCCAGACAATAAAACTATTTTTTATCATACAATAATATGTCTAGTGCGGTTTTTTTTTTTTTTTTTTTTTTGCTACTTCTTTTTTTTCTTATTCTCGTTGGGCGTTGTGTGCTTCTTTTTCTTGGGCGCGTGGGTGGTTTTTCTTGATTCGTTGTTGTGGGGTGCTTTTGTGTGTTGTTGGTGCGTGTGGGGGGGGGAGTGGATGGGGTAGCGTTGTGTAGGATGAGAGGCTCTCACAGCTACTGATGCAATTCGTGGTTCATTTGCCTCCTTTATGTTCCGTCTTCCAACTGCACTCCACCGTAGACCATACGCAACACCTCCCGTTCAAAGACACTAAGAGCGCGTTGGTCCTCCACTAGTAATGTCCAAGTTTTGTGTCCATAGAGAACTACCGGTCTAATTAACGTCTGGAAGATGGGCAACTTTGTAGTTTGACGAGGTTTGTTCGACCTAAGCGTCCTTCGGAGTACAAAGTCATAATGCGCCTTTTTATTTTTTCTAATTCTCGTCCTAATTCACGAATTCGTCTTCTACCTCGATTTCTTCACCGCCTATTTGAACTCGTGTTGGGAGACTAACATTGTCGTCTCGTGAGCCTCTTTGCTTCATTTATTTTGTTTACAACGAATTAATACAACTTGCCTCAGCCTTAAGTCTGATGTACGTTTCCGAGATCGTCTCAAAGTTACTTGCTACAATTTTAACGTCGTCGGCGAAGCCAAAAAATTGGACTGACTTCCTGAATATCCTACCATGCGTGTATGTCCCAGCTCTTTGAATCATACCCTCCAATGCTATGTTGAATAGCAAACACGACAATCCATCACCTTGCCGTGACCCTCTCCGAAATCCGAAGGGACTCGAGTGTCTCTGAGACTCCGACAACACTTATCTCTCGATCCATCGTTGCTTTGACTAACCGCGTCAGTTTTGCTGGGAGTCCATATTCGTACCTGATCTGCTATAGCTGATCTCGATCGATAGTATCGTAACCTGATTTGAAATAGATGAACACGTAATGTGTGGGCACGTTATATTCGCGACGTTTCTGCAGCACTTGCCGAATTGCAAAAATCTTGTCCGCAGTCCCATTAATCCCACTTGGTGTTGCTCCACGAACTACTTTGCAATTGATGACAGGCGGCGGCATAAAATTTTGGAGAGCAACTTGTAGGCGGCGCTCAGTAGCGTGATGGCACGATAAAGCCCGATTCAAAGTAAATTTGGACGCTTTCAAGTGATCATAGCTCAAGAATAAAACAACATAAACGGTTGATCGTTTCGAACGAACTGTCACACTTTACTTTTAATCGATGCCATCATGATCTGCACAGTCGCTGGTGATACTGTACTGGCGAACTTATTCCACTTTAAACTCATTTGTTGTGCATTTGTCCCTTCTTTACCGTCTCCTCGAATTTTTTGCTTGACAATTGTCCAATATTTTTCGATCGGTCTGAGCTCAGGGCAATTCGGAGGATTTATTTCTTTGGCGACGACATTAACATTGTTTGCAGCATACCATTCTAGTACCTCATTAGAGTAGTGGCAGCTGGCTAGATCCGGCTAAAACATAACGTTGGTCCTGTGTTGCCAAATGAAGGATAAAATCCGCTTTTTTAGACACTCTTTAATGTAAACCTTCGACGCCATTGTGTGAGATGTGATGAAAACTTTGGTTTTAAGGCCACCACTGCTGATTCCTTGCCAAATCATTAGTTTCCGAGCAAATTTATCAGCAAAAACAAGTTTATACCTGGAAGGGCCATCCTCACGACCAGTTTCCAGGTAAAATTTTCGTCCGGGGATTTATTTTCAATCCATTTTGACATATGTTTCGTCATCCATTAAAATACAGCCATCAAATTTTGTCAAAACTCGTTCGTATAGTAATCGTGCTCGCTTTTTGACCACTAAATTTGGTTTCAGGGAGCGATTAGGATGTTTACTGGCGCAAAAAGACTTATATTCTTCTTTTGAAAGGATGTTACGCACGGTGGAATATTGGAATCGTATTTCTTTGGGGTTGCCTTTCACGTACCTCAACACCTTTCTCCTAAGCTCTTTGTCCCTAGTGCCACTTTTATGATAGATGCGCTGTGCTCTATCCACACTCAAAGTATCCTTGTAACGTTTGATTACAAGACACACCGTTGACTTTGGGAATTTCAACACTTTTGCTATTTTTGAGGCAGACCAGGAAGGATTCTCTAGATGTTTAATTTCCTTTTCTCAAGTTCCATGATTCGTAATTTGGAGATGCGCCGGTCAATCGAGAAAAACTTTTCACCAATATCTTTGTCAATGAATGCTTGTCAAACGTTTTTTTGTTCCAACCACCAGGGACGCGGTGATGTATTAAACCATGCGTCCAGATTTACTTTGAATCGAGCTTTAGTTGCAGCAATCCAGCATGTCACCCTTTTTATAGATGTCTTTCATCCAATTCTTCGGTAATTACTTCTTCTTCTTCTTTAGAATTCAAGCTTATGGCTTTCACAATTAGCTTATTGCTTTCACAATTAGCTTATTGCTTGCTCTCAACTTAGTGTTCTAAATGCAATTGAGAGCTTTCGATGCCAAGTACCATTTTTGCATTAGTATGACTGTGTGGCATGTACAATCATACGCTATATACCCAGGGTGTCGAGTAATTTTCCTTTACGAAAAATGCCTAGACCATACCGGGAATCGAACCCAGCCACCTCCAGCATGGTGTTGCTTTGTAGCTGCGCCCGTACCGACTGAGCTAAAGGAGGACCCTTAATTACCCTTCGGTAATTACTCTGCCTCCCTAATCTTGGTAGTTGCCTAGTGCAGTGCACTACTCGAGCAGAACACAAAAGCATATGAATATCTAATTTTGATCTTGATAACTGGCCTTGTTATTAAAGAGCTCAGATTAAGAGGTAAAATACCTAAGCAAAATACCTAAGAATTGCAAGCAAAATGTCTCTAGAATAACTAAACTTGATATTCCGGATACCTGGGTAAGTATCTGGTCGCCTTAGAGGTATTATTTTGGTATCGTCTTACCTCAATTCGGTATTCGCATGACATTGTGGGAACAATTTGATGGTATTATCCTCAGGTATTTTACCTCTTAATCTGAGCTCATAAATACCAAGTCCAGTTATCAAGTTATTCGCTTCTGCTCGGGTAGCCAGTCCTTCACCATGGCCTTCTAATAGCTCACTTGGGAGTTGGTCAGCACCAGCAGCTTTGTTGTTTTTCAACCGACCAATTTCCTCCTCAACTTTCTGAAGGGTTTGGGTCGGGATCCTGTCATCTTCTGCGGGTGTTCCTAGATTCCTTACCGTGCCACATTCGTTTGCTGTAACATCGACGTTCAGACGCTTGCCAAAGTACTGCTTCCACCTTCTAATCACCTCACACTCTTCTGTGAAAAGTGTACCTTCCAGGTTTCTGCACATATCGGCTTGTGGTGCGTAGCCTTCATGTGAGCTGTCGTAGAATTTGTGGGTGTCATAAGCACGGTACAGTGCTTCCATTGCTTCGCGGTCTCGTTCTTTAAGGCATCATTACGCCTTTCAAAGGACTTACTTGTAGTCTTCTTCGGTGAAAGCTTCGCAGGTTCATTTCCGGAACCTTCCCAATCTCACCCGAACTACTCGAAGGCTGCTTTAATCCGCTTTTATTCGCATTGAATCTGATTCATCTCAGCTGCATCCTTCGTTCAAGCGCTTCGTTCGGTCTAGCAATCCGCTTTTGCTTAAGTTCTAGTACCTTCAGCTCACTAAGCTTCTTCAACGCACGAGAACGTGTTGATGGAGACTTAGTCGACGTTACACTTACACTTTTTCGAAACCCACTTTGATCGCTACCGTGTAAGTTCGAATCATCTACGCACTAGGGTTGAATTAGACGATGGGTCAAATATTTTGATATTCAAGAGCTTCGAGTGGCCTTTGACTTGATCCATATTGATGTTTGTTGGCAATTTTTGTTTTCGTCAACATTATCAGTTTTCTTGTTTTCATCGTCGTGAACTAACTCGTCGTCCACTAACTTTCGATAACCTTAACTGTAATCTACAAATAAATACACCAATAACGCTACATTTGTACTAGTTTACTCAAATTATGTAAAGTTGGATTTCAATTTGCTGTTGATAAAAAAATCTTTTGTTTTCGATGTGCTATCACTTTGTTGCAAGGCTTTATAAATGAGAATCGATCCACACAACCCTTTTTTGCCCCTTCATACAATGGCATAATGAGGACAATCAGTGGTTATTTGATCAAGTCAAACAGAGAGGAGAGTCTATTGCACTCGGACTTAACGTTTGCATAAAAAAAATAAGACAGATACTTGCTGTTGATAAATTTCCCACGGATGGTAATTATTTAAGCTTACTTGCAAAAAAAATCGACGCCCTTGCAAGCGGCCTTCCGGTGGTTAACCGGAACATTCGCCATGGCGGACGAAAACATGTGTGTAGGCATGTTTTTGAGTTCTTTCTGCGTTCCTCAGTTTTCGCGACAAAATTTTTGGAGTAGATCTTACGCTTCAGGTTGGCCCAGAAATTCTCGATGGGACGCAGCTGGGGGACGTTGGGCGGGTTCGCTGACTTGGGTACCACATCGATATTCAGCCGCTCCATCTCCTCCAACAATCGCTTCGAGTAGTGGGCCGACGCCAGATCCGGCCAGAACACCGCGTCTTCGCCCTTATGGTATTTCTTGATGAACGACGCAACTTCCGGCAGGCATTTCGAACTATAAATTTGCCCGTTCACGGCCAGTCCGGAGCGAAAGAAGAACGGCTTTGACATCCCTTTCTCGCTGATTGTCAGCCACAGCAGCACCTTCTTGGGGAACTTGGTGTGGGGGAAGTAAAATACGGAGTGCCCTGCCAGTCGTTGTCATCCAGGGTGAGATAGGTCTCGTCATCCTTCACCACCGCCACGTCGCGATTCGCCGGGAAAATCGAGTTGACCATCTTATTCAGCCGCTGCCGCTGCGTCATTGCCTGCAGCTCCGAAACCAGTGGACGCAACTTCCGCTTCCAGACATGTATGTTCATGTGCGACAGGTACTTTTTCACTGTTTGGCCGGTTGAACCGATCTCTCAGCCAGGCGCACGCAGCAATGAAGCCACTTTTCCCTCGGTCTTCATCTTCAGCATCCTTTGGAGCTTCTTGTCGCTCAGGGTCGTCGGCCGTCCGGAACCGGGCTTTCTCTCGATGCTCTGATTGTTGTCTAATAGTGCCAAGATGTTAGGATGCCAGAACGGGCGTATCCGGCGTCCACAAAGTGCCGCACGATGTCCGTTTTCGACGCGGCAGGGTGCCGTTCTTTGAACGCGCACACTTCTGAAAGGAGTTGCTTCACTGTTTTTGTCATCACAGTTAGAGTTCGACTGATAGAGCTGTCAAATTTTGTCTGCTGACTCATGGGTTACTATGATTGATGCTACGTGGGTAGTTTTATCAGTTTGAGCTAAGGTAAATCCATGAAAAATCAGCTATTTTTGTCCATTTTTTTTAATGCAAATGTTATTATCCGTGCTACAATGAGTGATAGTTCATATCATATCAAATCATATCATCATTGAAGATGTATGTTAGTCCCAAGTATCATCTGTTGTTTTTCTGTGTAATGAGAGCTGATCTGGCAGTAACGGAGTAGCAACCATATGTGGTCTATTATGTTCGTGCTCTTTCATTTGAAGATACTCGCATACCCAGAAACCCCATGTCTTGATCCTTAGTTTCATGGCTACTGCAATGGAAACAAATGTATAAAGAGTGTATCGAAAAGTAGTTATAGACTATTCGGAAAAATATGAATATACCTCCTTTCTCATATTAAAAGGAACATACTGTGAATTTTGATTATTATATTCTCAAACATAGTAAATAACAATGCTTTCTTTCCATCTTCATATCAATTTGCTTGATTTTTTTTTAGGCAAGTTCTCTAACTTTTCCCTTAGCAGTACTCATAAACTTCTGCACAGTGCTTTCTCTTACCATTTTCACCACTTTTGGCCAATTTTTCTTAAATTTTTCAGCACTATCCGCTGGTTTTATGTGTTTTCTCAGCTTCGCCTTCATCAAATCCCAGGAAGTTCTAGTAGAGCGAACCTCTGGGCAGTTTGGTGGATTCATCTTCTTTGGTAAAAATACAACATTGTTCCTTTTGTACCACTCTAGTGCATAAAGGACGAACACGAAATTATTGCGACACATTCAACAGGGCATAACTTTTTTACCATTGGGTAAAAATCAACCAAATTTTGCAGACTTTCTCATTGACGTGTATTGTTTACATGCTGTCAAACTCGAAGTCGTGTTTTTCGATTCAAAGAAAATGGAGGTGAACCAACGCGACTCGAGAGAACAAATTCTTTCCAAACACCTGGAATTTCCTGACCTGTCGCACCGGCAGTTGGGAAAAATGTTGAACCTTCACCATTCAACCGTCTCTAGAGTGTTGAAGCGGTTCCAGGAGCGGTTGACGTTAGACCACGGCAAAGGAGCTGGAAGAAAACCGGGACCGGAGAACAAAAAGACGGAGGGAAAGGTGAAGCGGATGATTAAAGCAAATCCCAACGTCTCAAGCCGTGATTTGGCTAAAAAGATCGGCATGTCGCAGAGCTACGTCCAGAATGCAAAGAAGAGAGCTGGACTACATACATACAAGGTACAGAACTTCCCAAGCCGCGATGAGCGGCAACAATCGACGGCTAAAACTCGGGCACGGAAGCTCTACGAGAAGATGCTGACAAAATATGGCTGCTGTGTGATGGACGACGAAACGTATATAAAAGCCGATTTTAGGCAAATTCCGGGGTTGGAGTTTTTCACCGGCAAGAGCAAGTTCTATGTGGACGACAAATTTAAGAAGAGGAAAATGTCGAAGTTCGCCTCCAAATATCTCATTTGGCAGGCCATCTGCTCTTGCGGACTTAGGAGTGCGCCTTTCGTGACAAAGGGCACAGTAAATGGCGAGATCTACAAATCTGAGTGCCTCGAGAAGCGCCTTTTGCTGTTCTTGCAGCAGCATGACAAAGCTCCGCTATTTTGGACAGATTTGGTATCATGCCACTATTTTAAAAGTGTCCTGGAGTTGTATGAGGCCAATTCTGTCCATTTTGTTGCAAAGGACATGAATCCGCCAAACTGTCCGGAGCTGCGCTCGGTGGAGCAGTACTGGGCAATGATGAAGCGGGAACTTCGGAAGAGCAAGAAGAAAGCCAAAGATGAGAAGGACATGTTAAGAAAATGGAAAAAAAAACTGAGAAACTGGTACCGGATGACACTTTAAAGACTTTGATGGAGGGCATCAAGCGAAAATGCGTTCAATTTTACACTCAAGGCTTCATCGATTAACTTTTGTGTTGATTTTTGAAGTAAATATATGTATAAAACTACCCTAAAAGTTTGGTTTGATTCTAAACACTATAAGAAAATTGGCATGACATTTTCGGTGTCGCAATAATTTCGTGTTCGCCCTTTAATTAGAGTAATGGCAGGAAGCAAGATCAGGCCAAAAGATTGTGGGCTTGATATGATGTTTGATTAAGGGTAGCAACCTTTTGCAGACACTCCTTCACGTAGATATGACCATTCATTGTTTCTGTCGTAATGAATGGACGAGATATTTTTCCACATCCGCATATAGCACATTGGCACCTTCTTGCCAAATTTTTCGGTGTAAATGGCTTTCACTGATCCAGGAACATCCTTTCCCTTCAGCGAGGTATAAAACTGTGGTCCCGGCAGAGTTTAATAATCGAGTTTTATGTAGGTTTCATCCTCCATGATAACACAGCCCGATGTTTTGGTCAGCAGTTTGTCGTTCAGCTTTCGAACCCTCGGTTTCACAGATTCAGCCTGTTTGGTGCTTTGTTTTGGCTGCTTCTGCTTCCGACGAGTCTGCAGGCCCATTCTCTTCTTGGCACGCATAACATTGGTCGCCGAAATACTTATTTTTTTTCGCCACATCTCGGACTGATGCTGAAGGATGACGCTTGAAACAGTCCCTTACCTTTCTGTCGTTTGCAGGGTCAGGGGGACCGGGTTTTCTACCTCGTCTCGGGGAATCTACCAAAGAGCACTGTTGTTGATACTTCCGTAACGCGGTATGAACTGCTTCGACGCTCACAACGTCTTCCTTGGCCACTTTTCTGATCGAAAGGCCACTGACGGTGCACCGTTTGTGCACAATCCGTTTTCTTTGCTCGGGAGAAAGACTACGAATTTTCGAACTTTCGTGCGAAAAATTGCGAAAAAAAATGACAACATCAGTTTAAATTGGATGTAAACGACATGACGCAGCCAAAAGTCGGTTGAATACTTCACGAATTTTGAATTGCCGGTTAATCATTAGTGTATTTATAATTTTCGGAACAGTCTATAGCAACATTCAAACAGTAATTACTCTTAAATGCCTTAAATTGTTTAAGTGTGTTTTGTGGTGACATCTTCGTCAATGACAGTTGTGCAATCGATTGGTTTCGGTACAAAACAGTCGAAAAAGGGTGTCACGTACAACCAAACTGCTAAACGGGTGAAAATTAACCACACCAGTGTCAAAAATGTAATCGAAAAGTTCAGTGAGACCCTTTCCGTGAAAGATTTGCCCCGATCCGGCAGGGAATCGGGTTCCAGCCAGCCAGTATATAACCCATCGGCGTCGACGCGGGATTCGGTCAAGTAATCAACATCTGTATCTGGATGATTCAACGGATCAAAGCTCGAAACTATCGGAAAACATACAAGAAACAGAAGGTGCCGAATAAGTTTCTGAAGTAGCCAGCTCAGGTCAAAACAAAAGCGCAAAAACTGTACAACCGGATTCTGGAGAACAAAGACGGATGCATCCTGATCGACGACGAATCCTACCAAAGAAGATTCGCAAGCGCTGCCCGAACTGCAGTATTTTCGGAATTGTTGGACCAGAACCTGGACGACGCTGATTCCACGTTGGCGATGGAAAAGTTCGGACAGAAGGATCAGGCAAGGCAAACGATTTGAACCATTGCTTTGCGACCGTAGATTTTTGTACGATGTACGAAGTATAATGCTTGAAGAAGAGATTGCTGCCACTGTACAGAAAACAAACGGCTCCTCCTCTTTGCTGGCCGGAATTGGCTTCCGCCCACTACACCAAGTCGGTTCTTCAATGGTTAGCAAACAATAATGTACATTTTGTGAAAAAGGACACCAATCCGCCGAACTGTCCGTATCTTCAGCCAATTGAACGGTATTGGGCGATTGGCAAGCGGAACTTTCGGAAGGATATTACAGTGTCCCAAAACATGCAGGATTGCCAGAAACATTGGACAGCAGCCACCAATAAAGTCACAAAAGCAACTCTGGAGAACTTTCAGAAAATAAGATTTTGTATTAATACAAGCAGTGAAAGGAAACAAAAGGTTACTTTTCTCCATCAAATCGAAAGTTGAAGTCCAAATATTTTAATTTTTTCACACTTTTATTCGAAAATCAATGTCCAACCTACTTTTCGATACACTCTTTGTAAACCAAACTTGCTATCAAAAACGATGACCAAAATCGCAAAGGCTGACATAAAAAATTAATTCATTTGATTTATGAAACTGTAGTTTTCTAAACATTGAGACAAATATTTTGTGATGTTCTTACTGCTTTTGAACCATGAATAGTCACCATATCTTCAAAATGATTGATAGCGGTAGAGATGAATTACCGTTACATAAACAAGTTTTTAAATTCGATTGATTCCTGATATTTCCAAAGACCAATTAACTAAGAAATTTCATCCGTTGATTGGCGGAAACGGTCATATCGAGAACCAGCTAATCTCATGAAATACCTCTGATCTAAATGGAACGAATATCATCAACCATTCGCCGAAAAAATTCTATCAATTTAGTACCTATCCCAAAAATGCACTCCCAGATTCCAGCCTCTTTAAACGATGACGTCACTGATTGCGCCTTCAATTACACACACACACACACACACTCGCAATTCAACCAACTCTCGCAACCTTTCGTGAGAACCGTTAGGAGGCAAAAAAGAACGCGGCCAAACAGCAGTGCCCATCGATTACTAGCACGTGAACAGGCCGAAAGCACATCGCGTCCGAAATTCACCGGTCCGAAACCTTGAACCACTAAATCCGTCTGTGGAACGCTGTTGACAGTGGAACCGTCTGAAGGAATTTGATACCGGTTGGGGAATAAAGCTTTTTATCCGAAGGGGAAAATGGCAGCTTTTGGCCGAGTGGGGACGAGTTTGCGCACCACTCGATCTCTGCAACGAGTCATGCGCCGTTTCCGCCGAAAGCGGATTCCTTGCTGAACTAGAGACAGCAAGGATTTTCTCGATTGTGGTTCATTTCGTTGTTTGCGAAAAATCCCGAAGTGAACCCCTGAGAGCACTCTCCGTTTATTTTGGCCGTCCCCGAAGGCTGCTGGATGGGGTTCCCAAAATGGGGTTTCATGCGACCGGACCCGATGAGGACCGAAACGATTTGCTCTTCCGTCTGGCAGCTGGCACAGACCGTGGAGGGAGGGCTGGCCAAAATTTCAGTCTGTCGACGGACCGCGATGAAGTTACACGTTTTTCCGGCAAAGCCGCGTCGTTCCAGTCGTCGAATCAAACAGCGTCGTTCGCGGGTCAATTTGTGCAGCTGCTGTTACTCTGTTGATAGTCCGGGCCGCCAACGCCGAAACGGCAGCAGCATCCATCCATCGTTATCAATCGATACGAAATTAGATTTCAATTCGATTCGAAAGCGTCGCGGCGCGTTTTCGTCGGTTGTCGCCGTGCGGGTGGCTGGGCTTAGTGGTCGTCGTCGTCGTCGTTGTCGGGATGTACGCGGTGCCGAGGGCCATTGGGATTCGCTTTCCTAAGACGCCGACAAAAGTTTTCGCAACGCAACACATATCGGGACTCTAAAGCCATCCATATCGGAGTAAAGTTTTCCACCGTTTTTCCTCGTGGGAAAATCGTAGAATTTCCACATATCAAAGAGTAGCATTTAGCGATCGTCGCATGCTGGCTGTGGTGGGTGGTGTGTGGGAGTCTGCCGGGACTGAAGAACGAATTGTCTTTGAAGTGGAAGACTGCTCCGCCTCTTGCGGGGAGTGAAGTTTGTCTCAAGTTGGAATTTTGCTCCCAATCCCTACCTTCCGGTTCTTATGGGGAAAAGTGTGTATCAATTGCAAATTGAGAACTATTCATGTTCGTTAATGCGTGCGGCTATTTTTTATGGAATGTTCAAACCGAGGAAGGAAATATGAAACCAAATTAGACCGTTAGTTCTTACGACCGACAGGCACGCGGAAGTGTTATGGTTTCAAAGTGTTTCTTACGACTGGTGTTGTTCGCAGACAGACAGGCGGCTAGTGCCGTCTGACACGAGGAACCAGGTCAAGAGTTCAGTGCAGCAACAATAACAGTAGCATACTGCAGACAGCAGCTGGGATTTGCCGTACTGCTACACTTCGGCTGCTATGTTATTGAATTACGGGAGATCGCGGGGAATGAGCCAACATAACTACACGTGACAAGAATCAATTCGGCGACGCCTGCTGCGTTCAGTGTGTGAATGTAAACAAATACTCACCCGGAGTCAGCCGGAATAAATCCGGTCGGGGTGTACTTACCTACCAACACCACCACCGGTTAAGTGAAGTGAAGTATTTTCTTTTTGTGGAGCTGCTGCTTCTCGGAAACAACGCAGGGATTACGCCATGCACGGATGAATGCTCGGAAAAAACTGTGGTGGGAAAGTGAAGTGGTGGCAATAAATCAATTTCCACACCGCTGCGGAATGGAGTGGCACTTGGAGAGCCAGAACAGCTGATTTCGTGATAAATGTAAGAATTTTTCTCCTTCGAATTGATCGATGGTTGCGGAATGGAGTTTCTAGTGGATGCTTTATTTGTTTCATCATAATAGAAGGATAAGCAGGAGTTACGATGGCATTTATCTGTTTTAATTGGACTGATCTCGCCAATTTAGATGTTACATGTGATGAAATAAACGAGAGTAAATGTTTACATAAAACTGAGTCATTACAGAGTAGAAATTAATCTCACTAAACCGCAGTTTTCTTCGATAAATTTAATATATAGTGTTTGTGTAACTCTTAAACTTGAGGTAGAAGGTAGATTCCAAACATTCTACACGTTTGGATATCTCAAAATGTGAAATAAAAGGAAACTAATTAGTACAGTAAAGGCTTGATTTGCTAGGTCAACAAAGCTGCAGACGTTTTCGACTCCTTTTTTGGTGTAGGAATTTTTCAAACAGCGAAGTCTCTCGATTCGTCCTTCTCAGAACACAATTATACTAATGCAAAAAATATGATAAATTAAATGTGGAAGTTCACCTTCAGAACTAAGTTCATAGAATATACAGTTAGTGCTTTAGTCGATAAGCTTTAAAGGCTAGTGAGGTATAATTGAAATGTTTGACGATCAAATGTTTCGTTATATCTTGAGGTATATGCAGTCTCAAAGCACACTCATGAGAATCAAATTAACTCGGGGATCAGCATAGACAATGTTCGACAGCGCCGGGGGTGTAGTGGTATGCGTAGTTGCCTTTCACCCCAGTCGGTCTGGGTCAATTCCAGTCCACGTCTTGGAGATTTTCTGAGACGAAAAATTTCTGATCACGTCTCCTTTCGGAAAATAAGTTAAGCCTTTGGTCCCTGCCATGAATTGATGGGTTTGATATGTTGGGTTCAGGTAATCTGCCTGGCGTGACGAATCAGCCTCAGGTTGAAAGTCACGTAAATGCAAAACAACAACAACAAATCTCTGGAATTCCTTTGACTTGGGAAAACATTGAGCTTGCCACACAATTTATAAGTTCCTGCATTGATTTGCACGTGGAGTTTTGCACCGTAGAGTAATCCGTTATAAGATCCTGAAACCGAATAAAAATATTAAATGAATTATATTTAAACGAATTATGAATGTTATGTTATCAGACGACATTCAATATGTGTTATAGTGACCGGCATAAATGAAAGTTTTTTTTTTTGGATTTCAACAAGAAAAATAACGTTTTTGATGCTACTTACGTCTGGTGTTTTATTCATAATTTATTGAATAATATAACATTTATTTCAACGTTTTTATTGCGTTAAATTCGATTCAATTAATTACAACGCATCTTCTTAGTTAGATGCATGAAAAAGGATATGTCAAAAAAGCCCACATTCAACTGGAACAGACTAAAGTGAATTAAAAGAGAAAATTATCAATATCAATAACTGGCATGTTCTCCTTTTACCTCGTTGATTTTTAAAGACGGTCAGCAGGATTCTGTAGCTGCTGTAGTTTAATTTGATTCTACGCTTTCTGAAGAGTCACAAAACCATGAATCACATTAAGGTCTAGAATCGCTCACAAATTTTAATGGAATTTAAATCAGTATTTTGGAAAAGCCTGTCGAATTGTTTCATACGACTTGATGGAAAATTGGTCTTCTTAGCGGTGTGCTTTCCCAAGTAACATTGCTAACACCATCCTGCTTTATTAAGTTTTATTAATGTTTTATGAAAGCCATTTGAAATCAATTGGGTTTCACTATGGCACCAAGAAGGGCCAATAGGTTTCATATTCTAGTCAGGTTTATGAGAACCTACAAAGCTTGTTTACAACGATCTTGAAACCTTGTTTCTCAAATTCCATTTACTCCTATCAAAGGTTTTATTTCGACTTAATGAACTCGTAAAATGCTGTATTGGCATGCCGTTTTAGGACTCATTGATATTATCTTATTATGGTCAGTTGAAAAAGCATTTTGAAACCATTTTGCCAACAGTAAATGCATTAAACGGCAAATTGGCATTGAAGGAAGTCACCATAAGACCAAATAGTTTTATAATAGTCATTGCGAAGAAAAATGGGCTTTATAGCAAAGCTGTGTTTATTTTCCAATCGCCAAATTGAAATATAAGAAATAATTGAATTGTGGAAAAATAAATGCATCAAATTTTCAATGGTATGCAAATAATCTGTAGATCGGAGACTTATTTCAGCATTCTTTAAGATAATCTCATCCCATTCCAAGCGCTTTGCAGGAAATTCATGATTAATGTATCGGATGGATTTTTTTAAATTTGATTTATTTTGTTATAAATTCGCATAATTTCCGAGGCGCATTAATTTTCAGCTCTTATCGCGCCAATATTCACCATTAAAATAAATGCGCGTATAATTTGAAGCATAATACGCTGTAGAAAACACAATTTGTTTTGGATATTTTGCTATCAAACTAAACACTAGACCTCTTTTTTACTGCTAAATTAATCAGAAGAGCAGAGAATCGAACAAAGCAGAACAACAAAAAACAACCTCGATTTCACAGTGAAGTTTGACAGCCGTGGCTACTTGGCCGCATTCTGGTTTTCATGGCAGCCAAAAGGTTTTATGAAGGTTCTCAAGTGGTCATAACAACTTTCACTAGAACATTTTCAAAATTTTTATGTTCTTAAGGTTTTGTTAAATTGTTTTCACAACCTTCTATAGAGTGGGCCATTTTGTACAAATTTCGGCTTTAAAGAAGCATAGAGGAGGTGTTGGAAAACAGAACAATTTTGATTGTAGTTTTATGAACAAAGCCGGGAGAAGTGTTATACCGCTGGAATAAAACTAAAATTGTTACTTGGGTTGAGTCGTTAATATTTTGCTAGACAAAATCTTTTTCCAATCCAGATTTTTATGCAGACTTCTTCGAATTGTTCTTAAATATTAACGTCAGTCCTCAGAGTATCAAAAACTCGAACAAAATTTCCCACACCAGACCAGGAAAAACAGCACCACACCTTCACGTTGCCATCTCCGTGTTCTATTGTACTTTGTTTGTCCTCTTTTCGCCACGTTTTCTGTTGAATGATTCAAATTTTGATTCGTCGGTCCTCAAATCACGTCTCCAATACTTCTTTGGCTTGGTTATATGTTTTCGAGCAAATGCCAAGCGTTTACCTATAAATTCACTTTACTGATGAACGGATGACGTTTCGTGAATCTTCTCTTGAACCCATGCTCAGCTAGCCTACGATGAATTTTACTGTCAGAAACGGGCAGCGAGAGATATTCGAAAATTGTGCGAACTTGCGACTTTCGGTGATTTCTTATTCCTCCGGATCATCCGTTTATCTACTCGTTCATCAGTCGTCTGCGGTCTTCTGCCGCTTCTGGATCTGTCCGTGACTAAAGCCTTAGTATTCTTCTTTGCCACAATTGCACGAACGGCACCACGACTGATTCCCAACTTTGGTGCTCTCGTCCGCTGCTATTTGTGGTTCAAATAATCTTGTAAAGACTGTATTCGATGAAATTTGGACACACAAAATAGGTCACCAAAAATTTTCCTTGAGCCCGATTCTTTTCAAACTTTCTGGAAACACAGTACTACTAAATGGTTAAGTTTTGATATCATTGATTTATTAAACCTCTTCTCCCAACCCAAATGCCCGCACCTTTGCCTTGACCCCTTTCATCAAAGTTTGGGCAATGATAGGACCGACTTGCTTATTTACTTTTAACCACACTTTAGTTCAAGTTCATTTTCTATCAGTTTTGGAGTATTAACGAGCTTTGCCTTCATGATTGCCCAAAATTTTTCAATTGGGCGAAGTTCCGGAGTGTTTGGAGGGTTGACGTCTTTTGGTACAAAAACCACATTATTATCTTTGTACCAGTCTAAGACGGGCCGGGCATAGTGGCAAGATGCCAAATCCGGCCAAAACACTGTCGGGCCATCGTGAGATCTCAAGAAGGGCAGAAGTCGTTTTTGGAGGCATTCGTCCTTGTAGATTTGTCCGTTGACGGTCCCAGAGGTGATGAAGGGCTGACTCATTTTGCCACATCCGCAGATCGCTTGCCAGACAAGGATTTTTTTGGCGAATTTCGACAGTTTCTTCTTCCGTACACTCTCCGGAACGGCCAAGAGGTGGCGACTAGCATTCCTGCCCTAGCATTTGTTTGGTGTCGGCTTTAATGTAGGTCTCATCGTCCATCACAATGCAGAACGGTTTTGTGAGCCACTCCCTGTACAGTTTTCTTGCACGAGTTTTGGCCACCGAGTTCTGTTTATCGCTCCGGTTCGGTGCCTTCTGGACCTTGTACACATGTAATCCAGAACGTTTCATTGTTTTCTGCACAAAACAAACTGAAAGTTTCGCCTTTTTCGCAACATCCCTGACCGAAATGTTGGGATACCGCTTAAATTGGTTCAATACCATCCTGGCCTTCTCCGGATTTGATGTGCCACGTTTTTTGCCACTACCATTTTTCCGCTTGGTTGTCTTACGGTCCTTGAACGTTTTGATCACATGAGATACGGTTGAATGTGCGATTCCGAGCTGTTTTCTGATCCATCGATGAGAAGCATTTGGGTTTTCGAAGCGAGTGCCCAAAATTTGTTGGCGCACTATTTTTTCATTCGGAGCCATCACTGAAATCACTCGACCAATTTTCACCAAACTCATTACACAATTGACACAACACAGTGAAATACATTCAGTTAAAATTTCAATAATTTTTACCCACACACGAAAAAGTTACGAGTGAGTGTGTCCAAATTTCATCGAATACAGTCTTTAGGTGGCAACGTATCCTGTACGTATTGATAGTCTCACTAAAACGATCTTCAAGTGTTTTTATCTCGGCCAGCCGGTGGATCTCAGTACCCTCTCGTCCGCGGAGGTATGTTCAGGATTATCCCGAGAAACTTATTTTGAACCCGCTGTAGCTTCAGGAGGAGTGTTTGTGCGTAACTCTCCTAGATCGGCATGCCGTACTCAATAACCGGAAGAATAAACTGTTTGTAGATAGCAAGCTTGTTCTTCTGGGACAATGAAGACTTTCTGTTTAGCAAGGGGTACATAAGCTTCAACAGAACGTTACATTTTAACATCATCTGCCAGGACAAGTCTGGGAGATTTCGAATGATGAAAAAGGATGACCTGGGTCTTCGCTGCATTGATGCAGATCTTCCAGTCTGTGAGATACTTCAATAGATCATTCAGGCTTCGCTGCAGTTTCGATGCAATCGCTCTTACTACCATACCATTGTGAACGACTGCGGTATCATCGGCGAACACCGACAGAGATCCGTTTTCAGGGAGTGGGGGTATGTCCGAGGTGAACAGATTAAATAGAGGTGGACCTAATTTGCTTCCCTGCGGAACACCGGCAGAAACCTCCTGCGCATCGAAAACTGCACCATGCAGCGAAACACAGAATGTTCTGTTTGATAGGTAGTTCTTTACCATCTTTATCAGAAAGACTGGAAAATTGTACCGATGCAGTTTGTACACCAGGCCATCATGCCGGACGTTGTCAAACGCCATTTCCACGTCAAGGAGAGCCATGGCAGATGTTTTCGAAACAGACTTGTTTCGCCTGAGGATGTTAGTGATTCGGTTCAGTTGATGTACTGTTGATCGACCGCGTCGAAAGCCAAACTGTACATCAAGCAGGATGTTGAGTTCGTCGGCAGATGTAAGGAGCCGACGGTAGATTGCTTTTCAAAAAGCTTGGATACTCCCGAGAGAAGGTTGATGTGTCGATAGCTCTTGGAAGGAATCTTTCGCAAGTTTCTGGATGGGTATGACTTTAGCTGACTTCCAATACAAGGGGAAGTAGCTTAGTCGAAGGTATTTGTTGAATATCAGTGCTAGATGTTTCCAATTCTATGAGGAAACTCAAGTGCTTGAGTTCCAAATGCAGGATTCTGTCGAAACCTGGGGCATTCATGTTCTTCGACATTTTGATATTAGTTCGTCAGCTGTGATTTCCAAATCTTCAGAAAAGTCATTGGGATATAGATGGCTGTTATTTGTATGCTCGTTAGCGGCAACTTCGTGAGGACTGATGATGTTCTGACCAAGGTTGTGTGAGCTGACAAAATGTTGACCTATCTCAGCAGCCTTCTCAGCGGGAGCAATCAAACAATCCTTAGAGTCATTGATGTCTAGTGGGATCAGCGATGTAATGGACGTGGGCTTGGTTTTCAAAAAAAATTATTAATTTCCAGAACGGCTTTGCACAAACTGGCAGAGTGCGGATTTTGTTGGCATAGTTATCGTTTCTGAGATCCATCTTGATTATTTTATTCAAACGATGCACTCTGATTTTAAGGCAGGCAGACCGGTATGTTGAAACTGTCTGCGAGTCGTGTTTCGTAGAGGGATCCAATTTTTAGTGAGTCTATCAATAGTTAAAGGGCTGCTCACATGTGTTGTTTCTGGATTGTGGTGCTCCCGGGCCTGAGAGATCGCCTGCTCGATCGACTGCAGTTGTCAATCGATGTCGTCGGTTGATTCGGGGCGCCTATCGTAATTGACGGTGTTGTCGACCTGATGACGGAACTGGACCCAGTTGGCGCGATGGTAGTCGCGCCTGGTTAATGAATGCCGGTTGACGCAGGACCCAACTTCAGCCACCACTGGATAGTGGTCTTAGCTTAGTCCTTGGTACACGACCGGCTGGGCGATGTTGTTCCCCATGTTAGTGATGAAGATGCCTATTGTTGAGTGGACCCCGGATCTGTTCAACCGGGTGGGAGTCTTCAGGCCCAGTATGGTGTAGTGGCCCTCTTGCAGGTCCTCCTGTAGGATGGAGCCAATCTTGTTTTGTCGTGCGTTTCCCCAGGTTTTATGTTTTGCATTCAGGTCGCCGGCGATGATGAACTGCCCATGCTTCCGAGTAAGTTTGAAGATATCGTTTCACAAAGTCGTATGTGTCCCGTTGTTTGTGCTTGCTTGTTCGGTGGATTCGACCTTGACTCCGATGGCTTCGATGAATTTGAGCTGCAAGCTCGGAAGCATCTGGCAGTTGATGTTGGTGCGCAGGGCGACGGTGACTCCTCCGCCGGCGGAACTGGTCCGATCAAGTCTGATCAGTCGGAAATCTGGGAGAAACACGTTGATCTGCGGCTTGAGATGCGTCTTGGTGATTATTGCGATGTCACCCGTTGAGGAAATTAATAAACTCGATATTCGTGCTCTTCACCGAGCAAGCGTTCCAGTTGGCAATTTTGACGATTTCACGGTCCTTTGAGAAACTCATTCATGGCTTGAATTTGTTCCGAACGGGTTCTGCAGGATCGCTTGATGATGGTGGCCTGAGTCAGGATTGTAAAGACTTCCTCCGTTGTTAGTATTGTATCATCGATGGCGCCGGATGCTGCACCTGGAGGAGAATTTTGGGAAGGCTGGGTTGCTGCAGCTGTGAACCGATGCTGAACAGAAGGCCGACTGGAGACTTGACGGTTTGGGGGTACTTGGCGTGTTGGGAGAGTGGGAAAGTTCTCTGACATGAGGGCCGGAGGCGGACCAGATCGTCGTCGACGGCCGGGTTGATTGTTGGCTGACGATTGATTTTCTTTGAATTTCAATAAATTCGGCCAGCTTCAGCCATTCTCTGCTGGTTGCTTTATGCGCCGCACCGCAGTTAGTAAAGGGCGAACACGAAATTATTGCGACACATTCAACAGGGCATAACTTTTTTTACCATTGGGTAAAAATCAACCAAATTTTGCACACTTTCTCATTGATGTGTATTGTTTACATGCTGTCAAGCTCGAAGTCGTTTTTTTCGATTCAACGAAAATGGAGGTGAACCAATGCGAGTCGAGAGAACAAATTCTTTCCAAACACCTGGAATTTCCTGACCTGTCGCACCGGCAGTTGGGCAAAATCTTGAACATTCACCATTCAACCGTCTCCAGAGTGTTGAAGCGGTTCCAGGAGCGGTTGACGTTGGACCACGGCAAAGGAGCTGGAAGAAAACCGGGACCGGAGAACAAAAAGACGGAGGGAAAGGTGAAGCGGATGATTAAAGCAAATCCCAACGTCTCAAGCCGTGATTTGGCTAAAAAGATCGGCATGTCGCAGAGCAAGAATTGTCCAGAATGCAAAGAAGAGAGCTGGACTACATACATACAAGGTACAGAACTTCCCAAACCGCGATGAGCGGCAACAATCGACGGCTAAAACTCGGGCACGGAAGCTCTACGAGAAGATGCTGACAAAATATGGCTGCTGTGTTATGGACGACGAAACGTATATAAAAGCCGATTTTAAGCAAATTCCGGGGTTGGAGTTTTTCACCGGCAAGAGCAAGTTCTATGTGGACGACAAATTTAAGAAGAAGAAAATGTCGAAGTTCGCCTCCAAATATCTCATTTGGCAGGCCATCTGCTCTTGCGGACTGAGGAGTGAGCCTTTCGTGATAAAGTTCACAGTAAATGGCGAGATCTACAAATCTGAGTGCCTCGAGAAGCGCCTTTTGCCGTTCTTGCAGCAGCACGACGAAGCTCCGCTATTTTGGCCAGATTTGGCATCATGCCACTATTCTAAAAGTGTCCATAATTCTGTCCATTTTGTTCCAAAGGACATGAATCCGCCAAACTGTCCGGAGCTGCGCCCGGTGGAGCAAGTACTGGGCAATGATGAAGCGGGAACTTCGGAAGAGCAAGAAGACAGTCAAAGACGAGAAGGACATGTTAAGAAAATGGAAAAAAAAAACTGAGAAACTGGTACCGGATGACACTGTAAAGACCTTGATGGAGGGCATCAAGCGAAAATGCGTTCAATTTTACACTCAAGGCCCCATCGATTAACTTTTCTTTTGATTTTTGAAGTAAATATATGTATAAATCTACCCTAAAATTTTGGTTTGATTCTAAACATTATAAGAAAATTGGCATGACATTTTCGGTGTCGCAATAATTTCGTGTTCACCCTTTACACACTGGGTCAGCATCCGCCATCCGCTCACAAGCATTGGGTCCGTGAAGTTTGCCGCAATTGACGCAGCGCTTTGACATGTGGCAATTTTTGGTGTCATACCCAAACATCAGGCAGTTCTGGCACTGAATGTCATCGCGGTGGATCGGTTGGTAGCGGTCCTACTTGACGACGATGTGGTATAAGGTTCTGATGTTTTGGAGGTCCTTCATGCACGTCGAGTTCTTCTCGAAGTGAATCTGGTACAGTTGATCTCGATAGCTTCTAGAAATGTCATGCCGACGCATCTTATTGATTTGCACCGGTTTGAGCCCATTGGCCTTTAATTCGTAGGCCAGTTCCTCCGTTTTCTTCTCCGGAAGGCCATGCAAAACCACCTTGAATGGTTTGTTGGCTTCGATGTCGTGCGTGAAATATTGCACTTTCATTTGTTTAAGAATTTCCTTGACCGCGTTGTAGTGGGATAGCGCTGAGACCATCAACTTGTAACCCTGCGAGCAGAGTTGAATTGTGCACCGCAGGCCCTTGTTGGTTTTATAGTACACCTTCTGTAGTAGACTTTCCCAAAATCCTTTCGCAAATAACGGCGGCATTTTCTCCTTCTTTTCAATTTTCGGTGTATAACCGTTTTCCAGAACGGCGTACCGGTTGTTTGCCAAGAGCTTTTTTTAATGAGAGCACATCACACAATGCGAGAGGATACCAAAACAAAAGAGCGAACGAAATAAGGAGTGTATCGAAAATAAGCTATCCACAAACTTTCTTTCAAATTATGTTGAAAACCGATATTTTACTCATAAAAAAAATTGATCCTTTATTGTACGAGGTTAAACTTGAACATAATGAAGACCGGATGAAATTTAAGTTATTCCTTCACGAATTTTCGAACTTTGGATCGAATGCTCTTCATCAAGTTCCGGACAAGTGTTGCATCGCATTTTTTGGACGCTTGAGCCCAAATTTTTTTGAACTCCTGCATGTTCCCAGCTGCCTTACCAGTCTTCTTGAAGACCCTCTTCACGATTGCCCAGTAACGTTCGATGGGTCGAAGCTGAGGGCAATTTGGTGGATTGATATTTTTCTCAACGAAATCTATACCCTTTTTCCGCAAGCCAATTGAGAGTGGTTTTGGCATAGTGAGCCAACGCTAAATCCGACCAAAACAGTGGAGGTGTACTATGCTTCTTATATAAAGGCAACAATCTCTGCTGGAGACACTCAGATCGATAGATTTCCGCATTTATAGTTCCGGTAGTGTAAAAAATGGTTGACTTCAACCCACAGGAACATATTGCTTGCCATACCAGTACCTTTCGACCGAATTTCTCCACTTGAATCGACCTGTCCGCATTGCTCACATCCTCTCCAACGACGGCAGTAAGGTATTGTGGACCTGGAAGGGTTTTTGAGTCCTCCTTTACAAAGGTCTCATCGTCCATCAAAACGCATGCATCCGGACGCTGCAAAAGACGCGAATACAATTTCCGGGCACTTGTTGCTACCCGCTTCTTCTGTTCTGCACTTTGTTTCGAGATTTTCTGCTTCTTGTAGGTCTTCAGGTGGTTTCGCCTCTTGATACGCTGGATCATTCCGACCCTCGTTCCTGCTTTTTTTGCCAAATCACGTATTGACATTGATTTGTTCTTCATGATTAGAGATACCACTTTCTGCTCCAGTTTCGGGTTGGAAGAACCGGGTTTTCTGCCTCTTCCTGGTAGCTCATCCAAAGAATAGTGTTCCCCAAACTTATTAATGATGGTTTTAACACTCGCATGATGAATTCCAAACCGCTTCGCAAATTTTCGCATAGTAATACCCTTCTCACTTAGCCATGTGTCCAGAACCTTAATTTTCACGCAATTAACAAGTAAAACAAGTAAACAAAATAAAGTTGACAGCCAAACGCACAGCATGCAGTGTTCAGAGCATAAAAAACCATCACAAATACATGCGTACAACGCAAATGTATGTGGATAGCTTATATTCGATACACTCCTTAACACCGAAAAACTTTTCAGAGCGCGAGCGAAAAACACGACCAAACGTGTCGCTTGTTCAAACTGGAATGACAAATGACAGCAAGTCGACACCATGCTATGAGGCTAAAGCTGACACCAATACCAAAACACAGAATGCACATGGTGTGCACCTACACAACCGAACACCCTGCACAGATTTAAGGGAATGCCCAAGTTCCCTACTAACTTGGTAATTATTATGGAGGAATGTTTAATAGCATTGTTATCCTCCCGAATTTCATATGTTGATATGATCTGGTGGTAGGGAAAACGATCTAGTGAGGACGAAGTTCATGGTACGAACCCGGGTTATGAATAGCTTTTCTATGCTGACACAAATGTGATCCATTGAAGCTTTGGAATTCTTTGTTCATGACAATCATCAAACTAAAATTATGTTTCATAGGCTCCACCTTCTGCGCTATTTGAATTTTATAGTAGTATTCAAATTGGTTTTCCATAATCGGAATGACGACATAATTGATTGTCACATTATAGCAGAAAAGCATACAATCTAACCATTCGTGTTACTTGTGTAATCTCCTCGTCTTTGTGTTCATTGTGATCAACAATTTGATATTCTGTTTCATTATTTGGACATTTTTTCGTACAATGTTTACAATTATTGCAAGTAATTATTAATTTCGAATCCCTTTCCATATCTCACATCACATTTTAAAGCAACTCCATTCCGCAACCAGCGCAAGTTACGCACCAATTATCCGGCGGAACATTGCGCTCCAATTACAACGCAAGCATTATTTTCAGAATGTCCACCTTCAGGCGGCAAGAAGAAGTAAAAAACCACCCTCCGATAAAAGTGACAAAAGCAACCAACTGACCCAAGCAAAACCGTTTCCATTCACCCACGAAAAGTTGCCGCCAAACGGAACGAAAGGTCACCACCCGGTTTGTCATCGTCGGCAGTTTCTCCTTGGACGACACCACCGAAAACCCGGCGAATGAGTCGGTGAAGCGTGCAGCCCAAAATAATAAAAAAAACCTCGGTAACGTGACCAAAATTTGATACACTTCAAGGAATGGTGCAACAGAAGAACAAGAAGAAGAAGAAAAACAAGATAATTAGCATAATTGAATAAGTGTCGAAGAACTTGGCTAAGGCGGCGTTGCGTGATTGAATTCCGATCCCCGGAGATCGCGATCGGAGGCCGTCGGGACCGAAGCTACCTTCGGTCGTAAAATCTTGCCGTGAGTGCGGTCGGTTGTTCGGATTTCCTTTGCTTCATCCTACTCGTTTCCGGAGTGACATTCAATTCTTATTAAAGACATGTCGTTTGTTCCGGTTCATTTGGTTTGATGGATTCTCAAATGTAGAGAAGGATGTGAGACAAGGCAGGAGCTAAAAATCAATACGTTCTGTGATATCGTTGAGTTATTGTTTGGGGGAAAAGTTGGAATGTTTTTAATTGCGAAAGTTTCTTGTGAGGAAGTCAATTAGGTGGAAATCGGAAAAAAAGTATTCTAAGAACGAACATAAAATCTATTGTCGTGCAGGTTTGAAAAGAGTTTATTTTAACAAACAAAAAAAGACAGTCTGGAACACGTATTTATAGCAAAATCTTTTCCATTTTACTCCGTTACTAATTGCTAGAGATTTATCACTGAAACTACGTACCGAAAGCTCGGACTGTGCTAAACCTAATTAAATAATTAAGCGATTAGCATTAAGCTAGGTGGCAGAACCTCTCCCCGCCAATCCTCGAAACATTCGACCCTAATTGGGTTTTCACCTAGGACCGACCGACAAACTAACTGTACGACGTGTGTATGTGTGTAAAAGTACCAACCAAGTTCGGTCCAGGGGGTGGGAAAGAAAAGTGTGTGTCAATTAATCAGCTCCCCCCTGCTCTAGTCATCCAAGCAGCAGCGGCAAAAGAGGTGGAAAAGTGCAAACGACCCGAAGAAAAAGTGTTATTACATCGGGACACGGAAAGCTTAATCGGTTCGACTGGCAAGCAAAAGTGAAATTCCCATCTCCAACCTCACCAACCGGAAGCTAGCTGAAAGTGATTGAACATCTTCCGCTCGCATCTCCCCGTCCCAGCAGAGGTTAAATTGGGAAACAGTTGGTGAAAAATGGCTCACCCCAGCGCAACATCGTGTGTCGCTTGATATAAAATCATCAATTTCACGTACAAAAGTAACATAAATATACATTCCACTTATCTCCCCTCTCGGGTACCCACGAAAAAAAAAAACAGAATCACCCAAAAAAAAAAGATTGAATAAATTAAATTGATGCTATTTGCTCTATCAATCGATGAATAATTGCCGAACAAATTTCGCGTGACTGACGCTCCCGGTCGGCTCCGATTCGTGCTCCAGCGGTCGCGGTTCGAAAGTTGAAAAATTGAAAATTCCCGGTGCAAATGTCAGATTAATCAATTAAAGTGCGATTTTTCCCGTCGAAGCGAGTAATTAATGTCAGGGGCCAGGTGCGCCGATTAATTCTGTGTGTGTGTGCGTGTGTGTGCGTGCGACGGCTCCCTGTAGGCACGCGAATCAACGCATTCAAAGAAGAAAAAGCGAAAAGAATCACCATATCAATTAAGTTTGTCTGAAATTCGACGGAAGTGTGAGTGA
>JAHHFK020002883.1:0-132881 GCA_024533555.2 Aedes koreicus
TTCTTGACAAAATAGATAAAAGGTCGAAAGTAACATTTGTAGCAACAATGATGTCTAGCGTATTTTTGGGATCTGCTTTGCTCCCAATAAACAAAATAGCACCAATAACAGATAGAAGGAATTATTACCTTCCCGTCGGTAGTGGATATAGATGTTAGCAACCTGGCATTTCTAGCAAATTTACAGTTTTTTTGGTTATTGTTAACAATTGTTACTTGCGACCTTTTGACGATTTTGTCTAGAAGTTAACATGCTATAAGAGGTGTCAGACACTAAGGAAAAGGTACCAAAATTCCCAATTTTTCATTTGTGAAAGATTATCTATAGGATATTTTGTTTTGTATAAAGTAGATTTTGAAACGTAAACGTATTCCAGCTACATGCAGTGAGTATTTTAGGTTTTTTTTTCATTAGGGCGAATCTACAATTGAGATATTCTCTCCGGGCTCGCTTTCTTTCATTCATAAACCAATCAACTTTACGTTTTTCATTCTACAATTTGTAGAGTATGCTAGCTAGCACTGTTGTGTTTCGATCTGTACTAAAGAATCCTCGAAAGTTTTATAATGGCGCTGTAATAAATGAAAGAGAGCGAGCCCGGAGAGAATCTCTCAATTGTAGATTCGCCCTAATGAAAAAAAAAACCCCCTAGAATTGAGAGATTCTCTCTCCGGGCTCGCTCTCTTTCATTCATAAACCAATCACCTTTTCGTTTTCATTCTACTATTTGTAGAGTATGCTAGCCAGCACTGTTGTGTTTCGATCTGTACAAAAGAAACCTTCGAAAGTTTTATAATGGCGCTGTAACAAATGAAAAAGAGCGAGCCCGGAGAGAATCTCTTAATTATAGATTCGCCCTAATGAAAAAAAAAACCCCTAGATCTCTTTCATTTGTATTACTGTCCCTTTTCTCTCACGGAAAAGGTACTAAATTTTCGTAAAAAGCGGATCTACTCATAAATTGAGAAGATCCGCTTTTTACGAAAATTGAGTAACTTTTTCCGTGAGAAAAAAGGACCTTAATATAAATGAAGAGAGACTGTTTGGAGCGTGTAGCTTTTTGGTCTTGGCACGGAGCGGAATAGTTGGGCTTAGGTTTGAGGCAAGCAAGCACTCACTTGCGATCGTTAACACTGAACGGAATACCTTTTCTTCCATTCGCTTGCTTCTGATCGAGGGTTTAACGTTTTATAACACGAGAAAGAGTCGATTGTTGGGTTCCCAACATCTTTTTGAAAGCTTGGTATGGAAGCTGTTGATTGTTGAGTTGAGCGCACAAGATTTGCTCCATAACTTCCTGTTCCTTCTGCTGTGTTTTCAAAACTTTCAAAAATTTCACAATGAAACTCACGCAGTGTGACGAAACATGCTGATGCCGTTTCTTACAGAAGTACAGGGTGCGGCAGAAAATAATGCGAAAATTTGTTCTATTTCTTTCAAATCCCATTTGCAACTAATTCAAGCAATAATATCAACATTTTCGAGTGCAGTTATCTTTTTTTATAAAGTCCTTTTAAACAAATTTATTCAATGTGTCCTCCATTTTTATTAATAACATCCTCGAGCCGACGCAGGAAGCCAGAGCATGCCTTTCGGACGTAGTCCTCCGACATTGACTGCCACGTGCGTGTTGTGGTTGACTTCAGGGTTTTCACACTAGGGTGTGATGTTTTGCAGGCTCGTGTTTCAACATATGCCCAAATCGAATAATCCAACGGATTAAGATCTGGACTGCTAGGGGCCACAAATCCTTCGGCCAAAACTTCATGTTATCGTTCAACCATTGTTGGGTTCGATTGGACGTGTGACACGGCGCTCCATCCTGCTGTAGGACAACGTTTTGGTCCTCGGAAAAGTTGGTTTTTTCCCAAGGAAGCACTTGGTCCTTTAAAATACCGATATCTTTTTCGGTATTGATTTTAACTCCAGCATCAATGAAAACAGGCGGCATTTTCAAACCGTTGGACGCCACCAAGCCAAACATCATGACACCAGCCGGATGTTTGGTTTGAATTTTGAATTTCACTTTTTCCGGAACGTTCTCCATTTTCTACGGTGAAATGAACCGGTCCGTGCGGCTGTTGGCCACAGCATCGATGCTGAAAAGCTTTTCGTCGGAGAACAGGATTATCATTTTTTCCTTCTTCAACAAGGAAAGCAATCTCTTGGAACGAGTCACTCGTAGTTCCTTGACCCGGTCCGTAATCAAGTGTCGTTTCACTCTGGCTCTGGAAGATGCATGCAGGTCTTCTTTGATGATTCTCCGCATGGATTTCTCCGAAATATTGGCTTCCATTGCAAGTTTTCTTATGGAACGCACCGGGTTGCGAGCAATTTTTGCACGGACCGATTTGATCACGTTCGGCGTGCGTGCAAAGCGCGGACGTCCGCTTCCCGGCTTCCGCTGCTTATGACCATCCTGCAGGGACTTTTTTATGCGGTAAACTGTTGCCAAATGGCACCCTACCACCTTGGCAATCTCTTTCGGCTTCTTCTGGGCGAGCAACAAACTGGGTGATCACTTCTTTCGCGAACATTTTGACGAATTTGCAATAAAACAAATAGAATGTTTGGATGCAGCACTTGAAAGTAAACATAAACAAATACACTTTCGACAGAAATTAGTCACTAGCTACACGAATTAACCCAATACTCAAGTTTAAACATTTTCGCATTATTTTCTGCCGCACCCTGTAATTCTTTACACATCACCAAAATGTCATGTAAATTTGGATGCCCTAAGACCGACACATTCAAGCGTCTTTTAGCACATAAGAATGAGTTTAAAGGGGCTTAAAAACTAAATTCATCAAACACACTTTTGATGAATGAAACCCGTATAACATTGTTTCACTCTGCGCACGGAACTTCACACTTAGAAATTATGAATTTTAAACGAGACGTATGTATTAAATTTACAACACTGAAAAAAGCTAGCTGTAAATTTACTCGTGCTTTCTTCATAAGAGCTGTAAATTTAAAATATGTTGTAATGTACCGTTTAGATTTTCGAGGTTAGTACAAGTTTAAATTTATTTTATTGCATTTCTTCAAAAATAAATGTATTAGTAATAAATTTCAAAAATCTACTTTTTATTTGCTTTTTTAAACAATTTTCAAATTAGTTTCGCTTCCACTTTTTCAGGTTTGATATTCTCGACTGGGCACTTGTAATCATGTTGGCTTTGGTAAATTTGCCTATGATTCATAAAACCCATAAAACACTTTCGTTGCGATTTCCACAGCCACACACACTTTTTTCGAACTTTTTAAAATGTTCTTCACAATTGTTGCTGCTTAACTTCCGTACGTGCACTTACACAATATGGCCCTGAAAACTTTCTGATTCTGACTTGACAAACTGAGCGGTGGTACTGAGTTGTGTTGAGATCATGTAAATTTCAAGCGTTTAAGACGCAAAAATAAGAGCATGTCGCATAATCATATGCTATAGATTACGAATATGAATTCATGTTTAAAGTTTGTTATGAATGTGGTATGTGGAGCACCCAAACGAAGCGTTAAATTTACGACATGAACCAAAAACGAAGTACTTAATTTTACATTACATGACGTAGATTTCAGTCACAACACTTATTTTTATAGATTAATTAATATTTCCTTGATCGAATCTAGAATTCATAAATCTTGTGAGTAATACTAAAGAGAGAAACTGTTAAGAAAGAAATCTTTCTTTACGTTCCCCGACTTTTTACAAACATGAATTACACTGATAGGCAAAATAAAGTGCCCACCTCATCGTTTTTTCAATTTCTCTCATTTACTTGGTTCAAATTAAAGTAAACACACTGTATTTTTTTTATTATCTTATTTTTTATATTCTTTTTAAGTTTCACTTATGGAATACTGAAAAAAAAGGAGTTTTACTTAAAGAAAAAAAAATCAATTTGTGTTGAAAAAAAAAAAACAGTGGCAAAATAAAGTGCCCACTTCATTTAGGCTACAGAAAACATAAATTAGAGTAAAATAAAAGTATTTCAATAATTGATGTGTCCTCTTTTGGCCTTCAGGACCTCCTGCAGGCGCTTCGACATGCTCTCGACCAGGTTCTTTAGGTGCTGTGGATCTAGCTCTTCCCAGGCGCGCTCCAGGGCTTCAAAATAGTTATTTTTATTGGTAACACCAGTTTTGTCAACCCTGGCATCGAGAATCGCCCACAAATTCTCGATGGGATTGAGGTCCGGGCTTTGTGGAGGCCATTCCAGCGGTTTGATCCGACAAGACCGGAAGAAAGACTTGGTCTTCTTGGCAGTATGCTTCGGGTCGTTGTCCTGCTGGAATACGAACTTCTCTTCAAGGCCCGTCTGGATCAGCGAAACCTCCAGATTTTATCGCAGGATGTTGATGTAAGAATCTGCCGTCATTATCCCGTCGATTTTCACAATGCTTCCCACTCCACCCCACGAAAAACACCCCCAGACCATCACATTTCCTCCTCCATGCTTCATCGTGCCTTGGATGTGGCGCTCCTGAAGCTCCTCTCCCGATCTGCACCAAATACGAACCCGCCGCTTTCGGTTAAACAGCTCGAATTTTGATTCGTCCGTCTAGAGAACCGTTTTCCAGAACTCTAGGGGCTTATCAGCATGCTCCTTAGCAAACTTAAGCCGTTTGGCTTTGTTTGCCTTGCTGATAAATGGGCGCTTCCGGGTAAGTTTGCTATTCAACCCCTGTGCTACGAGACGGCGACGAACAGTTCGACCGGAAACTGATAACTGAAGGGTTTCCTGGATCTCGCGGACAGTTACCTTCGGGTTCTTCTTGACTTCGCGCATGATCTTGGTGTCCGTTCTCGCATCCGTTTTCCGCTTCCTGCCTCTGCCAGGGCGATCCACTTCTGATCCAAACGTTTTAAGCTTCAGAAGAATTTTGCCAACCGCTGCCTTACCGATACTGTACTTCTTAGCGACAGCCCGGTGCGATTCACCGTTTTGCACATCACGAACGACCAATTTTCGGATACACAAGGAAATTGCTTTCGAAAGCACTGCGTTCTCCATTTTTTTCAATTGAATCAAATGCAATCACGTATACAAATGCACCAGGTTGAGCCGTTTGCTTCAAAACATGTCAAAATATCAAAACATAAACAATCGAGGGGTCTTCCAATGGAAACTTATCGAAAACTTATCGATTTTTGAAGTGGGCACTTTATTTTGTCACTGTTTTTTTTTTCAACACAAATTGATTTTTTTTCTTTAAGTTAAACTCCTTTTTTATCAGTATTCCATAAGTGAAACTTAAAAAGAATATAAAAAATAAAATAAGAAAAAAAACTACACTGTGTTTACTTTAATTTGAACCAAATATATGAGAGAAATTGAAAAAACGAAGAGGTGGGCACTTTATTTTGCCTATCAGTGTACGTCACGTGTAAAATGAGCATGAGCATGAGCATGATTGACCGCCCACGGATGCAATTCCCATGGTGACCCATTATAAAGCAATTCCGGCGCCGGCGAATGCTGGTCAAGTAAGGAATGGGAAGGAACGTGTTGACATGATACTCGCTTTGGAGGAAGCCGAGAAATCCTCTGCACTTCCACGAGAAATCACTGGGATGTTGGATAGTTGGGGAAAGGTTAGCAGCAGGGTTCGTTTTGGTTAACGATACGCTGAAAGTACATACCTACACCATCCGCCAAAAGCAATAGACCGCTCAAATGTGACTGAAAATAGACAAACATAACGAAAAACAAAACAAAACAAAATAGACAAAAAATGAAATAAAACAGGATATTAGATATTGTCTTCAAAATATGGTAGAAATAAATTATTTGTTGCTTTGCAAACCAGCTCTCCTCGATGTCCTAGATGGCCACGTCCTGCTGGACCCGCAGCTGCTGCCGTCGGCACTCGTCCACATCAACCCGGCCGACGTGTCGGAAACCTTCCGCTAGTAACATGATATCTGTGTCTAATACACTCTTCTTGCACCGATTAATTTACAAACTAGGCCTGCACACCGAATCAAAATTCACTTTGGCACGGTTGTGGTATTTTTCTTTAAAATCGAGTTCTAGATATTTGCACTTGGTTGCAGGAAACAGAATCAATAAGAATAATAAACTCGCTTATGACCTCTAACTTTACACGGTTGCTAAACAATACACACTATCTTCCCCCACAATACCCGCGAACGACGACACTTTGGACCTAAGCTCGCTTGAGGAAAAATCACCAACACACCACAGCGCAATTGATTGTATGCAGTTTTTTGAAAGAATCGCGAGCACGGCGCGATCCCGCTACACGCAACACTCTTCTAACTTCAGCTCACCGGAACCAATTGCACACGCACACTAGTAATCCGCGACGCAGAACAACGCGACGCGTGACGGGGGGTCTGCCGGCGTGGTGTGGTAGAAGATAATGTTGTTGTTGTTGGTGGCGGCGGTGGGGATATTTTTGTCTAAAACAATTCTTTTGGCCCCGTAATTCACAATCGAAGCCTGCACACCGAATCAAAATTCACTTTGGCACGGTTGTGGTATTTTCCTCTAAAATCTAGTTCTAGATATTGGCACTTAGTTGCAGGAAACAGAATCAATAAGAAAAATAAACTCGCTTATGACCTCTAACTTTACACGGTTGCTCATGAATTACGTCACGTGTAAAATTCATAATTTCTAAGTGTGCACCTAAGATTTCTCCTATCCGTCAATTTTGAAGCAGGCGTAATTATATTGTGTTAGAAATCAAAATACATTTCTAAACTACTTATTTCAGACGAAAAAGGCCTATCTGTCAAAGGATAAGCCTGCTCTAGGGGAATTAAAAGGAATGGTTTAAAAAAAAAGGGTTTCAGTATTTTTTAAGTGAACAAGTGAACTTTTTGTTTAAATTTTCTAAAGTTTCCAATTACAAACGTTCTGCTAAAGAGCTCGTAAAAGATTTTTTTTTAACTTTTTTTTTAGAAAAGTGTAGTACCTATGAATGAGTTTGTGTATTGTTTGACATCCACAAATATGACACTACACAGTTTAAAAAAAATATTAAAGTTATCTAATGCACATAAAATCAATGCCAAATTTGGAAAAAAGAATCATGGGATAATTCATGTAAATTCACCGCGTCTGTTAAAATTCATTGTCTTTTTCTGTGTATGCCCAGAGAAGTCGAGAAAATTTCCTATCCGAAAGATAGGAACCGGGAATCAAACCCGCAGCCTCTGAAATAAACCAT
The DNA here is from genome assembly GCA_024533555.2 of Aedes koreicus. Classification (NCBI taxonomy): domain Eukaryota; kingdom Metazoa; phylum Arthropoda; class Insecta; order Diptera; family Culicidae; genus Aedes; species Aedes koreicus. The sequence continues at coordinate 7,207 of JAHHFK020002883.1, forward strand.
AACTCAGTTTATTCAATCATAGTACACGAAAAGCAAACTCTCAATGAGCATAAGTGAAAGTATACACGTTGTTAAGGATCATAGTGTTCCAGTATGTACTCTGTACTCTAGTATTCAATTTATCTCCACACACAAAAAATTGAGTTAAGATATAAATTTTTGCCCGAAATCTACCGCCAATGTTGAACAAGTTTTAGACTAAATGTCACGATATTTTACTTCAACTCTGACATTTGCTCGTCATACTGACGATTGTGCTTTCTGTGACATGACACGAGCCATCACAAGCAAGAGCTGCAAACAGCCTACGTGAAATAATTTCTCAGGCGGGAAAGCTCCGCGTCAGTGTGACACTATTTCCGCAAATGTGCAGAAGCGTTAAGCCGTGTGTCATGCTGTAACGTCGTCATATTTGTGCAAGAGGTCCCTAAAATGCAACAATTCTTCATACAATATATCTCCCCCCAAGCAAGTAGCGAGCGCACCAGAAGCCGTTCCGAATTCATGTTTGGGTTTTGCTGTTTGATGCTAGTGTTGCTGTGTGCCAGTTTGCTTTGATTTACAGTCTTTGATGTTTGCACAAATTTTATGCGAACAGTGCAATAAATCTCTCGCCCATAGTATGCAATAACAATCGTTCGTTTCGCACGCCGCCACCGCCGCTTACACGACACCATATCCATACATATTGTGACAACATACAAAAGACGACAGCGTGCAGTTCGATCACACATGTGTTATTGCTTCTGCAGCCGTTGCGCCCACCGAGGATAGATTCTTCATTTCGGGCAACAAAAGAAATTCATAAAACACATCCCTGTGCGGTGTAAGAATTGTGTAGCACGTCGCCAGCGGATGCATGTTGGGGAAATCGTGAACAAAATTTGCCGCCATTGGATCCTTCTCAATATATGGAAAAGCTTCGCGAGCGTACGCGAGATTCTGCCCCATTTGGTTCGTTGCCTATAAACGGTGGTAATGATGGTGAACGATGAATGTTTCACTCAGCGATGATACGTGCACAACTATCTCTTGTGAAGCGATCTCATAATTTGTTCGCTCACCATTTACTAAATTTGCTAGAGAATCGAACGATATGTGATTTCAAATAAGTATTGAATTGTGAACTGGAATGATTTCGACAAACAAGAAAACATTTTGATTTGTAGCCGTAATTCAATGAACTCTTAAACTGCCTAAAGCTGTACTCCACACGGCTTACTTACATTGTCATCCGTGCTTACTTACATTTGGGTCCATGATTGTAAATACCTTCCTCAAACTCTATTTCCCATATAAAAATTTGTTTGAACTCAATAGCATTTATGGTCGTAAATACGTATTTTTTCGCATTTAATAAATTTATCGTTGCAAACTTAACGAATCCGAGACATCAAGGGTGGTATAGTCTTAGTGAATTATTAAATCAGAAATATTTTTTTGTGCAGAACCACGCTGCAGTATCGAAACTTTCGTTCCAAGCATGGTCGTAATCTGAAAACTTCAGAAACAGGATCTCCCTTTCTAGATTTGCATGAGCAACGTGCGCTTCTGCAATAAGCTGCAAACGTGCTGAAATAGCACTGCGAACAGCATAGTATCGAGGAGTGAATTAAATTCTCCATTGCCTTAGGGAATGCAATGAAAACACCACTGGGAACTGAAAATAAAGGAATGTAAAAACGGTTTCCTTTCCTTCCACACAGTCCCTTTCCCACATGCAGCATACTGCCAAAGAAACTCATTCTCATCACATCACATGCCGAACCTTAAGACGATGTATAATTGCTAGAAACTTCAACGATAATACGGTTTACTGTATTTCCCTAACGTGATAGCTTAAGCTTTCATTCTTTTTTTTTTTCCTTTTTCTGAACAAAACTTTTCCTTTCCGGTTTTCTTTGTCCTGTTTTCCCAGTATTTTTTTACTCTTCATTTTCAACGTTTGCGTGATTCGTTGAACTGAACCAGCAAATATTTCTTCGAAACAAAACGAAACAAAACAGACCGAAAGGAGAATGAAACCAACCGAAGCTGTTTGATGCAGTTCCGCGAAAAAAGGAAAAAGTGCACACTTTGTGCGAGCAGAAAGTTTCGTTACTTCCTTCAGCTCTAAACTGTGTAGTTAGTTGGTTGCTCTTCATTGACATCATTATCGTCGAGCTATTTACGAAGAACAGGAAATTAAACAGTGAAGAAGAAGAAAAAAAAACTCTGAAAACAAACAGCTTACGGCTTTGTGCAGGCCATTTAGCGTTCGTTAAGGCATAGTACATTTTTTTCAAATAACGTTCGGATGGAAAAATTTAATTGTAATTCAAATATTTTAACCCGTTTGCAGTGGACTGTTACGACCAACAAAGGGTTTCTATTTCAACATAAATATTAAATTAAATTTGGAAATTTCTACCAGGCGTGGTAATTAGCATTTTCATTCTCCAATCCACTTTCAGGTGAAATTGTAATGAAACCAATTCCACCTACACTGAAGCAAGCATAAAAGAAAACAAAAATCAAGTGCTTTGATCTGATATATTATTTCATTTTCATTTCAACGTCAGGGGAGAGTTGACATCACAGTATCTTTAAGAGTAGTTCCTTATGTTTTCTTACCAAAACAAGGCGAGCTGCAGTAACGCAACCACTACGACTAATGTTCCAACTACCCTTCGGAATAACTATAAGTGAATCAGCTCCCATTTCGAAAGACAGGCTAGCCGAGTTGATTCATAATAGCTGATGCTTAAATTGATCTTGTCAATTGGTTACAGAGACCAATAGACAAAATTAGGAAGAACGAACATCTTAATATACAGCAGATCTTAATAATAGGACATATCGACAAAAATCTCCTTTCGTATTAAAAGGTGTATTCGAGGAAAATGGCACACAAAAAGGTTCACAATCGTATAAACAAATTCGTTTGTATCTTAAAGGTATAAAAAAGGTGATTTGTCTTATCAATTTCACTCGACTTCTTTTCCCATTCCAAATGCTTGCATCTTTCTCTTGATGCTCCATTTATTATATTTTTTCAACAGCTTTTTCCATCTGTTTGGTGGTCACTTTCCTTATATTTGTTTTTATTCGTTTATTTTCCGTCGGCCTATTTCGTCACAACGTGGTGATAACCACCGATGCCAGGCAGATGCCTCTACCACCTGGACCCTACATACATATCGCACTCACTAACACATTAGCCGGGACCAACGGCTTTGCTTCCCTTCCGAAGGAAGACGTGACCAGATTTTTTCGCCTCAGAAAAACCACCGACCTCGACTGGGATTGAACCCAGACCCACTGGGATGTCAAGAAGTAGTCACGCTTACCACTACACCACTGGCGTCAGTGTAGACTTTCTTTAATTTCAGCTCATTTCTGATTATTTTGAGATTCTTGCGAAGTACTGTCTTGATGATAACTCTTTTTTTTTCAATCGGATGAAACTCCAATGAATTCGGTTGATTCGTGTCTTTTGGCACAAAAAGCATTTTAATTATTTATTTATTTACTGTCGTCAATCATGAGTAGACCGTTTGTTACATTTTGATCTTAATCCAAGTTATAATCGAGGTTAACAAATACATAAGATTAGACTAAGCACTATGCGCCTGGTTTACATTATTCATATGGAGTGTTCTTCTTTATCGTATAGCATTGAAGTATTTCTTCAATTTGCAATTTGTTATTGTAGTGATTTGCAATTAAAAAAAAATTACATTACGCAGTTGCGGAGAGGGTATGTAAAAATTTAGTTTTGATAAAAGCTCTGCTGAATCAATGCGATGCGAAACAATGCTGTTTTCAAACGAAACCTTTGCCGACTCTCGACGTTTTTTAAGAGTTTGCATGCTGATAAGCCTGCAGCGAGCTTTATAAGATGGGAGAGGGAATCCTTCCCAATCTAATTTACGTAGTGCAAACAAAAAAAACTTTTTGTGTACAGGCTCTATTTGCTCTTCATGGATGACTGAAAAAGGTGACCAGACTACACTACAATATTCCAGTATTGAGCTCACATAGGCCATTTATAATGTTTTAATTGTGTAAGGGTGTTGCCAGCATTTTGTTGGCTCTGTTAATTGTTGTATTATAAAGGGCGATACGGTCAAAATTTGGTCAATATCAACTTGACGTATTTCTTTCAATTTTGCATTTAAAAAACCTGAACACCCCTCATTTTGAAGGTGTGTGTGTGTAGAATGTTGCTCCTATTTTGATTTTGGAATTCACTCTTCAGTTGTCAAAATGCCGTCCAAGCAAGAAGAGCAGCGTATCAAAATTTTGCTCGCGCATCGCGAAATCCGAGCTACTCGCACGCAAAGTTGGCAAAATCGCTAAAAGTTGCCAAATCAACCGTTACAAATGTAATTAAAGTGTTTGGGGAACGTTTGTCGACAGCCAGGAAGTCTGGATCGGGGGGAAATCGAAAACCGGAAGCCGCTGAGACGACAAAGAGAGTTGCCGGTAGTTTCAAGCGAAACCCTAACCTATCTCTCCGAGATGCCGCAAATAAGCTGGGTGTATCGTCTACAACCGTGCATCGAGCCAAAAAACGAGCCGGACTATCGACTTACAAGAAGGTAGTGACTCCAAATCGCGATGATAAACAAAATACGACGGCCAAAGCGCGATCCCGGAGGCTGTACACGACGATGCTGACGAAGTTTGACTGCGTGGTAATGGACGACGAAACCTACGTCAAAGCCGACTACAAGCAGCTTCCGGGACAGGAGTTTTATACGGCAAAAGGAAGGGGAAAGGTAGCAGATATTTTCAAGCACACGAAACTGTCAAAGTTCGCAAAGAAATATCTGGTTTGGCAAGCCATCTGTACCTGTGGCTTGAAAAGCAGCATTTTCATAGCTTCTGGGACTGTCAACCAAGAAATTTACGTGAAAGAGTGTTTGAATAAACGTCTGCTGCCTTTCCTGAAGAAACACGGTTGTTCCGTACTGTTTTGGCCGGATTTGGCATCTTGCCATTACGGTAAAAAGGCCATGGAGTGGTACGCCGCCAACAACGTGCAGGTGGTTCCCAAGGACAAGAACCCTCCCAACACGCCAGAGCTCCGCCCAATTGAGAAATACTGGGCTATTGTCAAGCGGAACCTAAAGAAGACCAAAAAAACTGCTAAGGACGAGCAGCAGTTCAAGGCAAACTGGCTTTCTGCGGCGAAGAAGGTGGACAAGGTGGCTGTACAAAATCTGATGGCAGGGGTCAAGCGTAAGGCCCGGCAATTCGGATTTGGAAAAGCGGAAGCCTAACTGAATATTTTTCCTGAATTTTATACTAATTGAACTTGAAAAAGAAATTTTATTTGATTTTTTAAATAAACGATTTCACCGATTTACACGCGTTTTCCCTTGACCAAATTTTGACCGTATCACCCTTTAATCAATGAATGTTAGCTTTGAATCCAACTCCTGAATCATGAATTCTTATGCACTTTCCTACAGACTGATTTCCTAGATCATAATGTCAGGTTTGTCTTGTTTTCTGCTAAATGCTATCGCATTACATTTCTGAACATTTAATTGTCAAAGGTTTTTGTTACACCAAACATAAAAAATATGTATTTCTTCCTGAAATATCTTGTAATCTTCTGTGTTTCTTATTTCTCGAAAGAGCTTTATATCGTCGGCATATATTAAGACTTAAACTTTTAAGAATGAATGAAATGTCGTTTACGAAAAGAATAAACAAAAGAGGGCCTCAATGGGATGTTTGGGTACCTCAGAGAGGACTTGAATAGGATTTGATTTCTTTTCTTTGAATCTTATTATTTGTTGTCGATTAGTTAGGTAGCACTTAAGCCATTTGAGAAGACCTGGCTAAATTTCCAGTTTTTGTAATTTGAATAGTAGCACGGGAACCTCGATCCGATCAAATGCCTTACTAAACACTTAGATTTTTTTACAGAAATCTGTAAAAGTTTACCAAATTCTCAACAGCTGAACGTTCACTAATCCAATGTAACGGATTGCGGTAAAATTTTACCGAAATCCGGTAATTTTTTTGCAGATAACTGTAAAATTTCACCGAAATCCGTTAAATCGGATTACCGAACGTTCAGCTGTTGAGAATTCGGTAAACTTTAACAGATTTCTGTAAAAAAAAATCTTAGTGTGTATAGGCTGTATTGAGAGCTTCTACGTGGTTTCCGTTATCTATTGCAATCAACCAGTAGTTAGCGAATTCAAGTAAATTTGTATTAGTTGAACGTCCTTTGTAGAACCCTTGTTGATAGTTAGTAATCCTGTTTTTAATTTTATAGAACAGCTTTTCATTAACTAATGCTTCAAAAACCTTAGGAATGCATGAAGTAATGGGAATTCCACGGTAGTTGCGTGTGTCAGATTCCTTACCGCTTTTAAATATTGGACTAGATAGGAGCTCTTCCATGATTTGGGGGAAATGCCGGATTTAAGCGACATATTGAAAAGTCGAAATAATGGAGTTGTAAATTCTAACGCTAAGTTTTGTTAAAATTCGGGTGGAATACCGTCAGGTCCACTTCCTTTCGATACATCTAATTTATTCAATGCTTCTGTAATGTTCAGTACATTCACGTTGTTTACAATAACATCACTAGCAAGCTCTGAGAAGAAATCAAAATATTCACTTTCACCCATGCATGCTCAAATTCTTTAAATTTCAAAGTAGTGATACTTTCGGAGCTGAAATTTGCTGAGACGGAAATAAGAACACCCCCTCCTGACATTTGAAAATTTCTGTCATCGCTATAAACATTATATCTGCTTCCAAAAACTTTTTCACCTCGTACACTATCTCCCAACTGTTTTTATTTGCCAAAATTATTGGGTAGGAACAATACAAACTTTTATTTTGAATTTCTTTCATCTTAGCCGGACTTCTCCTTCGATTGAAGTTTTGGCAATGACCTAAAATTCAGTTCCTATATGTGTTTGAGGTGAAATAGTTTGTTGGGTCATGGCAGTCAAATTTGTAAACTATTTACCTCTCCATGCTGCAGAGAGGTCGTCAAGTCCTCAAAAAAGGTAGATTCTGCGAGATCCAAGAGGTTAGTCAATTCCGTGGAATCCCGGAAGCCTGTTTGCACATGTTGCGCACGATGTAGCTGAAAAGCTCCCCGGATCCATCTAGTTTGGGGAGCACACTACGTCGGGGCGTATTGGCCTCGAACTACCCCTACACGTTCCTACCCACGTGACAATTTAAGCTTTATTTCTGCCGTATAGCATAACTCTTGGCTTTGTTGATAAAACTACATTCAAAACTGTTTTATCTACCAACACCTCCTCTATGCTTCTTTAAAGAAAAAATTTGCAAAAAGGGGAAAGCTATATAGAGGGGTGAAAACAAAATAAAAAAACCATTATAAGATCATAAAAATTTGAGAAAATGCTAGTGGGAGAGGTGATAAGACCAATTGAACAACTTAAAAAAAAATAGGGGGGAAGAAAAAAAAAAGGCCTAGGGGAAAGGGAAAACGCAAAAGAAAATGGTGGTTGTTTTTTTTTTGTTCTGCTTTGTTCGATTCTCTGCTGTTCTGATTCATTAAGCAGTAAATAATATCTGAGAAAAAAAGGTCTGGTGTTGCTGGAAATTTTGTTTGATAGCAAAATATCCAAAACAAATTAAGTCTAGGTGAGGAATAAAAAAAAAAAAAAATAAAAAAAAAAAAAAAAGGAAGAAAAAATAAATTAGAAAGAGGAAAAAAAGAAAAATACATAAGAGGAGGAATAAAAAAAAAGGGGAATAGAAAAATAAAAAGAAGAGAAAAAGAGAAAGGAGAAAGGAAGAGGGAAAAGGAATTAGAGAGGGAAGGGGGGGGAGAGAAGAAAAAAGGTAGGGAAGATAAAAAGGGAAGAAGAAGAGAAGAAGGGGGGAAGGGGAAAAAGAAGAAAAAAGAGGGGGAAAGGAAAAGAAGAAAAGAAAGGGAGGAGAGGGAGAGGGAGGAGAAAGGGAAGGAGGAAGAAAGAGGAGGGAATGGGAAAAGAAGAGTGGAGAAGAATGGGAAGAGAGGGAGAGAGGAAGGGTTGGAGAGGGATGGAAGGAAGTGAAGAAAGTAAGTAAGAAATTAGTAAAAAAGGGAAGGGGAAGAAGGGGGAAGGGGAGGATAGGGGTGGAAAAGGAGAAAAGAGATATGAAAGGAGGGGGGAATGAGGGGAGAAAAGAAAAGGAGGGGAGGAGGGGAGGGAAGAGAAAAAAAAAAAAGGGAGAGAGGGAAAGAAAAAGAGTAAAAAGAAAGGGGGGGGAGAAAGGGGAAAGGAAAAAAGTAGAAAGAATAGAGGAGAAAAGGAAGTAAGGGAAAAAGAATGAAAGAAAAGAGGAAGAGGAAAGGGGAAAAATATTTTTTTATATTTTTTTTTTTTTTTTTTTTTTTTTTTTTTTATATTTACAGCGTATCATGCTCCAAATGATATACGCATTTAATTTTGTGGTGGATATTGGCACAATAAGAGCGGAAAATTAATGCGCCTCGGAAATTATGTGAGTTTACAAAAACAAACACAAAATTAAAACAAATATATTCGATAAATTAATCATGAATTTCTTGAAAATTGATGGAATTCAATAAAGATATCTAAAAAAATGCAGAAATTGGTCTCCGATCTACAGTTCATTTGCATTACATTTAAAATTTGGTGCATTTATTTTTCCACATTTCAATTACTTCTTATATTTCAATATGGCGATTGGAAAAAAATAAACACAATTATGCCATAAAGCCAAGTTATCATCGCAATGACTACTCTAAAACTATTCGGTTATTTGGTGGCTTCCCTCAATGCCAATTTGCCGTTTACTGCATTTACTGGAGGCAAAATGGTTTTAAAATGCTTTTTCTAGTGACCATAATAAGATAATATGAATGAGTCCTAAAACGGCATTTCAAAACAGCATTTAATGAGTTCATAAAGTTCAAAAAAAAACTTTGATTGGAGTAAACGAAATTCGAGAAAACGCGTATTAAAGATCGGTTTAAACAAGCTGTGTAGGTTCTCACAAGACTGACTAAAATATGAAACCTATTGGCACCTCTTGGTGTCATAATAAAACCAAATTGATTTGTAGTGGCTTTGATAAAACCTTAATAAAACTTAATAAAGCAGGATAGTTTTGGCAATGTTACTTGGGTAGCGTAGTGACATGTGGCATGATTAGGCCAAAATAGAGTACAACCATTGTCACGGTCTTTTGGGGAGGAGGGAAGAAAGATGATAAGTTTGAGGATCGTTGTAATTAGTGAGGCAGGTTATTTTTAGATCATGGATGCACTTTGGTAAGTGATGCGATCAATGAAAGAAAACGCAGTAGACTGCGTTTTTGTATTAAATCTAGTGATGATAGAAAGAGGCAAGTGACAAATAGCAAGGAAGGGGACGGGCCTGGGATTGAACTCCCGACTCAATTTCATCTTCCATCCCGAATTCCCGCACCTTTTTTTTTTCACTCAACCCATCACATTTTGTACAACCGATTTTCCCAATGTTTTTTTTTGTTTTTACCCAAACTTTCTTCAACTCTAGCTCTGTTTTAATAGTTTTGGGATGTTTGCAGAGTTCCGTATTCATAATTGCCCAGAATTTTTCAATAGGGCGACGTTCCGGAGAATTTGGTGGGTTCATATCTTTTGGCACAAAATTGACTCCGTTGGCTCGGTACTACTCGAACACGTTTCGAGCGTAGTGGCAGGATGCTAGATCAGGCCAAAACACAGTTGATCCTTTGTGTTTCCTTTGGCACTCTTCCGAGTAAATCACACCGTTGATTGTTCCGGAAGTAATGAAGGGAGCGCTTATTTCACGACATCCGCAAATTTCGATAATTTCTATTTTCGAACATCCTCAACATCGAACTTCGACTTGGCAACGAAATAATCTTGCCCAGGAAGTTCAAGGAAGTTAGCTTTGACGTAAGTTTCGTCATCCATCAAGATGCAACACGATTTGGTGAGCAACTTCGTGGAATGTTTCCGGGTGCGGGATTTCACAGTGATGTTTTGCTTTTCATTTCGGTTTGGAGCTTTTTGTACCTTGTACACATCTAACCCAACATGCTTCATGGTTTTCTGCATAAAAACGACTGACACCTTGGACTTTTTAGCGACATCTCGAATTGACATGTTGGGACGGTTCTTGAACTGCACCACTTTCCTGCCGATTTTACTGTCCATTGGACCACTTTTACGGCCACTCCCTTCCTTCCAAACACATACGCTCTTTGAAGGTTGTTATCACACGAGACACAGTTGTATTTGCGATTCCAAGTTTTTTAGCGATCCATCGGTGGGGCGCCTCTGGGTTTTGATTATACATAAGTTTCTTAAAAAAAATTCCACGGATTTAAAGAATACACTATGAATAATATTTGCTAAAAATTTTCATGTTTTATTCTAATACGGTTCAAAAGTAACAGAAGATTTGCGGTGCCATTTTTATGGAACACACACTTCAGTCTAGACCTTTTCATGGTTTTCTTGACAAAACAGATCGACACCTTCGACAGTTTGGCCGGTGCTTGAATTCTGCTACGTCCATCTTGAGATCAACGGGTCCCCTTCTGACACCATTTCCCTTCTTCTGTTTGACAGTCAAATGCTTCATGGCATATTTTAATTAAATAAATATTATATTATATTTCATTGCTCTATTACATACTACATTTATTGCATATTATGACATATTATTTACATTATATATAATAAATACTGGTTTGGGAGGGAGCATCAGGGTATCATTCAAGCTGAAACTGGACGATGGTTTGATTGACTGCCTGAGTCTAGGAGGGAATGAACAGTATCATTTTCTTTATCCTACCGATTCGATTATGATGCTGTGAATTCTACTCCAACAGTTTCAGTGACAGTGACGCGCCTTTCTTAACAAGCCATCCTGTAGAAAGCTTAGTAAGTATTGCGAATTGGTTTATTTGATTTGATGGATCGTATCGTTGGAAGGAGATTCTTAATTTCCCGTGGATTTCGCGTGAGTGTCTGCTTACGGGTCTGCCCCACCGTTTTTGGCCCTTCATACAACGATGTTGTGAATTCGGATCGGTGGCACAATTTGATCTTGCTATTAAGTGGAGCTGCATCTAAGCCAAGGGCATGAAGGGATGGTGGCTACCATACATACATACATACATACAAATATTGCATGGCTAAAATTTGATGAAATTTTGGGTAAAACTAGTGAAATGTGAAATGTTTACACGTGCAAAATTTCGTTACAATCTGTAAAGTAGTAATCGAGATGGCTTCCAAGCAAAAAGTGCTCCGACAAAAAATAATGGGTGCGGTCTGTGAATTGCGAAACAGTTGGAAAGCGACAATTCGACCGTGTCCCGTGTGGTAAAATCGTTCAAGGAGCTGGCAGCTGAACGCAAGGAAGGTAAGGCATTACTTCAAGCGCAATCCGAACCATTCGATTCGGGACGTGGCCAAAAAGGTAAATTCTTCCGTCTGGTTCGTCTATCAGAGAATGAAGCGGGCCGGCCTTCATGTTTTCAAGGTAAGGAAGGTGCCTAACCGAACCGATAAACAGAATATGGTGGCCAAATCCCGCGCCGGGAAGCTGTACCGTGAGTGGTTGGTGCAGCTGAAATGCATCGTTAAGGACGACGAGACGTTAACTAAAGCGAACGCCAATCAGATTCTCGGCCTGGAGTTTTTCGTCGGCAAGTCCCCCTTGGATGTTCCGGAGAAGTTCCGGAAGGAGAAGATCGAAATTTTGTCCAAGAAGTACTTGATGTTGTGGGCGATCTGTGGGTGCGGCTAATTCAGCAAGGCGTACATAACGACCGGCACCATCAACGGCCAAATGTATAAAGAGGAATGCCTCCAGAAGCGCCTGCTGCCCTTCCCCCGGCCCCACGGAGGTGACACTCTGTTTTGGCTGGATCTGGCATCGTGCCATTTTGCGAAACCGGTGATGGAGTGGTAGGAAGCCAACGAAGTTGTTTTTGTGCCGAAGGAGGCAAATCCGCCAAACTCGCAAGAACTTCTGGGTTTTTTTGAAAGGCAAGCTCCGAAAAAAAGGGGAGGTTTTTAAAAAACAAAAAGTTTTTAAAAAGAGGGGGGGAAAGGGGGAGAAAAAAAAAAGGTTTTTTATAGGAATCGTTCGCATCGGTCGTGTTTCTATTTGCTCTTCTATTATTCGAAGTTTAACCCACTGCAAAGTGAAAATAATACAAGACATTCGTGCCTCCGAGTCGTGCCTACTCTCGCTTTACATTGCCGTACATTTTTGTGCTATTCCGTTTGAGAATCGGTGATTGTTTTTAACCGCATTTATCTGTTGCCTTTGTGTGCCACCGCCATCCGTGCATCGTCTCATCTAGCGCCACCGATTGTTTCGAATTCAGCATCTATTCTGCATTGAGAAGAACAATCAGCAAAGCTCTGCTTTTGCCTCTCGTCCATCTATCGGCCAGTAGTGAACATGGATTCAAATTGTTATCAGTGCTCCAAGCCGATCAAAACCATTGAGGTAGTTCAGTGTAATTGTTTTTGCTGTCGATCTGCGCATCTAAAATGTGTCGGTCTAAAAAGACCAAATGTGGACTTTTTGACTGAGCATAACAACATACTATGGTTCTGCGACAATTGCGTTGATCAGCTGGATTATATTAAGAAGAACCCAATGAAGTCAACGCAGGATGTAATAGCAGCGGTATCAGATGCTTTCCGCGAGTCATTTGATGAACTGAAGGTTGGGCTGCAGGAAACCAAACAGCTCACTAAATCATTGGTCGACAAGCGGCAGTTTAACGATTCTCCTGGTCTAGAGCGACCTCGTACTGCATGGCCAAGTATTAAACGAACCCGTGAGACCATTACAAAAGACACACCGAAAACTCGTCCTGATTTTAAGCTCGTATGTGGTACCAAATCTGTTGAAAACGAGTGCTTTTCAATAGCAACTGTTGCAAAACCGCCTGAGAAATTCTGGATGTATCTGTCCAGATTTGCTCGTCATGTCACAGACGAGGATATTTCCAATCTGGTGAAAAACTGCCTACAAACACAACAGCCCATCGATGTTCGAAAGCTCGTCCGTAAAGATGCCGATTTGAACCAGTTTGCTTTCATATCGTTTAAAATCGGAATGGACAAGGAGTTGAAAGATAAAGCGCTGGATCCTTCAGTATGGCCGAAGGGGATATTCTTCAGGGAATTTGAAAACCTACAAACAGAGCGGGATTTTTGGGGACCCGCGAAAATGCCAAGAATCGACACTGGGACACCCTCGGTGATTGTCTCATCTTTAGAAACGCAATAAATACTACTAGCCACCACTATTGTTTGCAGCTAATGGAACGCACGTTAAACAGCATGATGGATGCCCCCGAGCCACCCGACACAGTCGAGCCTTGCTGTTCATTATCTCCAGCCACTAGTTCCTGCCTTCCAAGTCGTTCCGTTCCTGTGATCGGGAATGGTGAAGGGGCTATCCAACTTGCTCGCTCAGGCAAGTACAATACAATCAGAGCACTTACGAACCCTGAAATCCATGCCATTTGCAGCGCGAACTACCTCAAATGTTCGAGACACTGACGAAAGTTGCATCCAAACACCAATTGCGGAAGCATTTCGCTCCGATGTAATTGAGCCCATTGTCAACGCTAGCGATACTCGCGTGTCATCCATTCCATCTCGTCATCGTTCTAAAACTGCATCAGGATTACACCCCTTGGACAGCAATAAGATCGGCCCATACTCTTCAACGGAAGGTATGTTGAACATGTATTATCAGAATGTTGGAGGGTTGAATTCGTGTCTCGACGACTACTTGCTGGCTAGTTCAGACTGCAGTTATGATATTCTTGCGTTCTCTGAAACCTGGCTCACTCAAAATACTACCTCGACTCAAGTTCTAGACCGCCAATACGAAGTTTTCCGTTGTGATCGTGGTCCGCACAACAGCAGAAAAACTAGAGGAGGCGGTGTCCTCCTTGCTGTTCGGCGAGGTATAAGAACACACTTGATCGATGATGACGCATGGGCTGGCGTGGAACAGTTATGGCTAGCGATTGAACTCGCTGACCGTAACCTTTACTTGTGTGTAATTTATATTCCTCCTGATAGAACACGCGACAGCTCACTGGTCGAAGCTCATACGCAGTCACTTTCATCAATTGTGGATAGAGCATCATCAACTGACGATATTGTGATCGTTGGCGATTTCAACTTGCCTGGAATTTGTTGGCGTTCTTCTAATAATGGATTCCTACATCCTGATGCTGGTCATTCGACATTCAACCAGTTCACCGCTAGTATTCTCGATTACTACAGCACTGCCACGCTTCGTCAGATCAATCATATCGTTAACGAGAACGGTAGAAGCCTCGATTTATGTTTCGTCAGCTCCTGTGACACTGCCCCATCTATATTGTTAGATCCGGTGCCGCTGGTAAAAGTTGTTCCTTACCACCCACCTTTACATCCCAGTATCGAGAAAGGAAATGTAGTAAGGGATAGTGACAACCCCGTACGGGTACTTTACGACTTCACAAACGCTGACTATGATAGCATCATTCCCTTTTTTGAATCATTGGATTGGGACAACATTTTTGACGGAATCGATGTAAACACTGCAGCGGAGACATTTTCGCATATTCTTTCCCAAGAAGACTATATTTGTAGGCCGTCTTCCTTGGCAGACTGCTGAGCTTCGTAAACTGAAAAGTCAAAAGAAAGCCGCTCTGAGAAGGTATTCGAAGAATAAAACTGTACTGCTGCGGAACCATTACATAAGATTGAACAAGATCTATAAAAGCGTGGGAAGGAGATGCTTCAATAATTATCGGGCTGGCATACAACGAAGACTCAAGTCCCATCCTAAATCCTTTTGGAATTATGTCAAACAGCAGCGTAAAGAGTATGGTCTTCCTTCGTCAATGAAGTGGAATGGCACGGTAACCTCCGAGTTTCAAGTCATATGCGACCTGTTTGCCTCAAATGGCTTACTGACAGACAGATAACATCGGCATATAGTAACACTGAATCTTCAGGCTTAGTTATGCACGATATCACCGTTGATGATGATTCCATTTTAGCAGCAGCACGTAAACTGAAACCGTCAACGTGCTTAGGACCCGATGAAATTCCGTCACTCTTTTTGAAAAACTGCATTAACAGCTTGCTCATCCCTCTACAAAAGATTTTCAATCACTTGCTTTCGGACTCCGGACTGCTGGATACTCTAAGTACACGAAGGAATGTTGCGAAGGCACTTCTAATTTCCGACATTTTACAGAATCGAGTGGATTGCCCCGAAATTCGAGGTCAAATTTTTTTTTCGTCCGACCTAGAGCCTTACGGAACAATCACCTGCAGCAACCAATAGATCACCGCACTAATTACGGACAAAACAGCGCCATTACTGGCCTACAAAGGATTTTTAATCGGGTGGCAACGGAATTTGATTTCAACATCTCACGTGATACGCTTCGGACTAGAGTTTTTAATGTGTTTAGATAAGCTGTTAATGTGTTGTTTATTTTTTTATTTATATTTTTATTTTTATTTTTATGTTATTTTTGAGGTCAACAACACATCATTGGGGCATATAAGCCTGTTGATGTACAGTATTAGATAAATAAATGAATAAATAATACTGGCGATGTTAGTTCTCCTTCCTCTACTGTAAATACTCTAAAAGATGGCGCAATTGTGGCACAGGATTTGATGGGTAGCGTTAAGTCCAAGGTGCGTGCAATTAGACTACGAGCGGAGATCTAATAAACCAACAAGACAAAAACATAGCTCATATGTGTTTATTTATTCCCTGAGAATTTCAAAAAAATTCGACATCAAATGAATTTTTGGGTGATCATTTTTTTGAGTACAATCTTTAGTACACCCAATAGTTGAAATGGTGGCAAAAATTGTGCCACGCAAATGTTGCAATCATTTCTTGAGAAATTCTCGTGATTCAGAAAAGGCAATTTTGGCCATCTTGATCGACAAAGCGTTTTATGAAACAAACGAAGCAAGTATGTACGAGCGACGGGTTGAACACATATTGGTGTAATACATATTCATTGGCCTTCATTGCTATAAAGCTATGTCCATTTAGAATCCGGAATAATTAAATCATCTGTATCTCGGTAACGGATCGACGTACACATAATTTTAATACATCAAAACAAAGGTAATTTACTATACTTTAAAGAAAAAATATCAATACCAATCATTTCTCTTCGTTTCTAATGAAAATTCGCACTTTCTTCTTTATTCCTCCCATCAAACGCTGCACACATCCGGAGTCAACTTCCTCGGCACATTTGTTCCACATTTTGGTCATCTGAGTCGCATCCCGAGCCGTTTTTCCACTTTTCTTAAGCTTCCGCTTCATTATTGCCCAAAATCTCTCGATGGGCCGGAACTGCGGGCAGTTGGGTGGATTTATGTTTTTATCGATGAAAACTACGTTATTATCGCGGTACCACTGGATGACTTCCCGGCTGTAGTGGTAACTCGCCAAATCTGGCCAAAACTTCACGGGACCTTTATGGGCTTTAATGAAAGGTAGTACGCGGTTTTTGAGGCATTCTTCCTTGTACAGCTTCGAGTCCATCGTTTTATTCGTCACGAACACTTTGGTCTTTGTTCCGCAGCTGCATATCCCTTGCCAAATCATCAGTTTTTTTTGGCAAATTTGTCCATAAAAGCAGAAACATCTCCTCGTGCAGTCACCATGTAGAATTTTTGGCCAGGAAGCTGTCCGAGATCCATTTTGACGTAGGTTTCATCGACGATGAGCAGGCATCCTTTGTATTTCGTCAAAACCTGCTGGTACAATTTCCGAGCTCAAGTTTTGGAGATGAAACTTTGCTTCAACGTTCTGTTTGGTTGCCTCCTGGCTCGATAAGAACGATATCCTGCTTGCAAACGAATTCTTCGAACGGTACTGCGAGCAGCAGCGTATTTTTGTGCGATTTCATTATCGGATAGTCCAGGATTTGCTCTGACGGTTCTCAACACCTTCTGGTTCAGCTTGCGGTCATATGTTCCACTACGACGCTTACCTTGAGGCACTCGATCCACGCTCTTTCGCTCCCTGAAACGTTTAAACACCCATACCCGGTTGATTTGGCGATTTTCTACGTTTTTGCGATTTTTATTGCGGATCACGTTGGATTATCAACGTGGGTGTGCAGAACTTTTTCTCTCCTCTCGGCTTCCATCTGGAATAACTTTTGATTCACAGCACGAAACACCGTGAAATTTATGGGATATTTCATGTAAACTTAAGCCAGATAACACCCGAATCTAGTTTGTTGTATGAAAGAAAATTTATTATTTTTTTCTGTGTGGATTTTTTTTTATTATTTTGTGCGCCATTTGGCTTTCGGAAACCAATCTCAAACTAATGAATTAATAAACTACACACCTCAAGCACACGTTGCATTTTCAAAGTGATTTGAAGTGTTACATTTGCATTTTTGTTCGCAACCCATGTTGTTTTATTTTTCTCCAAGTTACGATCCAAAGCGAGAAATGAAACAAAATCATGCGAAATTGCATTATAATTTTGCTTTTTTATATTTTGAGTGTAGTAACGAGTGGTAAGCGTGATTGCTACTTGGCTCCCCTGCAGTGTTCAATCCCAGTCGACGTCGGTGGTTTTTCTGAGGCGAAATAATCTGATCGGAAGGGAAGTAAAGCCGTTGGTCCCGGCTCATATTCATATCGATAAGTAGGGTCCAGGTGGTGGAGTCGTCTTCCTGGCGTCAGTGATTGTCCCATGTGAGGAAAAAAAACGTGAAAGGCACCGTTATTAATCCTACAAATTAGAATACCAGGGGTGGCACATTGAGAACGATTCACCACTCCCAGGTGACATTCTTTTAGTTCTCTGTGCAACTTCAATTGACTTCGATCAATCACAGAGTAGCAATCCACAGATAGTCAATATGCTCATTCTTAAGTTCAATATCGCATTTACCGATTTACCTGATTACAAGAAAACAAACCTGAAATTCCTGGAGTTACTATATAAAATATGTATTCAATTTAAACACTATACACATTGATTCAAAATACATAAACATTGTTCTGCTCGAAAAACCAAAAACCCTTCGAGCTTATAACAAATTGTAATCCATTTCCAGTAAGTAAACGTTTAAATTAGCTCCATTTCAAACACTCACATACACATACACGAAATCTACAGCAAATCATCATCCAGTTCCGTTTGCAGTCCAATCATCTCGTCGTAATTCAGGTAAACGATGATCGATTTCCGATTTGTGCACACGGGATGAAACCTCTGATTTTACCATAAATAAACTAAATTGTGGCCCACCATTACCCACCAACGGCAATTGCCAATCGTACCCGAACTGATTCTACCATCTGTCGGAATGATAATTTCATCGCCCATCAAATATCTATTCATACAACTACTGCAACGCTGAAGAGCAGAGAACACCGAGGAGTCCAGAGGAGATGTACGTGTATATAAATTTCCCTGCTTTCAACTACCTCGAGCTATTTTCCCTCCGATTGGTGCACTTCGTCCGTCCATCCATACACAGCTCCGTGTTCTGGTAGCAGTCTGTGACCATGAAGCCATAATTTTGCAAACACTCCCACCCCATATTGTAGTCCATCAACCAACCGACACTGCCCGACGTACGAACCGACTTTCCAATGCCAGAAACCGCTTTTGAATGGTTGAAGCGCTATCGCACTCTCGACCAGTAGCAGGATCCCACTTTCCGTTCAGGCAGCATGAGGTGTAACGAAAAAGGATTAAATTGTAACCGCATAGTCATATCTGAAGCCGCAAAGTCAGTTCTCCTGCCATAACCTTATTTTGAGGCGATTCTGCTAGCAGATTCGGAATTGCACGCAGCAGCATCTGTCGCTTTCTCCATTTCGAAGAAATGGCACTCACCCCCACCTAACCTACCGACTACTTTTAGTAGGCCACTGAAACCGTAGAACCAGAAACATGGTAACATCATCGCATCAACAGCAACCGTCACACCAGATGAGTACTATTCCTTCTTTTCGAATGCAAATTGTTCCTGCATCCTTCGCATAAAATAAAATATTTTATTTGGTAAATTATGAAATGTATGAAATGAAATATATTAAATTTTCCTCCTGTCACATCGAGTTTCCGTGAGAAGCAACTTGCACCCAACAGCAGCCGGAGAGCAAATTGTGAGATGCTTGATTCTGGTTTAGGGAAAAGAAAGGTACTCAACCACATTGCCGGTGCCAGTGCAAGTGGCAAAAGAATATCTAGATTTGCTGAAATATAGCAGCACATTGTAGTGACATTACTGCCCAGCAGGTGTAAACTTTAAGGGATTTTCCTTTTCCAATTAAGAGTAGGCAATGGAAACCATATATTACGAACGCTTGTTACAAAGTCGGGTGCGCGCCACAGTCGAGACTATTGCGTTGGGATCTATGAACTGAGAAAAACGCGCACCTCAACTTCGTTTTCTTCACTTATTTTAACAGGAAATCTCGACAACTTATTCAAACAGACATTTATGAATTTGGAAACAAAGAGGGAAAAAAACATTCAAACTTTAAGTTCTTGAAACCGTTAGCACTTTCATGCTAATTATGACCACCAACACAAGGAATAACATTTCCCTAACATGATGGTGATGCTAGTTTCCGTGGGGGTGCTGCGAGTATTGAAAAATTTACGTTTGAATCTTTCTTCCCCTCTTTGTTTACAAAATGCAGATACTTTGTTTGACTTAGTGGTCGAGAAATGAATTGTGACAGTCAAAAATAAATTATAAAATTCTTTATCCAAGCCACCCAACCCTGTTTTGGAAATAGAAAAACTACTTTTTCGATGAACTTAAATTTTTTTTTCCAAGATTTTGAACCGCAACAAGGTGTGTAGTTTTTTTTTCTGTAGTAGGTATATTTTGAATTTTTTTTGTCAAACGTGTTTCTGATACATTAGTTAATGATTGCCGTTCAACGGAGAACACATTACACGTATTTTGTATGCAGACGAAAACGTGAAATCTTTAAATAATTAGGAAATCTATCGAACAAAATGGGATTGTTTCACTAGGCAATCGGAGGATGGGTATAATTTATTTGCGAGAAATGCGCGAAAACTCAATCCAAAAATTTGACAACGATATTTGTTCTGCCTGCTAACACTTGCTACACAACAGAATGCTGCAGCTTCGTGCATGACTTTGCATTAAACAACATTAAGTTGATGTTTTGTTTACTTTACTTGGAGTAACCTCACATGTCACCACAAAACACAAAACATTAACTGAAACTGCTCTACGTACCCCAGTTGTTATGTTCAGATGTATTAGTTTTTGGATTAAATACTAGAATGGTATGCAAATCAATTGAATGGAAATGCTTGTACGTTATGCTAAGCTATCCAATCAGCATATCTATGAAGTCATGAGCTGTCTGTTTCCGAAATGATACAGTGCATATAAACCAATTTCTCTATTTTGGATATTCCTTCGAGCACAAGCCAAAAACAGAGCATTTCTTGATGTATTGCCTAGTTGACCTCAACTTTGGTTCTTTTGCCATGCAACGGAACTCTATACCGTAAGCATACTAACTTCATAATCTGTTGGTCATAAAATCTCAATGCTCTGGTTTTCTGCTCCTGAAATTTATTCCAGCTGAGATATGCAAATATCGGTTAAAATTTTACTGGCTTCCGTACCTCGACCAATATGTCGGTGTGCAGAGACATTCAGTGGCTATGTACATTCATTTCTCCTAGTCGGAAGGATCGAACCAACACTGTCGGGAGCAACAGAAGCAAGGTTATCATTTACCAGGACCGACACGACCAAAAGTATGAACAGCATCCTTCTGGCATTCAAGCTAATTTCAGGCAACTTTTCGTCTGGAAACATCACCTCCAAGAGTCATCCCTTGTGATGTGTGAGATATGACAAAAATTAAACTTTTACAATTTCACATTCATATTCATTCTTGCTTGGTTGCCCACTTTTGACATGGCTCCAGTTGTATGTGTTGATTTGACTGGATTCGGTTTGGTTGTAGAGATTCCTGTTGAGTTGGATTTATGAGCTCCCATACGAACGACTGACTACAAACAGTACCATTGCATTGCTTCACATGCACTGATGGATCCAATTTTATGAAAACCACAGGTTGGTGCATGCAGAATTGGCTAGTGGTGAAGCTTATCTGGAACACGTGTTCGTCGTGACAACCGTGGTTGTTTCAGTAGACAGGCAAATCTGAATCAGCATCTAGACGGAATGTGTTATCTCTGAGATGCTATGTGAACAATTTTCTTCACCCGTCGACTATAATTTTTAAGATGCGTTTCCAAGCGCTCTGGGAATGAAAAAGCTAACATTTCATTAAAATTGAAAAAGTATTTTTTGATTCTAAATGTTGTACAATTGAGGAAAAATGTTTTAGCTATTTTAGCTATTATTATTCATTTTTAACTTAACGATGATTTATTATTACTCCTATAGCTTTTGTATGTACTTGAAAGAGTTTAAAATAACAAATTTAAAATAATAATAAAATTTCATGAGCTGGCTCTGTAGAAAAAAAACTCTTGAATACATTTTTAAATGTCGACTATGAGCAAATAGTTACAGAGTTATTCATGGCCCGCTAATATTTTTTTCAATAAATAAATATAAATTATATTTATAAATAAAAAGTTTAATTACCAAAACAAACTATAAATCACCATAAGATAATCAAAGTACAAAACTATTCTCATATTAATAAATAAACTTCGTCTTCTTATTTGTTCATTCGTAATTCGAAGAACATAATCCATGAGCAATTATAGCCTGTCCACGTTAAATTTCGGACACTTTTCTTTGAGTGTAGTTTTTGAATTACTTCACGGATCACTGAAACATTTCAATTACAGGGCGGCTGAAACTCTTAACTTTATTTTGTGGTACAACATGTTTGTATTCTTGTTGCATTTGGTAAAATGGCGCCGAATCTAAAGGGTGATACGGTCAAAATTTGGTCAAGGGAAAACGCGTGTAAATCGGTGAAATCGTTTATTTAAAAAATCAAATTAAATTTCTTTTTCAAGTTCAATTAGTATAAAATTCAGGAAAAATATTCAGTTAGGCTTCCGCTTTTCCAAATCCGAATTGCCGGGCCTTACGCTTGACCCCTGCCATCAGATTTTGTACAGCCACCTTGTCCACCTTCTTCGCCGCAGAAAGCCAGTTTGCCTTGAACTGCTGCTCGTCCTTAGCAGTTTTTTTGGTCTTCTTTAGGTTCCGCTTGACAATAGCCCAGTATTTCTCAATTGGGCGGAGCTCTGGCGTGTTGGGAGGGTTCTTGTCCTTGGGAACCACCTGCACGTTGTTGGCGGCGTACCACTCCATGGCCTTTTTACCGTAATGGCAAGATGCCAAATCCGGCCAAAACAGTACGGAACAACCGTGTTTCTTCAGGAAAGGCAGCAGACGTTTATTCAAACACTCTTTCACGTAAATTTCTTGGTTGACAGTCCCGGAAGCTATGAAAATGCTGCTTTTCAAGCCACAGGTACAGATGGCTTGCCAAACCAGATATTTCTTTGCGAACTTTGACAGTTTCGTGTGCTTGAAAATATCTGCTACCTTTCCCCTTCCTTTTGCCGTATAAAACTCCTGTCCCGGAAGCTGCTTGTAGTCGGCTTTGACGTAGGTTTCGTCGTCCATTACCACGCAGTCAAACTTCGTCAGCATCGTCGTGTACAGCCTCCGGGATCGCGCTTTGGCCGTCGTATTTTGTTTATCATCGCGATTTGGAGTCACTACCTTCTTGTAAGTCGATAGTCCGGCTCGTTTTTTGGCTCGATGCACGGTTGTAGACGATACACCCAGCTTATTTGCGGCATCTCGGAGAGATAGGTTAGGGTTTCGCTTGAAACTACCGGCAACTCTCTTTGTCGTCTCAGCGGCTTCCGGTTTTCGATTTCCCCCGATCCAGACTTCCTGGCTGTCGACAAACGTTCCCCAAACACTTTAATTACATTTGTAACGGTTGATTTGGCAACTTTTAGCGATTTTGCCAACTTTGCGTGCGAGTAGCTCGGATTTTCGCGATGCGCGAGCAAAATTTTGATACGCTGCTCTTCTTGCTTGGACGGCATTTTGACAACTGAAGAGTGAATTCCAAAATCAAAATAGGAGCAACATTCTACACACACACACCTTCAAAATGAGGGGTGTTCAGGTTTTTTAAATGCAAAATTGAAAGAAATACGTCAAGTTGATATTGACCAAATTTTGACCGTATCGCCCTTTAAGCTGTTTTTTGTTCTCATCAAGTTATGTAGCGCGGTGGTCGTACACCAGTTGAAAACACCTTTGAATGCTTGAATTTAGTCATGCACAATACAACTTATTGTGATGGGAGTTCACTACAAAGGAGAGATTCTAACGTGAATTTTTGGAAATTTTCAATACTTGCACATAATCTAACATAACTATCTTGCTCACAGTGGATAATTTAACGTAAAGAAACGGACCTAGTTCAGAAACAAAAACCCATCTAATGAAAAATCAATTAATCTTATGAAAAACCAATCCACGAAACTGAATGGTGCCCATGCCTTTTTGTTTGAATGTTTCCCAATTTTTCCTTTTTTTCCCCTAAAACTTAAAAAATATTTCAATCAATCAGATTACATTATTAGTAGAGTATATAAAAAATTAGCAAAAGCTTTGCTGACTTCTATAAAAATGTTCGAGGCATCGAATTATGTAAATACCTTTCTAGTCAAAAATCGAAAAGTTTTACCTTTTTTCTCAATATATGAATAAATCCGCATATGTTGAATTACACCGAAAGGGTAACAAACTTAACCATAGAAACATTATTTAGCACTACTAAAAGTTGATTATTAAGTGTTAAGGTTGTCTGCTTATACCAGCCCCCGCGAGAAAATTTTGATTGCACACCGTGAAAATAAACACTATCGCATTGCGAACTTGGAAAATGCGATGTGCATACTTCTATTTCAAGTGGTGCTTAAACGATTTGATGAACATTTGACAATCGATCACAAATCCTGTGCTGGTTGAAATTCTGGTCCAGCGATCATGAACGTCAAGCAAAATTTGGTGCGTACATCCCAAAGTTTTGCGAAAGCCTCGATAAGAAAAGTGTTTAAAACCTGACTGTTTAGAGAAGCTACATCTAGAATACAACGGGTCGATAAATAATAAAATAGCTAGCTATTAGCCTGGGAAGTACTGATGATGACAAAGAAAAATTCGACGCGCACCTGGAGTGTACATACGACCACTGCCAAGTCATGACATCAAGACCATCATTTGGGATTTCAACGCGGAGGTTCGTCTGGAGGCGGAGGAGTATAAGCCGGTGATTGGAAATTTCAGCACACACCAGTTGACCAACGACAACGGCCATCGACTTATCAACTTCGCCGCCTCCATATACATAGCCGTACATATGAACATTTCGATGAGCTCAAGAGAAATTTCAATCAAACATACTCTTAAGTTGGCATCGTCCTGAAAAGGACAGCGGGTGGATAGTCATGAAGAAAACGAATTTTTTTTTTTTTGGCTCAGGAAGTACTAGCATACCGGTCCCAAGCTCGGTCCCAAGCTTCATGATTCGCCCCTAAGACCGTAACTCACACCAATACACTCTAAAATATTCTGTCAAAATAACATAGCGAATCAAAGCAAAGCCCAAGATACTAGTACCAAAAGGTACTGAAAAGCGCAAGAGTACATGGCAAGGTGCAGACTGCAAGGTGTACTTCGGAACTAGGGGTTCTACAACAGTGAACCAATTTCAAATCGCTAGTTGCACATTGATTGTTGGTACCATCTTCCTCCAGCACAGCCTCCCACATTGGTACACCTGAAGGTCACCAAACCAAATGTAATCCCAATTCGACCACCAGATGGTCGGTACTTCAAAGACATTACCGTCATAAGAATCCATCGAGGCGCCAACATTGATTTGGACTAATACCTAGTGACGGTTTAGAGGCGCCCAAACTCTTCGTAGTGAACAACTTTCGGTACCGACGCCCGCCACGATACAATCTCGCGCGACTGAAGCCACCTAACGTCACCGCAAAGTATGCACAATAGCTCGAGACTGCGCTGCCGGAGGAGGGCGAGCTCAACGAAGCCCCTCTCGGGGACTGTTGAAACACCAAGAAAACAGCTATTAGCAGCATAGCGGAGATCGTCTTAGGTTATGTGGAACGAAACTGGCAGAACGAGTGGTTCGACAGGTGTTGGAAGAGAAGAACGCAACGCGGGCACTTATGCTGCGTCAAGTTACCCGTCAGAATGTGGAACGGTACATACTGAACACCTGTACCGCTCACATGAAATACGAGAGTTCTACCAGAAACTCAACGCATCTCGCAAAGGTTTTGTGCCGCGAGTTGAAATGTGTCGGGATAAGGATGGGTGTACTTTTACGGACGATTGTAAGGTGACCGAAAGGCGCAAGACAATGAACATATGAATGGGGTACATGAACAGAACCAGGACAGTGGAGGAAGTACCGTCGGCGATGCAGCAAGTGACGGATGTGCTTCTCCCGACGATAAGTGAAGTTAAGGATGCCATCAAGCAGCTGAAGCGCAATAAATCAGTTGGAAGGGAATTTGTATTGGAGCAGAACTTATCAAGATGGGCCGGGACATAGCCAGGATTTGGGATATCGAACAACTGCTGGAGAAGTGGGAGGATGGGGTTATCTACCCCATCTACAAGAAAGTCGACAAATTAGACTGCAAAAACTGTCGTGTGATCACCATCCTTAAGGTGAAACGGGAGGAAGTTTTTTGTCATGTGAACCATCTTCTTCTTTTAGCATTTCAAGCGTATTGCTTTCACAATTAGCTTGTTGCTTGCTCTCAACTAAGTGTTCTAAATGCACTTCCACAGTTATTAATTAAGAGCTTTCGATGTCGATGTGTGTCAAGTACAATCATACGCTATGTCTAGGGAGTCGAGAAATTTTTCCTTAACGAAAAATTTCTAGACTAGACCGGGAATCGAACTCAGCCACCTCCAGCATGGTGTTGCTTTGTAGCTGCGCCTTTACCGACTGAGCTAAAAGAGGGCCCATTGAGCGTTGATTGTTTTGTTTTGTTTGTGATTTTTAGTCTCGAAACGTGAATTTAGTGACTTGCACCAGTATTTTGCCCTATTCAAGAATGCATATTCGGTTGTTGAGAAGAAAGAGTTACATCTATTTACCTGTTTTACCAGAAATAAATTGTCATATTTGGCACACCTTTTGTATCTGTTGAAGAGATTCCCAGAATGTGTAATTACACTATCCTCTGTTAATAACTAACAGAAAGCTGTCTTCTAATGAACTCGAGAGGGTGTCACCATGAAGAACAGCGTTAACATAATTAACATTTTTGAATCGAGTATTTCGATTTTGAACACTATTACGCGCCACCAGAAAGAGCATTTTTAACTTAGAGCGATAACATTTTATTAAAATTACAGTTACAAGAGACTTCATTTTGATTTTTTCCCTGCGCATTAGCAAAACCTTGAGGAAGTTTAACTTCAACTACCAGGTCCTAGGGCTGTTCTGGTTCTTTACCATTTTTGAAAGATACTAGTGTTGTCAGAGCAGTGGTAATACAGTCCGAAAGTGCTTATGAAGTTCCTCGAGTAGTCCTTATCGATGAACATTACAATTCGGAGATGGTGATCAATGGACAAGTACAGTATTTGTAAATAATGTAAATGTTGCCTTTGATCATATAAACTCAGTTGAAAAAGCTGAAATGCTTTTTTATCACGTCCACTTGAGCTCCCTTTTTAAGCCATTTCTCCATCTGTTCACGCCTACTTCTCACGCTGACTCCGCTTTTCCTGCTCGACGAATCCTTTTCATCTTCTATCTCAGATATTCCTCTTCTTCCTGCATCGTTTTCATTTTGGCTTCTTCTTCCAGTTTTCGAATCCTCACTGCTTGCTCTTCGTGTTTCTTCTTCAGTGCCCGCTGTTCCTCCAGAAGTTGTAGGCTAAGTTGCAATCTCTGCGACACTCGACTGCTCTTACTTACGGACGAGTCGTTGAAGGATATCTACGATGCACCATCCCAATTCGCCAGGCAATCATTGCACTTCCAACTTCTGTTAGTATCCGCAATCGAATCACTAACACCCCGACCCATGGTACTTGTTTGGGACCACAAGCCTTGTTGAAGATGTTGATGGATCCAATGGGCGGAATCGTCATGACCAACGATGGAAATGCTATCCTGCGTGAGATTACCGTGCAACATCCGGCCGCGAAGAGTATGATTGAAATTGCCCGGACACAGGACGAGGAAGTGGGATATGGCACCACTTCGGTTATTGTGTTGGCAGGGGAGATGTTGGCTGTGGCTGAACAATTTCTACAGCAGTAGATTCATCCTACAGTAATCATCCGTGCCTATCTGGAAGCCCTGGAGGACATGATCAAACTGTTGGAGAACGACGTTGGACAAAGCCGATAAGGCAAAGTTGGCCGAAGTAGTGAAGTCTTGTGTGGGCACAAAGTTCATTGGTCGTTGGTCGGACATGGCTGTGAAAATCGCCTTGGATGCAGTTGAGACAGTAATGTTGACCGAAAATGGCCGCACTGAGATCGACATCAAGAAGTAAGCCAAAGTTGAGAAGATCTCCGGAGGATCGATCGAAGAGTCCTGTGTGCTGAAGGGTGTCATGTTGAATAAGGACGTCACTCATCCTAAGATGAGAAGATACATCGAGAACCCACGTATTGTTTTGCTGGATTGCCCGCTGGAGTACTAAAAGGGTGAAAGCCAGACGAATGTCAAAATTGTCGGCGATCAAGACTTTACAAAGCTGCTGCAAATCGAAGAAGAACATGTCGCCAAAGTTTGCGCCGATATTATCGCCGTTAAGCCGGATCTAGCCCAGCACTTCCTGTTGAAGGCTGGTATCACTGCCTTCACTTTTTTTAAAGTAATCAAGTGAAGTTTAAGTTTAAACTTTCCTAGTTTTCCAATAACAATCGTTCTACTAATGTCATCGTAAAAGGTGTTTTGATCAAAATTTGGTCGACTTAAACTTGACGCATCTCCTTTCATCGTTCATTAAAAAAATTGGCACACCCCTCAGAATGAAGATGTGTGCGTGTAGCATCATGCCTCTACTTTGATTTTGAGATAAGCACTTCACTTATCAAAATGTCGTCGAAGGAAGAGAAGCAACGCATCAAAATTTTGCACGTATATGGCAAAAATCCAAAGAAGCTGGGAGTGGCGCCTTCAACCGTGGATAGAGCTAAAAATCGAGCTGGACTGCCGACTTACAAGAAAATGGTGACACCAAATCGTGACGATAAACAAAACACGTCGGCCAAAGCACGATCGCGAAAGTTGTACACGACGATGCTGACGAAGTTTGATTGCGTGGTACAGGAAGATGAAACTTACGTCAAGGCAGACTTTAAACAGCCTCCTGGACAGGAATTTTATACGGCAACCGGAAGGGGAAAGGTGGCAGATATTTTCAAGTACATAAAACTGTCAAAGTTCACGATGAAATATCTGGTGTGGCAGGCCATCTGTACCTGTGGCTTGAAGAGCATCGTTTACATTGCGACCGGAACCGTCAACCAGGAAATTTTTCTGAGCGAGTGCCTACAAAAACGTCTACTGCCTTTCCTGAAACGACACAATTGTTCCGTTCAATTTTGGCCGGATTTGGCATCTTGAAATTACGGCAAAAAGGCCATGAAGTGGTATGCTGCCAACAACGTTCAAGTGGTGCCCAAGGACAAGAACCCTCCCAACACGCCAGAGCTCCGCCCAATTGAACAATATTGAGCCATCGTCAAGCGGAACCTTAAGAAGACTCAAAAAGCTGTTGTGAGCCAGTTCAAGGCAAACTGGCGTTCTGCGGCGAATGAAGTGGACAAGGAGACTGTACAAAATCTTATGGCAGGTGTTAAACGAAAGACCCGGCAATTGGCATTCGGTAAAAAGGAACTTTAGCTGAATATTTATCCTGTATTCTATATTAACTGAGCTTGAAAAAGAAAAAACAAAATGACCAAATTTTGATCGGAACACCCTTTCAAAGTGTTTTAAAAGAAAAAAAAAGTGAAGTAATCATTCCCGCTTATCCCATCAGCAACACCAACATGTATGAGTACGATTGAAGAGGAGCAGCGTTTGGCTGGTCTTCACAAAATTCATTTTGTGCATTGTACAAAAAAGGTGTAAAGGGTGTACCGTTTATAATCCGCACACACTCAAATTACTCTAACTTTTTATTCGTTGGGTAAAATTAATTGAAATTTTGCGTATACATTGTTTAATGTGTATTGTTTACACTCTGTGAGTTGATTTCATCAGATAAGCAAAAGTTTCAAAATGGCGACGAAAGAACAGCACGTGCCCGAAAAAAAATTGCTCGAGTACTTTGAGAATAAGGATCTATGATGAAATTTGTCAGAAGCAGATAATCTCCCTTATGCTAGACGAAACTATCAATATTTTCTCTTCAATTCTTCGTTCTAGCAATCCGTGACGTGTTTTGTTTTTTGCTGCGTCGTTTTCGCGAAAAAAAATCAAAGAATAATTTAACTTGAGCTAACAGTGAAATCATAAAATCTCCGCGAGCATTGTGTAAGCCGTAGTGAATATAACCGATTCCCTCTCGAAATGTGTGAGTGTCGGTAGTATTTCCCCGTTTTTTGTTTGTTTTTGTGCTTCGCCCCCGCACCCGGAAGAAGAGTTAAATCAGCTTAGTTTTGGTTATTAGTGGTAATATTGTGACACTCGGGCATACTTTATTAGTTTAGAGGGTTTTTGCGCTTCGTCGCGAGTGAATCGATGATTATTAGCAGTTTTGAAGCTCGATATAAAGTCGCCACATAACGGGGATTTGCATTATTGGCAGAGTGTGGAGTGAAAAAACGAAGACTAGTGCAATGTAAAGAACGGCCATTTTTTGCTGGTCAGAAGCAGCAAACGAAAACAACGCGAATGGGCGGGTGAAAAGCTTGCACATAATTTTAGGTGCATTCACCACGGGGTGTACAGAGTTTTGTTATGCAGGTTGCATATCTAGCGGGCGGTTTAGTAACGTTAATGCGCATATTTAATCGCGAGTGCATGAAATTAATCACGAATCAACGTCGAAAGGTTTTATTTTTACGAATGAACAAGATAGTGTGATTGAGAAGGCGGACATGGGTGAGATGTATCTAACTATATAACAAAAATCTTATTTTCCAAAAATACTAAATACGTGCCTGGTTTGGAAATTTAAAATTTCCAAATCTGGAAGTGTGTTGCAGTGCCCTTATCCAAATGATATCGGTAATGTTTACATGCGGGGCTTATTGTATGTGAAAGTAACCTCGGAATGGACGTGACTCTCCAGACATTCTGAAATGGGTTGCTGGATCTGCAGTAGAGCTATCACTTTCTAGCTCCCGGATTAAAGCTGCTTCCAATGGTCACTTGAATGATTGTTGTAAACAGATTTCTTCCATAATACCATTGCCGGCCGATGGGTGTTAGATTGGACACACACAATTCTTCGTTCTAGCAATCCACTCCTAGACCCTCTCATGTTGATGGGCGATTATCTGCTTCTGACAAATTTCATCATAGATCGTTACTCGGCGCATGGGAAAATACAAAAAACAACAATCAAAGTGTAATAAGGATTTGTCGCATCGTGCCATCGGGAAAAAGTTGGGAATCGCGAATTCCACGGTGTCATAAAACGGTTTCGAAGAACGTCTGACTGTTGATCGGAAGCGAAGATCCGGAAAAAAGCCGTCAGGTTGTAACCTTTTCAATAGGTAACAATCACAATTGCTTCACTTTGTTTTCTTCCTTTTATTTAATTTTTTCTTAATTTTTATTTTGTAAATATATTTCCTTAATTCGGATAAGATCTAAATATTCTAATTCCGTTTGTATATTATTTTGTTTTGTAAATATTCCTTTGAATTTGATTATACGTTAGTAATTTAGATTAAATTTTTGTATGTAAATATTATGAATTTTGCTTGAAATATACGATAACACTAGATAAATAGAAATAGATTTAATTTGAAAATTTTAATTTAAATAAAATATTTTTCCAAACCTATTTGAATACTCCTTGTACCATCCTATCCAAACCTATCCTTTTCCTATACCCACGATCAAACGCAATACGCAGATAATGTCATCTATGCTGCACTGATATCCCATGAGCTGTCAGCCCATCAACCGAAATTCTACTGAGTAATGGAATGCAATAAAAGGGAATGTTGGAGAAGTTTTCGACCTCTTTTCGGTACCAAAGTCAAACTAGTTCAAATCGTCCGTTTTTTTTTAAATCCGTGATATTTTTACGCTCCAGGAACCAAGTGAGATTAGTGTGAACCGCGAGTGTTGAACGTTGTCAAAACCTTAAAAAAAATCGAAGACTGGCTGTGAGTGACCGAGCCGGGAACCAGTGTGCGACGAAATCATTTACCCTGTGTGGTAAAGCCCTGCTGGCGAAGCTAAATATCGCAACCTCGCCGCCCACGCATAAACAAAAAGCAACGACCGCATCCGCACCGACCACCGTCATCCCGAGGTCGCCAACGAAGAGTCGACATCGAATCAAAGATCCCCGCCCGGTAACCGACACCAGGTGACGTGTAGTGTCATTTATTAACCTAACCCTCCACTTTTCCATAAAATTCTGTCCTAATCCTATACTTTTCTCCAAATTCACCCAAAATTGAAAAATAAATCTATTAAAGTGAATCAAATCTAGTGAATAGTGTTATTCTTTGCGAAGTTTCCCTATTGTGCTTTCCTTTCCCTGTCTTCTTTTACTCTCTCTGGTGTATATTCTGCAAATCGAAGCAATTGTGTAGAAAATCGATCCACCCGGACCGACCCTGTCCGGGTTAGATTTTTTTCTATCGTCTAATAAGGTCAACGAATACGATCACAAACGCGTGGTTGGGGCCTTTAAACGAAAACCGAACGCCGCAGCTCGAGATGTGGCTAAAAAGTTGCATGTGAGCAAGACTTTCGTGCAGAATACCAAAACTCGAGCTGGACTACGTACGTTTAAGGTTCAGAAGTCCCCAAACCGTGACAAGAAACAGAATACAAAACCTGTATGTGACTGCCAAGGATAAATGTGATGTTCCCGAGAGCCTCCGGACACAGAAGATGTCAAAGTTCGCCAAGAAGTTCTTAATTTGGCAAGCGATTTGTACTTACGGCAAGCGGAGTACGCCTTTCGTTACCACAATGGACAGATGTATTTGGAAGAGTGTCTCCAAAAGCGGCCTCTCCCTCTCCTGAAGGCTCACGACGGTCATGCCACTACACGAAGGACGTGCGAGAGTGGTATAAGGCAAATGATGTCGATTTCGTGCCGAGAGATCTGAACCAACTCTCCGAAACCGTGCCCAATCAAAAATTACTGGCCATTATGAAAGAGCATTACCTACCTACGACCTAAAGTGGTGAAGAATGTAGAAGAAATGAAGAAAGCATGAGTTAATATGCAAAAAAAACCGTCGATTCTTAGGTCGCACAGAACATTATGGCTGGCGTTAAGGCCAAGGCTCGCGCATTCGGATATAAAGGCGAAATAAATTAAATGAATGATGCCAAATCTAACCTTAATTGTTTCTTTTTAATCTCTGAAAATCTGGTGATAATCTAATAAAAACTTGAATTTTGAGAATGAATTTTGCATGTGCAGATTTTAAACGGTACACCCTTTAATGATAGCATTTTATATGAATATGAATGTTTCATATAATTTACGAGACATTTGTTCTATGTACAAAATTCATGTTTACGAAACAAGTGAAAGCTAATTTACGAAAATAAATTTTCAGTGCGTGGACAGCAATCTTTGCCGGTGCGGAAACGATTATGATGACATCGATCACGCAGTCTGGCAATGTACGGATAATGTCCCTGCCAGCACACAACTTTTGAATACACTAGAGGCCCAAGGAAGACAACCTTATGCTCCTATAAAAGGTGTGTTTGTTTCTCTTATTGCTTGTCACCCTAAGCTTATTGCCAACGTTCAACTAATTGATTTAAATGCTTTTTCTCAGCGAATTATTTGTAGCTTCTGATGCCCAGGTACCATTTTGGCGAAAGTTTAATTGTGTAGCAAGAACAATAACACTTTAAGCCCAGAGAAATTAATCCAATACATTGAAACGCTTTTGTGAAACGCATTAGTGTGGGCAATTTATCTCGAAGTTCAAGAAAATGGACCCCAAAATAGTGTTTAATTTAGAGGTTCGAGTGGCAGTAAGAACTGCTCCACAAAATCGCCAATTTCCCGTTACAAAAAATTGTTAGACCGTACCGGTAATCGAACTTAGCCACCGACAGCATGCTATTGCTTTGTAGCTGCACTTTTACCGCTAAGTGAGGACCGATTTTCGATGACTGTTCCTCTATTTCCCTTTTTTAAGTTGATCTTTATTGAATTCGAACAAATGATCACCATGTTTGTCATGTTTGTATTGCAAGTTGAAATTGTTTTCCTAAGGTTGATGCAAGTTGATGTCTTTCCTGAAATTTAAATTCCATATTGTAAACGAGGTCACTGCGATTTTCTGATATAAAAACGCTTGTGGAAATTTAAAACAACTGTAATGGTTTCCGTTCGAAGGTTCTGTCAACCTTCACATTTAACAAGAAATTACATATTCATTGTAAACGTATTTCGAACTTGTTTGTAAGTTCAAAAGCTTTGACGCTATCTTGACTATTCCAGAGCAAAACGTGACTCAACTCTAAAAGGTAAGCTCTTAACACCTCTTGAAAACTTACATCGGGGAAAACAAAATAAAAGCGCGCTGTCTTGCCAAGAAATTCTTTCATCCCTCGTTTTTTGCCGTCTGTTTATTTTTCATTATCAGACCTAAAATTATGTATTCTTGATTTTTTCTACTTTTCTAAAGCTAAAAAAATATGACCCAAGAACCACTGCTGTTGCTAGAACACAGCCAAAAAGGAACAAGAAATAGGTTGGACTCAACCCACTTCCACGTCACTTTGCTGTTCTTGCAAGCTGGTTGCTGCTGTTTTAAGCGGAGTTGTTTGAAATGTGCATCGTCGACCAGGGCCAAATGCATGAAACAGCAAATTCTTCCCAGCTCATCTAAAACCGGCCTTCCAGCAAACAGCCCGTCTATTTATGTTTTTTGGGATGTAAAGGCTGATGAATGGCGTTTATTAAACAATTTATAATAGAACTTTTTTCAGCCGACCTGACTGCTGGCAAACAACTCGGTAGTTTAAAATTTATGAAAGCCATTAAATGCTTTGAAAATTCCAGGTAGCGCCATCCATTTCTGAGTTCCTCTTGATACTACCGTTTATCAATACATAGTTAGCCAACAACTCACAATCGTTATCACGCAAGTTAAAAATATTTCAACTGAGAATTTGAAAGAACTATGAGGGAAGGCATTTCTGCTTGGTTCTGAACCGATTAACAACATAGCTTCGAAAAAACATGAATTTTAATTTGCATAGTTTTTCCACCACAGCAATCAATCCTGATGAGCTTCTTCTTTATTTTAATCCACTGAAAGGTTCGGCAAAACATAGAACGCCACAAACCCATAAAAAATCACACCACATTTGCATCTCATTATTTTTCAATTTGAATTCCTTCCCGATGGCAGGGCAGCACAGTAAAATCGATCGATAAATTCCATCCGGTTGTTAATCGAACCCATCGCCGGATATTTTCAAAGTATTTTTTGTTGCTCTGCCCCATCATCGTCATCATCTTTGACGCGCGGAATCAAACCCCCTCACACCTCATTTATCCTTAGTCATAGCCGCCGGGAATACGGTCAAAGTTTCAAAAGAATTGCTCGATGACCGCCCGAGCAAAGCAATTTGATTCATTTTCATAACCCTTGTCATCTTATTTTTCCTTCGATTTGCATGTATCCTAGATCTGCTAGCCCAGGGCGAAAATGATTGATTCAATGGGTTGATTTTAACCGATTCAGTTCAGGATGACCAAGTGGTTCTGTTTTTGCAATGAGGAGGAATGTAGGCGTTTTGAAAGTATCAAGCAGTGTGAATATGAATTTGAGAACAATAGCGATTAGAATAATAGTTGTTTCTGCCACAATTTGTGTGAAAGGTTACATAAAAAAAAACAGCACTAACAACATAATAAGCACTTCGAATGTTGCATAAGGATCAGGTAGATTGATAATGTCTTCGTCGACTTTTACTTTACTTTCTCATAGGGGTAACGCACCGGTATTGGTCATGTTCCTATTTTGGCCACTTTTTGACGATATTTCACGTTTCTTATAGTTGGAAGAATCTAAGACGCTTTTAAACTGTTCAATCGAATACCAATGATGAGGCACCTTAGCAAAGTAAAATAATATTATAAATTATTATTATTATTATTATTATTAATATATAATTAATAATATTAATATTAAAAACAGAACTATTTCAGTTATTAGCAAATATTCCATAGCAAAAATATATACGATCTCTCAGAATTACATAATAATTGGTAGTATTCGTCCTTATCGAAAAATATTAGACCCGTTTTTTTTATTTCGTCATTAGGGTGATCATTTCTTCGATAAAACCTTACGTGATGGCTTAGATATGATACTTACAATTGTAAGAATTCATGGCACAGACACATTTGTCACAAAACTAGAATGAACCAATGGCCCATGGGCCAATGGCTTATTTTCATATGAAATAAAAATCTGTCTGCTTTATTTTCACAAATAAACGTATTCAATCTCAAAATTGAGATGAACCCAGGAGAGGATCGAGTGAAGAGACGAAAATTCGGGTGGTTTTTGTTGATAGTGTTAATGTCAACAATCTTCGATGATAGCGCGCAAAGAAGTGTAGCGACTCGACGAACGATGTCCACCTCAAGTCCTGTAATTCTTGCCGTTGTTTCTGGATCTTGAAAGAATCTTCTAGAAGTGTTGCCATCATTTGTGTTACCTGATGAAAAAATAAAGATAAAGGGATCTACTTCCCGATAAAGAAGAAAAATGCAGTTACCTCCGGATGGCAAAGGTCCACTTATTCTCAGCCCAATCTTCTTAAATTCTTCTCTAATTGCACGTTGCCGTTCAAGAAAGGTTTCGTTTCCTTTATTTATAAGCCATTTTTTGAGTGGGATTCTGTACGAAACATTAAGCAGAAGCTCCATACTTCTTATGTAAGCATGCAAAACAGGAATGGTTTCAATTTTATTGCGATCGTCACATATTTGGGCTTCGATGGGATTACTGAGTTTTTTGCCTGATGCTCCGCAAAGATTGCACGCCTGGGAACTTGTTCCTGTGAAGCTGTTAATAACTTTGCCATCGACCATACTCAAAATTAACTCAGAAGAAACATCTACAGAAATCCTATTTATCGTCAATGTGGTTGCTTTCAAATTTTGTATTTGTAACATCATACTCTCCACTTCTCGTTTGATAAGATCAGCAGTTTCTTTTTGAAAAACCATTTTGATGGGGCGGCACAAATTGATGAATGATGGACTGTTGTTGCTCCAAACTTCTTGTCGTTCGCCGGAGACTGCGTTGAAATATATTCGCAAAGGAACCAGGCAAATCAAAAAAATATACGAGTCATTACATGATATAACATCATCGCCAACTTCTTCAAAAAATGTCATTTTATACCGTGAGTGGTTGCTTGAACCATCCAATCCCCATTTTAAAATAACACATAAATTTCCCTGTTCATGAATGTACGGTTCAATATATTTATTCAGTGTCATGAAGAGACGCTCTACCGTATGGTCAACAAGATTTTGAAGAGGAACTTTTGCGCATGATGGCCGAATGGAAATATCTGGAATACGTTCAAACATGCAAACTTTTAAAACTTTATTGTAAAGGTTATTATCATTTGCGTGCCCAATATAGTTTGCAAATAAACTTTGATACAGCTCACATTCGGCCATGAAACAGCTTCAAATAAATTGGGAATTGTTCCAATTTTTAAATTTTTTGGTTTTATTAAAAATAATTTCGAAACTTTTGAGGAAATATTTTTTTTTTCAATTGGAGAGTTAAAGTAATTTTGAAATAATTTAGAATTATTAAAAAAGCGACTCAAAACCACCACAAAATCCAAAACATGAAAGAATTATTTAGAATTAGGAAGCTGTTTAGACAAGAACATAATTAAATGAATTTGTGCTTACCACGTGGATAACAAGTATTTTTATTATCGCGGATGTCATTGTATGCTGGATAAATGTCATATCCTTTTTTTAGCGTCATGTTCCTTATGTTTTGGTACTGTTGTTTTGTTAGATCGTTTTCACATAAAAACCTCAATGCATCGTCGACTGTAAAACGTTTCATCTCTGGTTCAACAGATAGAGCAAGTTTTTTGAAACGGGAAGCTTTCTCAGGAAATGCAAATAGGTGCTCGACAACCCAAGCAACGGAACGATATCCATCAGTCCTTAATGCCGTTACCGTGGCTGAAACCAATTCTGCTGTGGTGTGTTTTTCTCGCAAATCTTTGGTTTTACGGAGCCTGGTCCTAGGGGTTTCTGCACCAAAAGATATTTTCTTCCTTCCACCAACATTTTTCTTCGGAATATTATTCAAAATTTTAAAGTTTGAATCCAGCCATTTTGAATGTTTCAGGAAAAACAAACTCTTTATGCGGTGGCACTTTGCGTATCGTGATTCAATATTTGATAGTAGCAAACGTAGTGAGTTTTGAACGGAATCAGAAAACATTTTATTATCAGGACATGTTATTTTCTTCTTCACATACGATGCCACATCACCAAGTGGAAGATTCTGTAGGAATAATTCTACTATTTCTCGTACGCGAATACTGCACGCTAATAATAAAATTACTTGAATGAATTCCTACTGGATTAATTAAAATAACCTACCTTGAGCCATAGTGATCTGTAGAAGGCACCAACCACAAACTAGAAGTAATCTGCCGAAAGAACCAAAAGGGTAAACCAGCGCTTCCAAACGGTTGATAACTACACAATTATTATGACATTTGACGTTTGAGATTTGAAGTTTTGAGGCGTATTCAAATGTAATGGGGAAAGTCGTGGTTGCTTTGATATTTCATCAACATCCGTGCACTCATGGACATAGAAAAAATTACTGTGAGGCACGTTTTCAATATTCTCGTGGAAATGAGTGAGGCAACACCAAAACACGGCTTACAGTAATATCAAAAAGGCAATAGAATTATGGCAGCGTGCACAGGCTCATGCTTCAACATTTGCTTCGATGATGACCCCTTGGTTTTGACAGTGAAGTAAACAAGTATGTGTGTCAGCGATCAATCGTATTCGTCGACACACGAATACAAGTGCAGAGGAATACTTATTTTCAATTGACTTTTATAGCACACTATCTTTTACAGATTAAAAATAAAGATATTCGAGGTGAAAAAATAATTCCATTTGACATGTTGACATGAAAACATATCAGATTTTGTACAATGGAATGCATATGTATGTATACGCAAAAAGCAATCAATTATAGCATTGAGTTCGGGCTAAAATCATCAAAAGTTTAAAATACGATATCTCAAATATATCAAAATATGTATCGGGCATAGTTTCAGAATTGAAAGGTCACATATGGTACTTTCTGAAACATGAGTAATTTTTTGAAACAACTTGCAATTTTTTGAGAAAATTAATTTTGAAATTCATGATATTTTTCAAAGTTTTGGCTAATATTTCGCTTGTTATGTCCCAAAACTATGCGAACATTTCCAAAACATACGCAAATTATAAGGTTCAACACATAAATGGTACCAAAAATAACATATTTGACAAAAATATGAAAATTAGTAGAAAAAACGTAAATTTCAGTTAAATTTTACAAAACTAATCGTAACTTTGTTATTTGTAGACATAGAACTTTGATGTCTTCGGCAAACTTTCTTATTATTTTATGTTCTACAACTTTGCCGAAGACATCAAACCGCTAGAAGGCGAAATAAAAAAGTTAGTATCGCAGCGCCGCCCTTGCGGTGAAAATTGGAACTAATTTTTATTACCAAATTGTGGCGCAGATAAAATTGAGCAACAATGCTGAAGCAATCATCTTGATAAAATGCATGCTCAAAGCGCTAGAGGTTTTGTCTTGCTAATTTCGTCTCCTGGCCCACTGTGCAGTGGTCAAAAAGTCGATTTTAACGCTCTCAACTGATAGTTCGCTAAATAGTGGAGCTAGAGCGATGGCGTCTTTGGTAAAGTTGATGGATATGACAAGTGCCGTATTATGACGGCATAACTTTTGTGATCAATCCCCCTAAAAGTGAGAAAAAGTTCATGCACTTTGTCGGTGTTATTAATTTCGGTTGGTTTGGCTCTGCATATATAACACCTGATTAAAAACTATCAAGACAGGCTACAAATTACGATCTTCTGAACTAGTTTCTAGTATTATCAGATCCATGCATTACAAGCATTCGTGGTTGGCTCAAAAAGCATGAGAAACCATTTCCTGGCGATGATAAGCAGCTGCTAGCAAAAATGCGGTTGAAATTAAAAATGACATTGAAAAAATAATGTTGAATGATAATTTATATAATAATCAGTGTTTGGACAACGTCGATAATATGTTCCCTTCTCTAGCCACTGTACTGCTTCAAGTAGACAATAAGATATCAATAAAACAGTTTCTCATATGCCTCCGCCATGACAGGACGGCCGAACGATCGTTCTTTGGCTTTATTTCATTTCCATCCAGTATTAAATACACAACGTAGGATCCTCGCCCGTGCGCGATTTCATGGTTGGTTTATGGTTGGTCACGGCAAGAAACTTCACTATTGTAGCCCGTCAGATTCAAGCTGGTTAGTCACGGCACCATTGTCCAGGGATTGACTAGGCGCTACGTTGTGGATGGTCCGATAAAGTAACATACAAATAAATATAAATATTGACAAAAACAAAATGCAAAATTAAGCTTAAAATTATGAGTTTGAAGGTGTGGTTCCCATGACAACGCAATTTTTTTATACTGTTAGAATCAAAATGAAATATAGAATAACTCTTCAGCAGACGGTCATGGACGGATAAACTAACCACCACTTGAAAGCTCTTTGAATAAATTATTAGATGCAGCGAATTCTACAGGGGATGATCAAAATGGAGAAGACTAGCAAAATTTTGTCCAGATTCAAAGTGATACAGTTCGGTGAATAATTAACCGATTTTGATAAAACTAGAAACGTTCGACGGGGAATTTATTTCAGCATGAAATTCAGCACAAAGTAACACAAAGTGAAATCAGTTTTTTGGGTTTAAAGGTTTATGTCGTGCAGTTCCCTTCGGACAGTTGATGTAGAAACTGGTTCTTGAAGCGCATTGTTCAAAGCAGCAGTTGCTTTAACAGCGTTAATGCGTCTGTCTGCTTTGACTATGCGCTTCAACGAACGTTGCTGCCGGTCATCCATCTTCTGCTTCCGTCCACAGCTACTTTTATCAGGCGATGTTTTTCCATGTTTTTTTATATTCCGACATTATCCGGCAAACTGTGGCCCTGGCAACACCAACCAGTTTGCATGTTTCAGCGATCGAAGCACCGGCTTCTCGAGCACCGACTATACGGCCCCGTTGAAATTCCGTAAGCTCTAATGGCATTTCGATCTGCACACTTCAGCACTTAACCTTGATTTGTCCCATGCGCAAGCACTCAATCCTGTCACCTTTCGTCTTCTTCTATGCAAACATGTACACGGATAAAAAATAATACCCAATTTGAGTTCTATTCCGCCAGGTCGATGGTTCCGTACCCCAAATTAATTTTGAGTTATTTTTCAATTAATTTTGAGTTATTAATTTTGAGTTATTTTTAGTTTAGGTATTGTTTTGTAAAATCATGAAGTTTGATGTGTCGCAAGCCAGGGTTTGACATCATTCGAAATCTGGCCACTTCCTGGGGGAACCCGGAACGGAGACAGGGGGGGAAAGAAACTCCAGGGATACCGGGGTGGTGTAAATCCGCGGCGGGGGAGCCGGCGTGAAGTTTGATATGTCGCAAGCCAGGTTTGATACAGTTCTAACTCTGGCCATTACACTGGTAGGGTACTTCCTTCACGATTCCCGATAATGAATCCAGAACTACGGAAAATAACGAAAGTCGCATCTTCAAAAACAGGATAAATTTGTAATGTATGGAAAAAGTTGATTAATTTGGTAAGGGTTAAATAAAAAGGGAGTTTTTACATAAGAAGGGGGGGGGGTAAATGCACCCTTCTTTTTGGGGAAATGCTCCTTAAACTTTGGAAAAATGCTCCTTAGTTGCGTTTGCTCGGTATAATGCAATCGGAGGTATTTACCTTCTGATTAGCGCTTGCCGGTTGTTTTGACGGGCCTAAAGTTTCTTCAAGATTGTATAGCGGAGCTTCGCTCCGCAATTTTCGAGGTAGTTTTGACGGGTTTAAATTTCATTTTGACGAGTCTTAATTTCATTTTGAAGAGTCTTAATTTCATTTTGACGGGTCTTAAATTCAGAAACTTAAAACCTGTCAACACTACACAGTCTGGAAGAGACTGAAGACCCGTCAAAACACCCGGCAAGCGCTAACCAGAAGGTTAATACCTCCGATTGCATTATACCGGGCAAACGCATCTAAGGAGCATTTTTCCAAAGTTTAAGGAGCATTTCCACAAAAAAAGGGTGCCTTACCCCTTTGCCCCAAAACAGGCGCCGGCAAAGGGCAAAAACAACATTCTACGGACATAGCCACATCTCGGTTGTTTATGGGCCGCCTCACGACCATTATCAAC
The DNA here is from genome assembly GCA_024533555.2 of Aedes koreicus. NCBI lineage: Eukaryota > Metazoa > Arthropoda > Insecta > Diptera > Culicidae > Aedes > Aedes koreicus. The sequence goes on from JAHHFK020002883.1 coordinate 49,008, forward strand.
CACAGACTTTCTATTAAATTTAACTTCTGTGAAAAAAAAAAAAATTCCGCTTGCCAAGTAACATAAAAAATAACGACCTGCACTCAACAAAAACCACGCACCTACCCTAAACCCGTACCCGCCCCGCCTGTGGCCGGGGGCCCGAACCTAATAATAAATATCCAAACACTACGATAATAACATAATACACCGCCCCTTGTTCCTTCCCAATATCTCCTTAACTTTTTACCAACTCACCTATTTTTCTCCCGATAAATCTTCTCGGTTCTCGTTCCCCCTATCTGCTCCTATTTGCTCCTAAGTGTGGTGCAGCCGTCGAAAATACGACGAAAAAAACGTAAAAAAGTTCAATAACTCATCCCACTGAAATAATGCAGGCATAGTATGTTCTAGAAAGTTTTGTTTTTTGATATTGCAATAACTTTGTAGAACATTATATTGTCCTTAAAATTAAAAAATAAAATGTTACGGTGTAAAATGTGTTCTTGGAGGTTAGTTATTATACAACGCTCTCTATCTCCAATTGGGTTAAACATACGATTTATATGTCTTGAGTAAAGTTATTTGTATTGACTTTGCCAAAGACGCCATTGCTCTAGCTCCATTATTTAGCGAGCTATCTGTTGAGAGCTTTGAAATCGACTTTTTGACCACTGTGCAGCGGTCGTATTAAATTTTAATCTCAAAAAGATTGCGTTTTAATGCGGAATGTCAACTAAGAGAAAGGATCCAAGATTTCTACGCGTACACAAGTAATATGTGTCTGTTGCCGTAGAAATTCGTTGCGGGAAATAGCAGCTATCGTCGGGAGAATACATTCCACCGTGCAGAAGATTGTCAACAAGTGGAAGTATGAGGTTACCTACCTTGACAAACCGTGGCGGTAGAGAATGGAAACAGATCCTCACAGCTGATGATGAACGGGTAATCGCGCAAAGAATACGAAACCAGTGTTCCGAAATTGGCTTCTGAGGTTGCTGATGACATTGGAAGGTCTGTCAGTGCGGATACTGTCCGTCGTGTGGCACACCGGCACAATCTGAGAGAACGAGTTGCCCGGAAGAAACAACTACTCTCCAAAGCAAATGTGAAAAAGCGGACTTTGACAGAGAGTATGTTGCAAAGTTGAACGAATTCTGGAAAAGCGTTCTTTTCGGCGATGAGACGAAAATTAATCTGTTCGCTTCTTCTTTTTCTTCTCTAGCATTTCAAGCTTATTGCTTTCACAATTAGCTTTTATTGCTTGCTCTCAACTTAGTGTTCTAAATGCACTTCCACACTTCCACTTCGATGCCAAGTACCATTTTTTGCATTAGTATGATTGTGTGGCAAGTACAATCATACGCTATGTCCAGGGAGTCGAGAAATTTTCCTTTACGAAAAATTCCTAGACCAGACCGGGAATCGAACCCAGCCACCTCCAGCATGGTGTTACTTTGTAGCTGCGCCTTTACCGACTGAGCTACAGGAGGACCCTTAGCCTTTAGACCCTTAGCGATGTTCGGTTCTGATGGAAGGCAGATAGTGTAGAGAAAACCAAACTCGGCATTGGAGGTCTAACGTTTGTGCCCTACGGTCAAACATGAAGGAGGCAGTTGGGGTCTAGGGTTCGATGGCAACAACAAGAACGCGGGCTTATCGACACTACCTTCCGGCCACCGGTCCCCCCCCGCACGCATGCGACAATCTTTTAACAATTTCATTTATTTGTAAAGCCTCAATCGAATTAACGTTACACAGCCAAAATTTCTATTTCAATATACATTAATGATCTTAAAAATCAAGTTAAAAGAGGAAGAACCAATTACTCGCGGCCGTCTGGAGGTTAGAGGGAATAACATTTCTATGGATAGGAAGAAAGGGGTGGGAGTTTAAATTATTATTTACAAAACACATGTATTTTTATTTCTAAATGTCTACTTCTGATTTTTTTTTTATACGAACAATTTCAAAGCAAAATAATACAGACACAAACACTGAAATTAAAAATTAGAACTAAACATATAGGTTGAACAAACTCAAATCTAATGTAAGTCAAAATCACAAAAATGAGTTTCATAAACTCTAGATCACGAAGAGCCAAAATATCTACATTAGGTACATTAGGTTGACTACGTCGAGCCCGAAGGGAATCATAGAGCTCAGATCTGAGTGAACGATGCTCAGCACAAGATCAAATTACGTGATCTGCGTCCTGGTAACCTTGTCCACATTCACATAAATTTCTGTCGCTCAGCCCAACACGGTATAAATGAGCGTTTAAACAATAATGATTGGACATGAGGCGAGACATCACACGAATGAAGTCTTGACCCACATCCATCCCCCAAACCAAGATTTCTTCGACACCTTTGGGATGGTAGAATATTGCCATCGCCCCAAATCTCCTTTACTCCATTAAGGCTGCCAGTTGACGAGTGACTGTTAACGAAAAATAGTAAAAAAAATCATTGCAGGTGATATGTCGATCATAAACATCCGCTCTCTCATTGCCCAGAATTGAGCAATGCGAAGCGACCAATATAAGGGGATGATTAAATATCGCGAAAATTAAGCACTTAAAAGCTCCAGTATTTTCATGAAAAAATACGAGAAGTGCTTTACCGGTCTCAAGGAGCGAATAGCCTCTGAAGAACTGAGAATATCCTTAAAAATGAAATAAAGACTGGACTCGAAAAAAATGAGACACACAAAAATGATCACCAAAAATGCATTTTAAATCGGATACTTCTCAAATTTTCAGAGATTTAATAACTATATATTAGCTATGTTTTGGTTTAATTTATTTGTTGAATTTCCTCCCCCAAGCTGAATGCTCGTAGTTTTTTTCTTAACACAGCTCATGAGATCTTGGCGAGGTTTTGTCCATCTTCCTTGCACAATTTCTCCCAGTTTTTCTTCAAAGCTTCATCGGTTTTGAATGTTTTTCCGCTTTTCTTCAACTTCCTTTTCATTATCGCCCAAAACTTTTCGATCGGACGAAGTTCTGGTGTATTTGGCGGGTTCACCTCCTTCGGGACCACATTAACGCCCTTCACTTCGTACCGATCTATTACAGGCTTGGCGTAATGGCACGAGGCGAGATCCGGCCAGAACAGCGTGGGACCACGGTGAGAGCGGAGGAAGGGCAGCAAGCGCTTCTGCAAGCATTCCTCTCGATAAATCTGCCCGTTTATGGTGCCGGTTGTAACGAACGGCTTGCTGTACCGTCCGCACTCGCAGATCGCCTGCCACAACAGGTACCTCTTCGCGAATTTGTCCATCTTTCTCTTCCGGAATTTTTCCGGAACCTCCATGCGGGACGTTCCGACAAAAAACTCGAGGCCGAGGATTTGTTTGGTGTCCGCCTTGATATATGTCTCGTCGTCCATGACGAGACAGCCTGGCTTGATCAACCACTCACGGTACAGCTTCCGCGCACGCAATTTGGCCACCGTGTTTTGCTTGTCAGTCCGGTTTGGCGCCTTCCTGACCTTAAAAACACGTAGCCCAGCCCGCTTCATGGTCTGCTGGACGAACCACTTCGACGAATTGACCTTTTTGGCCACGTCTCGGGTGGAAAGGTTCTGGTTATTCTTAAAGTACTGCCTTATCTTCCGCGCCTTCTCTAGGTATTCCGTTTTCGGTTTTCGGCTGCTTCCAGCGCGCCGCTCGATGGTCTTCGTCTCCTAGAACATCTTCACAATGCGGGACACGGTGGAATGGTGGATTCCAAGCCTTTTGCCGATCCATCTGTGCGACTGACCAGGATTATCGATCACCGCGCCCAAGATTTGCTGGCGTAGCTCTTCTTGTTTCGAATGCTTCTTGAAAACTACTTGACAGATCGCGATAAAATTTTGCACATATAAACATAACACTCTAAACTAGTATTACTCAAAATTTCATTTAATTTTTACCCACGTGATGAAAAATTACACCCAAAACAAAGTGTCGCATTTTTTCCGAGTCAAATCTTTACTGATCGCGTGTAAGTGAGGCATCAATTTCTAGAGTAAAGTGTACACGAAACAAGGAGCTAGAAGTTTACGATTGGCGCAATAAATTTTATTGTACATACCAGAGCCGGCGGACTCCTCAATCAATGACCCACCAGTGAAGAACGTTTTGGTGGAATCAACTTGGCCAAGCTTTGCAGCAAACATCACCGGAGCAATCATAGAACGATGATGTTGTGCAATTCCACGACGTTCTTGCTTCATAGATAAATCAAACTTAACCGAATTGTCGAAGCATACACGATTGGGAATATTCGGCGAAGGGCTGACATCCTGTCGAACAAAGTCATGAAACGTGTTTGAGGACTCAACTCTAGAAGCTCTTCAAATCTTTTGATCAACTGGTGGTTCAAAACTTCACACCTGGTGAGGAGCCGGAGAGATAATTTTGAAAACCGTTCCTAGAGTGTGGCAATATGCCAGCCAGCTTCCAAGATTCATGGTATGAGTCGACTGCATGCAACCTAACGCGATACGAAGACACCGATGCTGCATATGTTCCAGTTTTATGATGTGTGACTGAAGCTTCGGTTGTGCAAGGTTATGCTTCCTAGAAAATACAACCAACATAGTTTTCTCCGTAGAGAATCCGATACCTAGCTCTAGAGCCAAAGTAGACAAACTGTCTAAGGTATCCTGTAAGGGTAACTGATTTTTGTTTCCGTGTAGAGTTGCCATGAGAAAAGCTCATATGTTTCTCGAACAGCAAATTTTACAAAAAAATATTCATTAATGGTAAAAAGCCACAAGCGTGAAGTTTATCTGAAAATATTTCAACAGGTACTGAATCAAAAGCCCCCTTGATATCTAAGAATACAGAATCCATTTACTCTTTTTTAGCAAATGCTAACTGAAAACCTGTGGAAAGTAGCGCGAGACAATCATTCGTTCCTTTACTCCTACGGAAACCATATTGAATATCTGATAGTAGGTTGTTCGTCTCAACCCATCTGTCCAGACGGAAAAGGCTCATTTCCTCCAACAACTTTCGAATACAAGATAACATCGCGATGGGTCGATAGGAGTTGTGGTCGGACACGGGTTTACCAGGTTTTCGAATGGCAATAACTCTCACCCGTCTCCAATCATCCGGTACAATGTTGAGTTCCCGAAACTGATTAAACAAGTTCAACATGCGCCTCTTAGCGACGTCTGGGAGGTTTTTAAGCAAGTTGAACTTGATCCTTTAAGCCCCTGGAGCCGTATTGCCACACGAAAGAGAGCGAGAGAGAGAGAGAGAGAGTTCGACCATTGAAAAGGGTTGGCTGATCTCATCTATCGTGGTTTCGCGAGGAATCATCCGTGCCGGCACAGAGTCTGGACAAACTTTTCGCAAAAACTTGAGGATCCATTGGTCCGAGTACTCCTCGTTCTCGTTATTCGTAGTTCGGTTACGCAGTTTTCGCGCCGTATTCCAAAGATTGTTCATTGACGTTTCACCACGCGATAGCCCGTTCACGAATTGTCGCCCGTATCCGCGTTTCTTGGCCTTGATGAGGGTCTTAAATCGGCGTTCGAGTGCCGTGTAGTTTTCAAAGTGCTCAGGTGTTCCACGTCTACGGAAAACATTCGTTTTCGGACTTTTTACGGTAAACCTTGGTGCATTGCTGATCCCACCATGGAGAAGGAGGTTTCCTATGAAATGACCTTCCTGGAACTGGTCGAGTTTGAGCTTGAAGCGCGCTTTCCAAAATCAGGTTGGAGAGGAAGTTATATTCCTCCAGCGTTGGAAACCCTTCTACCGTCTGTTTTGAACTTTGTCCGTGGGGATCCTGGATCATATTCCATGTGCAGTCCAACGATAGTGAATTCGAGTAAAGTGTGAGGTCTAATCTACTGCCAACTGAGGATGAACCACCCAAGCGTGTTACTTCTCCATTGTTAAGAACTGTCACATTGAAGTTGTCACAGAGGTCATATATCAAAGAAGAACGGTTGTCATCGTACAGTTCTCTCCAGCCTGTACCGCGAGTGTTTAAATCTCCCATGGTCAACCGCGGAGCAGGAAGGACCGAACAGATATATGAAAACTGTTTTCGATTAATTGAAGCACTAGGAGGCATGTACACAGTAGCAGTGCAAAGGCATCTTCAAACACAAATACCTGGATTTGAGGAAAATTCATTTTATAGAAGGAGTAGCCTTTTTTGATCCCTAGTACTCCTCCCCCACGGGAATCCTCACGATCAAGACGAATGAATCACAACCGATATTGTGAGCTAAAACTTTGAAAGATTCCAATTTACCCCTTTTGGAAAATTATTTATCGAAGGAAATGATTGTTACAGAGAGGGACCCCTTTAATGTTAATTGCTTCAAAAAATATTTCACCGTAGGAAGCGTTGCCATAACAATGCTTTTAAGAGGGTCAGCAATTTCAAGGTACATGAAGATACCTTCCACAATATTCTCAAATGAGAACAGCCCATCGTGTGTGTAGTTGGTACTACGAAAACCAGGATTTGTATTTTCCTTTTTCCACCATTCCTTGGATTGGGTAAGTTGATTTGGGGCTTCTGTTCAGCTACTTTCCGTGGTCGGATGCGTCTTCGCTTCCGTAAAGTACCTTCCGGAAAACTGAAAGATGTTCCCTCCTCAACCAAATCAGAATCAGACTCGTTATCTGACAGAGGAGCAAAAGGATTTGTATTGACATCGGGTGGCGAGGCTTTCTTAAGCATTTCTGCAAAAGATTGCCTTGAACGTTGTTTTAGAGAACGTTTCAATTTTTCCCCGCGTTGTTTGTACGCCGGCCAAGACGAGAGAGCATGGGGAGGAGTTCCCTTGCAGAAAACGCATTTTAGTGTGTTATCTGCACAGGGACCATCCTCATGCTTCTCCCCGCAAGTGGAGCAGCGTGCCTTATTGCCGCAATTGGAGGCCGTATGTCCCATCTGCTTGCAGTTTTGGTAGATCATTACCCGAGGTACAAACAACCGCATAGGTAGCCGAAGCTTTCCCAGCTCGATGAAGTGAGGAAGGGCAGAACCAGAAAATGTCACCCGAAACGAGCCTGTGGGGGTAACTTTTTTTATCCTCGCTGTGAGATACTTTTACCAACTTTCGCACTTCCAGTATCTGTACTGGAGAAAGCAGAGGATTCTTGAATCGGCCAACCTGCTACTGCAAAATTTCAGGGCTTGAACCTGATCACTGGATTTTCAACATGGGTGTCCAAAATAAATTTCCTTCGTTCGGCTTCCATCCGTCACAACTTTCATAAATTTTAATGGATCGTAACAACGACCAAACTACTCAATGATGAGAACTTCCCAAAGAATGTAATGTCAAAACATTTAAGAACCAACCACTATGGGCGCTGTTAAAAAACAAATTAAGCAGTGCGTCTAGATTTTAAGTGAATTGAACTTTATGAATGAGCTGGCGTGACGAACTAGCATCAGGCTGAAAGTCACGTAAAATTACGAAACACAAACACACTTTATGAACGAAATGAATGGACATTATATGAATCGAATGAAGGGAGTATATATAACGCAAAACAAACTTGGTTATGAAAATGCTTGAGAGTCCTTTCATGCCCCTAACCCCCTTATCAACCAATACGTTGATTTAAGGTCTGAAACTTAAAGAGTTTCTGGGTACTGTTTTGAATCCTGATAATTTTGAACGAAATTTTGCAGTCATGGTAACCAACTTGACTCAACTTCTAATGAGCAAGTAGCCAATTACAATAGACTTGCGACGAAAAGCTTGATTGGCACTTTTCGAATAGAATGAGAAGAATGAAACCTCGTCTCGCACTCACCATCAGATTAAGATTCTCCGAACCTCTGACAACCGTTCCCAATCGGTTTCATCCTCTGTAGCACAAATGGTGCAGTATTCTCCTATTTTCATGTTGCTTTGGTTTTGTTGGATCAGATGTGTTTTTTCTTCGGTTAAGCCTCTTCCCGGCCCAAGCTTAGCGCACAAAGTCGGTCTCTTTTCAATTATTCGATTAATCTTCGCTTGGCATTTTCTTTCGTATTTATATATCGTTGGCCACAGGAACGAAAATTAATCATTAATCTCATTTTAAAGAAAAAACGAAAGGATGAGTTATGTCAGTGACATAACTGCAAAGTTGACGTAGGACTGCTTGTTGATGTGAAGAAATTGATGTCATCGAATTCATGAATTTCTACTATATTTTATTCAGTCTAAAGAACCATGAAACCCTGTGCTGTTGGTGTGTGAGGCTCCGGTTCTTCTTCCGCTATTGGTTCTTCACGAAAATTTATAGAAACTGCAGTTCGCCTCGAATTGACTGTTAATGATATTTTGTTTGTTAAATCATCGCCAACATTAGATTGGCTTTCATAGTCATTTGCTCTTGAACAAAAGGTCACAAATACAAATTAAGCACTCTTTAAGGAAGAAGAGCTTTATTTCTATCCGCTGATATATTCAATTTGAAGGAATTGTATACAACTTCCGATAAATTAGCAGACAAAGTGTTTGTTTACAAAAGCAGATTCTTCCTAATCAAATGTTGGAACTAAAATGTCCAACGTGCTTGTAAGTGTGAAATGGATCCTGTGTTTACGGAGGGAACATGGTTCGCGATTGAAATGTTCTTATCAGTTTTCTTGGCTGCAGGACAGCCTGAGTGTTTGGCGGCACGTGATACTACGATAAAAATAGGCATTTACACCGTTTCTAACTCGAGATTGTACAGACTGAAGATTGAACATATACCCAAAAGTTGAAAAGGTGGTAAAAAATGCAATTGCAGTTTATACTATCATATCTTGAGAAATCCGCATGATTCAGAAAAGGCAATTTCGCCCATTTTGATTCACAAAGCGTTTTATGGTACAAATGAAGCCATGCAAATGTGTGCAAGCGACTGGCAAGCAAAAATAGCTCGAAACAATTTTATCGCTGTAGGCTCCATATTCAATCATCACCAACATACACCAACAATATACAATATGGATGAGTCGATATCACAAAATGCCGCAACGCTATTGGCCACTGTTGTATTGCCGCCGTCAAGTGTTCTATGTTTGTTCTCACTGATCATCGACAAAGCGTTTTATGAAATAAACAATGCCATGCCATGCAAGTTTGTTAGCGACAGGTTGCACATAGCTTGGTGGAAAATATGTCCATTTGCTTCATTGCTGCACCCTGAATTCCTCGCCAAGTGAACTAACTGTTGGGTTTCTATTCCCACATTCTTACCTTGTCAAAGTGGCTAATTGGTTGCCATCAAGAGCCGCCGCGCTAGCGGTCCTGGTCTGTATCTCGATCTTGATGTGCACATTTTATTTTTGTGAGCCATCTGACTTTCGAACACTCATCTCTTACTCATCAACTAAATATCACTGCGAACAATCTCACGCACACGTTCAATTTTTCATTGCGAATTGCTGTTGCTGTTTTGCCCACAACTAATGTTAGATTTTTCATCCAACTTACGATCAATAGCAAAAATGGAACAAAATCAAGCGAAATTGTATAACAATCTTACTTTTTTAGTTTGGGTGTAGAGCGAATTACGAAGAACTTAACCTAACACCAAGTAGACCAGTTTGGACATTTTCGTTTTGCAAAAAGTTCCACTGGCTGGAGCGGGAATCGAACCCTCAACTTCATGGCAACAACCGCTTGAACGACGGGCGACGCCGCTAACCACTTGACCACGAAGATGATGTGGGCGATTGATTTGGCCATTTTCTCCGAGACGCGGCTTTTTCAACGCCATATTGAGCCGGTGCGTGGTAATGAAAATTTCGATGAGCTCAAGAGAAATTTCTATCAAACATACTCTTTAGTTGGCAACTTGATTTGATCGTCCTGAAAAGGACGGATTTTAGTTGATAACATGGTTCGCGATTGAAATTTTCTTCAGTCTTCTTGGGCTGCAGGACACCACTCTGTGAAATGGTCACACCGGAGAAAAGTTTGTTCAGCTCCTCGTCGTTGCGGATGGCTAGCTGCAGGTGACGTGGATGATTCTTCTTGGTCTGGTCTTCTTGTTTTCACGGGCGGCGTTTTCTACCAACGTGCTCCGCAAACACGTCTGTCGCATGCGGATGCACAGCGAGAACTGATGATTGGTCGGTCGTCCCCACATGTTTGAAATTCGCTGGCACGGTAACTGTGGCAGTATGAACCAATCAGAGCGAGGCGCAAACATGATGTCATTTTCGACCAATAGCGTTGTGCGTTTAGACATTTTTCTTTAAAGTACATTTTAATTAGTTTAAACAAACATTATGAATTAAGTTTGCAACAGGGATTCAGCGTTGATGTTCTACCTTGCGAATGAAATACTTATCGTAAAATGTCTGTGGGCCAGAGAGGAGATATTATCGTTCAAAGTCTCCAAACCCGCGTAACGCTTGCGATTTCAGAAATTTTAGAACGGCGCCCCTATACAGGAATAGAAAAGAGAGACGTAAGTCCTACGTCAAAAAGTACCGATTTTAGTTTTGTTAGCGCCAAATTGAAGTTATAAAATATTCAAATAACTGGTCAAAATTTCATTATGATTGGATTATCCTTCATGGAGATATGACCAAAACAATACCTGAGAGCACATAATTGTGAGATGAAAATATACTCGTTGCAATTCAAAACCGAACAAGACCACTCACCCCAATCGATGCCGCTTGTATTCTATTGTTCTGCATCTGGTGCGTTGTATAGCACATTCAGCGGACTAGCCACACTATGCGACTCTATAGAATTAGAGTAGGATCGGTTGGCTCGAGTGGTCCGGTTTTGAACTGCAACGAGTATATTCGAAAATTACACAAAGTCTCCATTCACTATAACTACACAATTTTCAACGAACATGTACTTGTTAAGCATCTTGAATCCATATCGATAATCAAAATTGACGCTTAGTATTGTCTAATAATTCATTCTATGGACTGATTATATGGAATTTCTAATATTTATGTTATTTTCCCTTTAATATAACTAACATAAACAGGTCGTTAAAGACTATTGATGGCAATATTATAATCACATCGATGAACAATACGTTCAGGATTGACAAATAATTCATTTTATAAACTGAATGTATGACATATCGAATATTCCTGGATCTTCTTGAAATTTATGATGAAAATATGTATCCAGTACCATATTGGCCACATTTGAGTTCATAATTCTGGTGAACCTTTCCCTTTGCCTTGAGTCTCCTCTTCATGATTGCCCAGTATTTCTCAAAAGGGCGGAACTGGGGGCAGTTGGGTGGGTTAAAGTTTTTCGGAACAACCTGGACCCCTTTCTCTGCATACCATTCTTGAACGACTTTGCTGTAATGACAGCTTGCCAAATCTGGCCAAAACATTACGGGATGGTCGTGGGATCGAATGAACGGCAAAATTCGTTTTTGGAGACACTCTTTTTGGTATAGTTCCGACGTCATTGTCTTATTTGTAACGAAAACTTTCGTTTTTTTGCCACAGCTGCAAATGTCCTGCTCATGAATTTTCGTGCAAATTTGTCGGCAAAAACAAATTTAAATTTAGCTGGAACATCCCCCCGAGCCGTTGCCAAGTAAAATTTTTGACCTGGGATTTGCCCGAAGTCAGCCTTGACATAGGTTTCATCGTCCATCAGAAGACACCCGTCGAACTTGGTCAGCACCTGGTCGTATAGCTTCCGAGCACGGATTTTGGCCACACTATTCTGCTTTATGGTCCGATTTGGCTGTTTGCTAGCTCGATACGACTTGATTAATTCCCGGAGTCGAGTTCTCCTCACGGTACTATGGGCAGCACCGAAATTTCTGGCCAAATCACGGTCCGACAGATTGGGATTCCTCTTAATCGTCTTCAAAATCTTACCACGCAGTTTCCGGTCGACAGTTCCACTCCGACGATTGGCTTGAGGCTTCCGAATCGTAGTCAATGTTTCCTTATACCGTTTGATAACGCGCCATACGGTATTTCTGGGCAATTTCAGCTGTTTAGCTAGCCTAGATGCAGACCACAATGGATTTTCCAAATAACTGTGCACAATTTTTTCCCTTCTTTCGGCTTCCATGTTGATTGTTTACAAAGTACAGTCGATTTGCGGAATATCAAAAATACATACGTGAAGCTGACAAAATTCCCGACACGTGGGCGCCAAGAACTTCCAAATCCGTCCACCAGGAGCGCCACAAGCAAAAGTTTGTTCCAATTCTAAATGAAGCAAGCCTTATGTTACTACCGGCAGGTTTCCGACACGTCGGCGACGGCCGGGTCGATGTGGACGAGTGCCGACGGCAGCAGCTGCGGGTCCAGCAGGACTTGGCTATCTAGGACATTGAGGAGAGCTGGTTTGCAAAGCAACAAATAATTTATTTCTACCATATTTTGAAGACAATATCGAGTATCCTGTTTTATTTTATTTTGTCTGTTTTGTTTTGTTTTGTTTTTCGTTATGCTTGCCTCTTTTCAGTCACATTGGAGTGGTCCATTGCTTTTGGCGAATAGTGCTACATACTTTCAGCGTATCGTTAACCAAAACGAACCCTGCTGCTAACCTTTCCTCAACTATCCAACATCCCAGTGATTTCTCGTGGAAGTGCAGGGGATTTCTCGGCTTCCTTCAAAGCGTGTATCATGTCAACACGTTCCTTTCCATTCTCTACTTGACCAGTATTCGAGCACGGCCAGCGCCGGTATTGCTTTATAATGAGTCACCAGTTTTTACACATTGAAGATGTATGTTAGTCCCAAACATTATCTGTTGCTTCTTTGTGCAAATACAGCTGATCTGGCAATAACGGAATTGCATCCGTGGGCTCATGCTCATGCTCATGCTCAGGAAACATTCACTTTCAATATCAACTTTTAGTGTAATTCCAAAATCTCAAATATTTACATGATAAATAGTCTATTTCTAGGGTTTTTTTTTCATTAGGGCGAATCTACAATTGATTCTCTCCGGGCTCGCCCTCTTTCATTCATAAGCCAATCACCTTTACGTTTTTCATTCTACTATTTTTAGAGTATGCTAGCCAGCACTGTTGTGTTTCGATGTGAAAGAATCCCTCGAAAGTGTTATAATGGCACTGTAATGAATGAAAGAGAGCGAGCCCGGAGAGAATCTCTCAATTGTAGATTCGCCCTAATGAAAAAAAAAAACCCTAGATTTATTACTATTTTATAATCTTAGAGCTGTAAAAAAAATAAACTGATGTAAATAAACTTTCATAGACAATCCATTTTCGAAATATTGCAAATTTAAGTTCAACCCGTATGAAAAGCAATCAATTTCGCATTGGGGATAATTTCCGACATCCATAGACCATTATTTCATCTTCTTGGATAGTCTCAGTTCTATTGAGGCCCTCCGGTCGATGAAAACAGTGAGGCACTCATCTTACTTTCTTTCAAAAATAATGGAGAAGATGTGTGCGTTGGTCGAAAGATCATTTAGAATTACCTTTGCATGGGTCGCCTCACATTGCTCAATTCCAGGCAATGAGAAGGCGGACTCTGTAGCAGAAGAATTTCAGATTTTTGAATGAAGTTTTTCACATGATGAATGTACGTCAGAGGACTCTTCAAAGTTGGCAAAACAATTGGACAAGTAATTCTCTTTGGCGGTGGTTACATTCCATTATTCCAAATGTTTCATCGAGATCGTGGTTCAAAGGTCTGGATGTAAGTCGCGGTTTCATTCGTGTTATGTCAAGACTTATGTCCAACCACTACTCGCTAGACGCACATCTCTACAGAATTAACCTCGTCGATAGCAATGTATGCAGGTGCGGAACCGGTTATGATGACATCGATCACGCAGTTTGGTATTGCCCGGATAATGGTGCCTCCAGAGCACGACTATTCGATACCCTAGTGGCCCGAGGTAGACAACCCTCCCGCGAGGTAAGAGATGTTTTGGGAATGCGTGATCTCCCCTACATGCAAGCGATCTACGAATTCCTTTGTTTGTCTGATCTGAGTGTAATGTCATCACCCTCTCCCCTCCAGTCTAGTAAATACCCCCAGTTATACTATCCTTTTGTTTCCGTGTTACTTGTACCTGCCCAGCAAGCAGTGGTCACCCATCTGCGGCTTAGTTCCTGAAAGGGACTACAAGGACCGTGGATTTGGTAGATGTCGCAACCATGAGCAGCAAATAATACCTTCGAATAAGTTACCTGCCTAGCCCCTTCTAAACGATAATGTGACCCATTAACCTCGAGCTAGCCACGAGTAATTGGCACCTCATTTAACTAAAATTGAAAAATTATACATTGTGGATAACAATATTGCATATCGGCTCCGTAAAGTGTTACACACGCCTGAGCCTAACAAATAAACGAGCTAATTAAAAAAAACAGCTTTATTTCTCTACTCTGAAAATTAATTTTAGTTTATATTACGAAATCGAAACCAATTTGTACTATTTATAAAGCTACCTTCGTAATTAATGGCACGCGCAACTGTCGGAAACACGCGCAACTGTCAAAACCACGAAGCATTTGTTGACACAGAAAGAACATTCGTGCATTGTGCGAAAACAATAAAAAGAGCTACGAATACTTTGTTACAAATAAAGGGGAAATGCCTCTCTGGTGGTTGCATGAATGCAAGACAGATCTACTATACCGACTCGAAATGTAATTGAAAAAAAGCGCAACCACGTGGAGTTGTCTAGCTTGTTTTTATTCAATGTTTCTGACACGGGATTCGATCGTGTATTTTTGGAAAGCGCTGATACTGATTCCGTAGTTGATCTCACTAGGCCATAGTGACTCTTAAGAAGATACTTTATTAATGAGTATGAAGTTTTAACTCTCGACAGCGCTTTAATTTTTATTTTGGGATAAATAGATTATTTCCGCTCACCCCAGCAGCAACATCATCTTGCATGAGTACGATAAAAGAGAAACAGGGATTGGTTGGCCTTCAATTCGTGCATTATACAAAAAGGCACCTCACCAGATAAATACCAATATACGAGACATTTGTTCTAAGTACGAAATCCTTGTTTACGAAACGAGTGAAAGCTATTTTACGAAACTAAATTTTCAGTGTATATTGGAGTTCAAAATATATTTTATATGTATAGTTTGAAGAACTATGTTTTTTTCCTTTTACATGTTTACATACATTATCAATGCTTGGTTACTCATCACTCTAAAACAATGTTTTTTCTCGTTTGAATACTATTACTTTTGTGATCCAAACATTGGCTCTCAAGCCTAGTCGGTGGCAGCACGAAGACTCAGAATAACAGTAAAAGTGATGAGCTTTTGAAATTAATCTTAGTACTATGATTTTTTTTTCTAAAGTACTTCTAAACGCATCATATCAGTACATTTGTACTTGGAATTTGAAAATTTACCCTCGAGTTGAGAGGTTTATGAGATTAGTCGTAGATTCTTAGATGTATATAAAGAAACTACGCAGAACTTAGGGCACATCTTAGAAAGTGCTTCCCAAGAAGACTTAACAGAGCGGAATATACTTTCTAGAAGTCAGACAGAAACTTCTCAGAAGTATATTTATTTATTTCGTCAAGCAAAGTAGACTACATACAATGGTTAAGATGTTTTACTTACATGGTATGTATTATTTCTATTGTCTTTTAGACGAGATTTTATTTGTTGTTTAGACAAAGTGATGCCAATAATTTCGCAATGTAGATTATACTGGTGTATCATTCGATTGATGGGACCATTTTAAGCATAATTTGTAATGTTTCTAAGAATAATTTCCTTGTTCTAAGATGCCGGCTGGGAGTATAAAAATTCAATTGCGAAGGTAGTACTTCTGATTTTATACGATGTGAAATAATGTCATTGATATAGAAAAGCATTGCAAATTAGCGGCGTTCCTTGCGTGTCTGTAAATTGATGAGCATAGCTCCATATGATGGAAGTGGAAATACAGTCCAATTCTATTTCCTTAGGGCATATAAAAGAAATTGTTTTCTGGCGGATTCCATGCGTTCTTCATGTAAGGTACAGTACGGATTCCATACTAGGTTGCAGTATTCCAAAATTGGCCTTACATATGTAATGTATAACAATTTAATGGTGTATGGGTCTTGAAAGTTGTGGCGGAACCTCTTAATGAAGCCCAGAATACTATTTGCTTTACTTATAATTGTATTGAAATGTTCTAGAAAAGTGAGTTTAGAGTCTAGGATAATACCCCTTACTATATTGCATATTTCTAATATTTGGTTTCCTATAAATATTTCAGTACAAGGAGTTTTTATTTTTCTGCTAAATGCTATTGAGTTACATTTTTTTACATTAAGTTGAAGTAAACTTTTGTTTTTTTTCCTCTGTTCGGGATATGTATAAACCACTGCGACCAGTAATGTGATCTATTGTAGTATATCCCGTATCCTTTGTTTAGTGCATGTAGAGTTACTTCATCACTATTGAGATATGATAAAATATTCGGTGTTGTTACAGTTGTCATTGTTTGTTTTGTTGGGAATGAATCGACTTTTATTGAAAGTTTCCGCTATTTAAACCCTTTGAGGAGCGAGAGCACTCTTCAAAGGCGCGCTCCTTTATCAGTCAAAACCGGATTCATTGCAAAAAAAAAATCAATGACTCCGATACTGCCAATTAATCAGAACCCTTGTAATAACCAATTCAAACTATAGGACATCAAGTAGAAAATGAGAATTCAAATAAATGAATACTAACCATGTTGTCCTTATTCCAAGCTCATCCTCGGTGGCTCAATCCGAGTATTGTCACTATTCACAAGACATAAAAAGTAATAAGGACTAAAATTTGTTCCTTTGACTACAAAAAAATTAAATATGTTCCCTAGTTTGAATTATTTCGGACTAGGGTTCGGTGGTAGATCTGATACCCCATAACGCACCACAAATAGGTGATCTACCAGCGTTACGGTCAAGCTTTTGTTACACCATGTGTTGAATAATTTAATTTCGTTCTGGAATTCTTCTGCGTCTCTAAAATTATTTATTTCCATGAGGAGCTTCATGTCGTCTGCATATATAAGTACTTGGATTTTTTTTAAGTATGTAGGAAATATCTTTTACGTACAAAATAAAAAAAAGTGGACCTAAAGGTGGACCTTGGGGTACCCCCGAGGTGACTGCGATAGGGTCTGAAAGTTTATTTTGAAGACGAACTATTTGTTTGCGATGCGTTAAATATGACTGCAGCCAATTCAACAGCCAAGGTTCCACTCCTTTTTTTGAAATTTGAAGAGTAATAATGGTATGTCGATTCAGTCAAATGCTTTACTGAAGTCAGTGTTAAGGGCTTCTACGTGCTTGCCGTTGTCCATTTCAATAAGAATAAAAGTTACAAATTCAAGAAGATTAGAGGTAGTTGAGCGACCTTTAAAGCGACCTTTAAGCCGTGCTGTTTGCTGTAATCTGTTTTTTTACTTGCTGAAAAATATTTTCATTTACGAGAGATTCAAACAGTTTTGGGATGCAAAAGATAATGGCAATTCCACGATAGTTGAGGATGTCAGATTTCGTGCTTGATTTGAAAATCGGAACCATATAAGAGGTTTTCCAAATGTTACGAAATTTTCCGCTTTTCAGAGACATTTTACAAAGAAGTTCTAAGGAAAGGGTAAGTTCGTCTGCAAGTCTGCATATTTCAGAAGGATTTTCACCTACATTTCCATCAAAATGCATTCGCGAGGGAAAATTGCTTCTTTTCAATTTCGTTTTCACATAATTGAAGAAGTTCTTGTGGCATGACTTGACTTCAGTTTCGACCTTACGATTATATTCTTCATGTGCAGAGTTAATGGCTGTGTTAAGTTGCATATGTCATGATAATTTTGTAAAATTGTGCCCGTGTTTTGCTTTTTATATAATTTGTGTGCTTTTTGCTTTTTGTTCTTAAAATTTTTCAATTGTGGATTGAACCACACTGGTCATTTATTGTTTTGTGTTCGCCTTTTTCTTTTTATTGGTACAATTTCTGAAATAAGGCACTGAATAATCGAATGAAATTTGCTTACTTCAGTGTCGTCATTTCCTTCGATACTCATTATGTTCCGCCAATGTATTGTTCATAGTCTACGTTTTGATTCTTCGTAATTTGCTTTATGATATTCCGCCACTTCCTCAAATTTTCAGTCGCTGGGAAAGGGAGTGTTATGTATGAAGATTGAATATTCGATTGCTGTGTAAAATACTTTATTTTTCCAATGATGTATACACCGAAAATCTTCAGTGCAGTTCGTAAATAAAAGGTCTATAGACTGTTCCAGAAAGTATAAGCACACTTACAAAAGTCATGTTTTTTTTTAGTTTTAATAATTTTATTTGGCAAATCATATTTGTATTTGTGTTTTATATGATATTTTACTCTCGTTTAATCAAAAATTTTAATCATAGCCAAGACTCCTAACTTTTCCTCGAACATGACCCATTAGCTTCTGCACAGTGGTACTTCCCACCATTTTGAGCACTTTTGGCCAATCTTTTTTAGATTTGTTGATGTCGTCCGCTGGTTTTATGAATTTTCGAAGCTTTGCTTTGGTTAAAGCCCAAAATGTCTCGATTGGCCGTGGCTCCGGTCAGTTCGGCGGATTCATGTGTCCTTTGCGTAATGACATGACGCCAAATCAGGCCAAAACACTACTTGACATTCGTGCTGCCTGATCATCGGCAATAATCGCTTCTATAGACATTCCTTAACGTATTTCTGAGTCTTCATCGTCTCCGTTGTGATCTACGGACTAGATGTTTTACCACACTCGCATATTGCCTGCCAAACCATAACCTTCTTACCGAATTTATCGGTAAAAATTGCCTTCTACGTTTCGGGGATGTCTTTGTCTTCGCTTACAGTATAGAATTGTGGTCCGGAAAGCGTTTTGTAATCTAGTTTCACATACGTTTCATCGTCCATTATTATACACCCAGAATACCTACACAATAACGAATCGTAAAGTATGCGGGCCCGTAGTTTCACGGACGCGGCCTGTTTTGGGTTCCTTTTGGGTTTTTTTCTGCTTCCGGTATGTTTTTAGCCCAAGTATTTCTTTAGCACGCATGACGTTACTCGACGAGGTCCCTAGTTTTTTCGCAACATCCCGAACGGAAGTCGCTGGTTTTCGCTTGTAGGCATCCCTGATCTTTTTATCGATATCCGGACTAACAGGACCGGATTTCCGACCACTCTTCGGCGCATCTTCAAACGTACACTGTTCTCTATATTTTCGAATCGCAGATCGTACCGCTCCGACGCTTACACCCACTTCCTTCGCCAATTTTCTCAAGGAGAGTCCGCTCACAGTGCACCATTTGTGCACGATACTTTTTCGTTGTTCCGGAGTAAGACCGCGCATTTTGATAGGTAACACAAAACTGAACACTTTTTTAATGCTATGTCATTCAGAAATGTGCAAACAAAAGGACGCAACCAAAACATGTTGAAATATTTCATTATATTCAAAGTGGCCGTTAAAATAAGGTGTGCTTATACTTTCTGGAACAGTCGTTAAGTATGCATTTTGCTGATTTTTTTTATGATTAATTTTATGTAAGCCAAAGTATGAAGTTTTGTCGAATAGAAATATTAATGTTTCGTCTTCGCCTACGACAGGGAGTAGAAATGATTCATTTTCAATGTCAGTGATGAAGTTCGTATTCCGTTTATTAAAGTCGCCATAAATATGCAGTTTTACTTCTGGTTCCATATTTGACTTCATAATTTCGACATTTCGAAAGATTGTTCATTGGCATGTTCGGGTGGGAAATACATAGATGCAAAAATGTGTGTTTCACCAGCAATAAGTTTTGAGTTGATAGTTTTTAGTTCTTGAGAAGTAAAGTCTGCATCGATGGCAATGTGAACTCCACTTCCTGACTTTTTAATGCTATGTTGCAAATTACGGTCATGCTGAAATACATTAAAGTTATTTCCAAAAAAATTTTCGCTTCTAACGCTTTCATCCCAGATTTTTTTCGGTTGCCAAAATAACGTTGATATTGTTAATTGATTTTCGAAAGTTTATCAATACAGCGATGAAGGTTTCGATCCCAGATTTTTTCGATTGCCAAAATAACGTTGATAGAAGAAGCTAGAAGTTTTTGTTGAATTTCTTTCATTTTAGCTGGGCTTTTCATGCGATTGAAATTTGGGCAATACACCACAATTTCAGTTGCATTCTGTTCAAATTGCGGAGAAGTTTGTGCAAGCCCGTCAATAAATGAAATTTTACTATTTCCTTCTGTGCAAGAAAGCGTCATTAAACTTACATTAGAATTTTCTTCTGGAAATATGGGCAAATTATCTTCTCTTGTCAAAATTTCCTCAGACGTCAAGTTTGGGGTAGTATTAGTCTTTCCATTTTCTGCTAGATTGTTGTCCTCCAAAGGGTCCGTCAATTCTTGGTAAAACACGAATGCCTGCATGTACACACCTGACAAAGTGCAGTTTAAGTTATTGGCACAGGTGAGTGCCCTGGAACGGAAGTTACTGGAACAGCTGATGAACTGCATAATGCGACAGAAGAGGTCCCAGGAGTCATGAAGTAGAAGGAGGGGGGGGGAAAGAAGGGTGGGGAATAAGGTGGTGCTGATGCATTTCTGGGGTGGTTTTTTTGTTGTCTCCCACTTTGGTGGTGGTTGGGTGGTGGGGGGGGGTGGGGAGTTGTTGCTTGGCAACAGCAAGAAGCACACGGTCTGTTGGTATATGGTTGTAATTGTTGTTGTTGTTGTTGTTGTTGTTGTTATTATTATTATTGTTATAATTATTATTATTGGGGGTGGTGGTGGGGGGTTGGTTTGGTGTTTTTTTGTGTGTGGTGGGTAGTTGTTTTTTTTTTTATATATATATATATATTTTTTTTTTTTTAACTCTTTATTTATTCCAAATTTTACATTATTTTACATTCATATATTAACCTAGGTGATCCTGCTAAGTAATTAACATTTCAACCTTATATGCTATCATTTATATCTAATTGTGTTAATATTATTTTTACTTTGTCTATTCAGTATTTTTAACAGGGTTCCTTTTGCCTGCGTGTAAGAATAATTATTGATTTCTTAAAACTAGTTCTTATCTATAGAGAGAATTGATCATTGCAATTGAAGACTGCAATGATTTTTGTCTAAAATTATGAATTATTTTGTTGGACATTTCTTCTAGAGTCTCAACGTTTGAAATTCTATGTAATTCAATAGTACTGAACCAGGGTGGCAGCTTCAAAATCATTTTCAGAACTTTGTTCTGAATCCTTTGAAGTGCTTTTTTCCTAGTAGCACAACAACTAGACCATATTGGCACAGCATAAAGCATGGCCGGTCTAAAGATTTGTTTGAATATTAGAAGTTTGTTCTTCAAACAAAGTTTGGATTTTCTGTTTATAAGAGGATATAAACATTTTATATATTTATTACATTTGGCTTGAATGCCCTCAATGTGATCTTTAAAAGTTAATTTTTGATCAAGTATCAGTCCAAGATATTTTACTTGATTTGACCAAGAAATTGGAACTCCGTTCATAGTGACCATATGACTATTACTTGGTTTCAAAAATGCAGCTCTAGGCTTGTGTGGGAATATTATAAGTTGAGTTTTGGAAGCATTAGGAGAAATCTTCCATTTTTGAAAATAATCTGTAAAAATGTCCAAGCTTTTTTGTAGCCTCCTGGATATAACACGAAGACTTTTTCCTTTAGCGGAAATGCCTGTGTCATCAGCAAAGCAAGATTTTTGACAGCCCTGAGGTAAATCAGGGAGATCTGAAGTGAAAATGTTATAAAGTATTGGCCCAAGAATGCTACCTTGAGGAACACCAGCTCTGACAGGCAATTGATCAGATTTAGAATTCTGATAATTTACTTGCAAAGTTCTATCAGTTAAGTAGTTTTGAACTAATTTCATGATATAAAGCGGAAAATTGAACTTTTTCAGTTTCGCAATCAAACCTTCATGCCAAACACTGTCGAATGCTTTTTCTATGTCTAGAAGAGCAACTCCAGTGGAGCAGCCTTCAGCTTTGTTTGAACGAATTAAATTTGTAACTCTCAAAAGTTGATGCGTAGTTGAATGCCCATGGCGAAATCCAAACTGTTCATCAGCAAAAATTGAGTTTGTATTGATGTGAAGCATCATTCTATTTGGGCTTCAAATGGTGAGTTGACAACTTCGAAGGAGGGTGCGACCGACCTCTCGTCCTCACAAGTTCCTACCTCACGCCTCCACGAGTCATATGATCACAAAAGACTGCCAGCTGAAACATGGAGACGCTGGTTGGCGTAGCCTGGGCAATGTTGTCAATCTGACAATAGCGAAGTGAGGGGGTGCGACCGAAGATCTTATACCTTTAAATCATATTGTATATTTTCTTTTCTCATTTTATTAATGATTTCAACACGCTTTGGAATCATCTTTGCATTCTAAAACTATGTAAGAGCCTGGAGCAACATGCCAGGCATCAAAGGCGGAATTTGTATCTCAGCATTTCAGCATACCATTTTATTTAAAATTGCACTTCTGAACTTCAACTATTATATTCATAAAAGGCTGGCATGTGCTTATACGTAATGTAGGATTATATTTTAATGTTGTGTTTGTGGTATTATGGTAAGATAAGCCTTTTCTTTCAGAAATTATCCCACCGGACTCTTCGTTCACTCTATCTTTGAAATGTTGCTAGAACAGTATAAAGAAAAATATTACAAATACTACAATGTTTTATAAAATAATATCTTTTATTGAAATTTTATCTTTTATATTTCGAATGATCTATTCAGTTTTCAGCTTTCCTAGGACTAGTAGGATATTGATACATATCTAACTTTTATTTATTTTTCAGTAACAATCCATTCAAGTTTGAAATTTGAATAAATTAGCATTTTTGTCTATAATGGTATCTTAATTTGTTGAGTACAAAATATATTATATATTTAATAACATATAACGGGGAAAGGGAGGGACCATCAGGGCACCCAAGTAGAACGATTTGGATAGGGAGCATGGGACTGCCTCCTCCCTATTGTTAACATTTCGTGGAACGAGGGCGGGCTCTTCGACCCCATCTATTGGGTTTATTCTGTCAATCGAGGGCTCGATTCTAGTGCTGTGAGTGTGAACTTGCTTTTGGAAGGAGATTCTCTTCCCTATATGCCGGGTTTCGCGTAAGTGCCTCTGCTTACGGGCCCGCCCAAACGTTTTTGGCCCTTCATACAGGAGCTTGATGATCACAAACATTAATAGAATCCTGATCAAATCGTTTTTCAGATTATTCCACTGCTATGGAAAGTTTCCTTGCTGCAATAGATGGTAGTATTACATCATCATACATCATCATCATGTGAAGCATCATTCTATTAAAAATTATTTTTTCAAAAAGCTTACTTATTGAAGAAAGCAAACTGATTGGTCGGTAGCTAGAAGCTTCAGCCGGATTTTTGTTTGGCTTCAAGATAGGTACGACTTTTGCATTTTTCCATTTATCTGGAAAGTATGCCAGATGAAAACATCTGTTAAATAGTTTTACCAAGAAAGACAAAGTACTCTCAGGGAGTTTTTTGATTAGGATATAGAAAATTCCATCATCACCTGGTGCTTTCATATTTTGAAATTTTTTAGTTATAGTTTTTACTTCATCCAAATCAGTTCCCCAAGAATCATCAAAAATATTTTCTTGTGAGAAAATATTCAGATACTCCTGGAAACTTGATCCTCAATAGGACTTGTAAGACCCAAACTGAAATTATGGGAGCTCTCAAACTGCTTAACAAGTTTTTGAGCTTTTTCCGCATTTGTGAGCAAAATTTTATCACCTTCCTTAAGCGCTGGTATAGGCTTTTGAGGTTTTTTCAATATTTTAGAGAGTTTCCAGAAAGGTTTGGAACTCGGATCTAATTTTGACACATTATTTTCAAAATGTTTGTTCCTCAGGGCAGAGAAGCGTTTTTTAATTTGTTTTTGTAAATCTCGCCATATGACTTTCATAGCGGGATCACGTGTTCTTTGATATTGACGCCTACGTACATTTTTCAGACGAATCAAGAGCTGAAGATCGTCATCAATTATAACTGAATCGAATTTAACCTCGCATTTTGGCACTGAAGCAGCTCTTGCTCTATTTATTGAGAAAGCCAGAGATTCAAGAGCATTATTAATTTCATTTTTTGTTTGCAATGGAACATTAGGATCAAAGTTGTATTCCATAAATGTTCGATATTGATCCCAATTAGCTCTATGGTAGTTGAAAGTAGAACTGATGGAATTAGAAATGATTTCTTGAGATATTTCAAATGTAACTGGAAGGTGATCAGAACCAAAGTCAGCATGGGTAATCAATTGACTACAAAGTTGACATGAATCAGTTAGGACCAAATCAATAGTTGAGGGATTTCTGGCTGAAGAAAAGCAAGTTGGGCTGTTTGGGTATTGAATAGTGTAGTAGCCTGCGGAACAATGATCAAAAAGTATATTACCATTGGCATTGCTTTGCGAATTATTCCATGAGCGGTGTTTTGCATTGAAATCACCAATAACGAAGAATTTAGACCTATGACGGGTAAGTTTCTGGAGGTCACCCTTGAGCCAGTTCTTTTGCTGGCCAGTGCATTGGAAAGGCAAATAGGCAGCTATAAAAGTAAATTGGCCAAATTTTGTTTCAACTGAAACCCCCAAAGTTTCAAAAACTTTGGTTTCAAATGAAGAAAGAATGTGATGTTTGATACGCCTATGGACAATGATGGCAACGCCACCACCAGCTCCATTAATGCGATCATTTCGGTAGACAAAATAATTTGGATCTCTTTTGACCTTATGGGCAGGTTTGAGATAAGTCTCAGTTATAACAGCAATGTGCACGTTATGAACTCTTAAAAAATTAAATAGCTCATCCTCGTTATTTCTGATGGATCGAGCATTCCAATTCAAAATGTTTAATGACTTAAAATCCATTACTGAACTTCAATGTCATGACAATATTATTGGCAAATTTAATACCAGTTTGGATAGCTTCAAACATGGAATTAGTTTTTAGCATATCGGTTATCATATCGATTAACGATTGCTGTAAAAATTCTAATTTAGGAGCGGATATGTTACCTAAATCAAATTCATCAGAAATCCCGTGGGAATTTTGGTTTTGGTTTCTACCCGCTGCAACGGCAGCGTAGGTAGGTCCATTTACATGTTGAGCATTGTTAACAACACGGTTGGGTAAGAATGTAGGGTTTGCAGATTGAACCCTGTTGGTACCTGCAGGTATCGAAATAGTATTTACTCCTCGTTGAGCGTTTGAAGTTACAGTTGCGGATGGAAAAACCTGTCCGCTGTTTCTACCGACGGTTTGGTAGGAATTAGTTCTTTGCTGATCGTTGTTAACAGCTGCAGAATGGGTAGTAGCTGGTCGGGAACGTATATTGTTTCCTACCTGGCGTTTAGTGCGTGACTGCAAAATTGCTTTGCGAGTCTTGCACTCCCAAAAATTTGATTTATGGTTTTCACCACAATTTGAACATTTGAATTTTTGAGGATCTTCCTTCACAGAACAGTCGTCCTTAGTGTGCGAGGAATCACTACAATTCATGCATTTACCAACCATATGGCAATGCTTTGTTCCGTGTCCCCATCCCTGGCACTTACGGCACTGGGTGAGGCTTTGGAAATTGGCTCCAGTCTTCCTGAAATGTTCCCACTTATTTTGAATATTTTGTTTTTTGTTCTGCTTCTTCCGCTTTCGAGCATTATCGGCCATTTTTTGCTGATTCAAGCGATGTAATTTACGAGCAGCGTGACCAGTCTGCCATCTACACTTTCCTCGTGCCCAGAAAACGCCACCTTGAGTCAACGGCGTATTTTTTGTGATTTAATTCTGCTTCTAAACTGGGGCATGGGTGACTTTTCAAAAATTGTTTAAATTTTCATTTGAAAATATTTAAAGTGGTTTGCTTTTGAAAGAAAAAATGGCTTTAAAAAAATAAATCAATTTTGGAAATTAAAACTATCTCAGAAATGCGTGTATTTTTTTCAGTAGATAGACAACTTTGTTGCCTACAACTCTTCTGAACATTTTGCGATGGGTAGGGTGATAGAAAAAAAATCTTATAATGTTTAACGTTTTTTGCTTTCAAATAACCATGCAGTTGGTGCAGTCACAACTGAAAAAAAAGTAAAACAACTGAAAAAAATCAGTAAAATATATCAACAGTTTTATTCCGTTTTGGTTTGGATGAAATGCCGAACTTTTCTTAAAATACCTCGAATCATTTTTTGTTCGTCAACTTGAGTGGCCATTTTTTTCCACCATCTCTTCATCTTTGCAGCATGCAGAGTCACATTTCCAGTTTTTTTTTTTCAATTTCCGCCTAACAATTGCCCTATATTTCCGATGAACCCAGTTGTCACGGTTCCACTGAAATTTATTTTGACTGTAATGGTAGCTTGCCAAATCTGGTCAAAACGTTACAGGGCCCTTGTGTGGTTTGTTGAATAGTAGAACTTCAATGAACGGCTAATAACTTTTTTAATAAGATATGGGTAATAATATACCTCTTAATAAGATGGAATAAAATAGAAAAGAAACCTGCTCGAGTAGCTAAGTCGGCATCCTATAATCACGCTCAAATTATCTTACAATTCCTCAAGTTTTCGCCATGTTGTACATAGTTTTGGATTCATAAATCTCACCTCTTGAGAATTTTTTATTTTGCATTTCCTAGTAAGTCAATTGTTTTTTGAATTTCCTTAACAATTTGCTATAATATAAGGAAATTTATTAGTCATCAACATATGTTTTACCTGATTCGACTACCATTGTATCATAATTGTACAGAAAAAAAAATACATGTATGGCACTTTGTTCCATTAGCGATTACGAACAGTATTAGAAATCTTCGCTGCAACATAGTAATTTGTAGCTGCATGAAATATTACACCATCATTCAACACTCGTCGCTCCTTCCGCTGTAAAGCGCGAGTGTGAACAGAGTAAAACATAAATTAGGTTAACCCAGTCTCCACTAATGTTTATGCGCTCGAAGGACGCGCGCTCGGCGAAACATAGATATTCCATTGCCATTCAACCTACCTACTCTCATTGATGCTCTTCTCAATTTCCTCCCCCATTCGGGCGCACATTGCGTTCTCATGTTGTGTCGTATTGCAATTTCTGAATAACAACTTTTCGTATCGCTCCGGAGTCTACATCCGTAATGTTGTTAATCACAATAGGGAAACAAGGATCTTCTCAGGTTACTCTCTCGGGTTTTCTCAAAAACGTTCTCTTGCTCAAAAAATTGCCAACGGGAGACCCGAAGCACGAGGTGAGTGGTGAACAACTTCACTTTTCATATTTCTGTCGACCAAATGAGAATGTGAGACGGTTCACTTCTCATTATGAAAAGGGGTAGTGTTTCCCCTAACAGGGCAGGATATGATTCACTAGGAGAAGACTGAAGGCTGTTGATTCAAACACGTGCTGCCCGTTAATGAACAACATGATGTTTGAGTATAAAAGCAAACAATACATTATGTGGAGGTTTGGTGATTCATTCTATTAACGCCTCTTTAAACTGTACGTCTGCTGTAGACGTTTTGGGGTTTCTTTAAACGGAGTGTAACATTCAGTCCACTCGCTGTGTTGAAAACAGTTATCAGGTATTCGAACTTAACCTCAGGTGGCAAATTTTTTTTTTATCATTCTGCCGATGAAAAGGTATCAAAAGGAGAAAGGGGGAAAAAAACAGAAAAGTGGGGGGGTAAAAAAATTAAAATATTTTTCGTATTTTTAAATTTTTTTTATAAAAAAAAATATTGTGGGCGGTGGGTACGAATGGACAAATTTCGCGACAAAAATCGATAACTCGAAAACCATTAACTTTAGACAGATGGTGTCTTGGGAAGATTTAATTTAAAAAAAAAGGTCTTTCTTTTGGTTTGGGTGGTGACTAGGGTGGTCCTTTTTTGTTCATAATAAAAATTTCAACTTTTTATACTTATGATTTAGAGGATTTTTTGCTTCTACAGAATTGTAGATATTTTAATTTCATGAAACTTTGCTGAAGAAATTTAACTTCTATCTCATCTACGTATCGTTTTATAACAGTTTTTCTGACTTTCCTTAGGGTGGGACTTAAAAAAAACAGTTTTTTTGCTTTAATTTTTTTATTTCAATTTGAATTTGAAAACTTTTCGAAGATGACTTTTAGGGCATAAAATGACGCTCATTTTAAAGATACAAGATAGTTGCTAGTTATTATATGAAAAAAAGTTGAGGGGTTTAAGTGTAAAAAAATACGTTTTTGCAAGATATCTTACTTCCTTATTTGCAAATATTTGCAAACACAGAGTACGTGAACTAAAAGTACAAACTTCTATCTACAAGATCTATGCAAAATCGTGTGTCCCCTTTTGTCCCCTTTAGGCGAAAAAAAAAAAAAAAAAAAAAAGCGAAGCGGTTCACATTTGTAGAATACTCAGTGGAGCAGAAGGGATATCAATTTGTTGATTTGGAAACTGATACTATCGTCATAAGTCGGGACACCCGATGACCCTGGACAATGGAACGTCATCCGTTGAGATTCCAGTATCAAAGTCAACGAGTGCAAAAGAACCATTGAAATAAGATGTTGATTCCGAAGGAGAGGAGGAGCTCTTTGAGGAAGAAGCAGATGCGGAAGATGAATTCCGTACAATCACCGAGAAGCATTGAAGAATCCAGACTGGCTGAAAGCGATGAAGGACGAGATAGGCTCGCCTCAACGGAATGGTACGTGGGAACCGGGGTACTGGTACCGTTGCAATCGGGACGCAAACCCGTCGGTTCTAGGTGGGTCTATAAGATCAAGAGGAATCACGAGGACCAAATGGTGAAATTTAAAGCAAGACTCGTAGCTCAGGGCTTCAACCAACAGGGTGGTGTAGATTTTGACCAAGTTTTTGCACCAGTCACTCGTCCGGCTACATTACTCATCTTTCTCACCGTCGCTGCCAAGTAGAATCTCGTGGTTCAGCATGTCGATATTAAAACGGCACATCTAAGCAGAATACTTGATGAGGAGGTGTATTTGAAACAGCCTCCTAGTTTCGTAGTTCCGGGACAGGAGGAGTTTGTCTGATGTCTGTGGCGAAGCATTTATGGGTATCGTCATTCAGCACGATGCTGGCATAAGCGATTGACTGAAGCTCTCACCAAACTTGGTTTCAAGCCTTCCTCCGCCGACCAGTACTTGTACATAAAGAGCAAAATTGAAATACGAGTGCTTCTGCTGGTCTACGTTGGTGACATTCTACTAGCTTCGGCAATCTTCAATTGAAATGATCAATTCTCTCTATAGATAAGAACTAGTTTTAAGAAATCAACTGTTATTCTTACACGCAGGCTAAAAAAAAACCCTGTTAAAAATACTGAATAGACAAGGTAAAAATAATATTAAGACAATTTGATATAAATGATAGCATATAAGGTTGAAATGTTAATTACTTAGCAGGAGCTCCTAGGATAATATATTAATGTAAAATAATGTAAAATTTGTAATAAATAAAGAGTTAAAAAAACGAATGTTCAAGTACTACTTTTCAAGTGCCCTTCCCTCAATTTGAACTACTTCCATTCAATTTTTCACAGCCTGCCGTACTCTAACGAAACAATAAACACTCTCTCTTCATATTTTTCGTTCTAGCAAAATTACTTTCCACTCCCAAAGCCTTATGGTGATGAGAAAATATTTCCTTGTACGTCAATAACAACCTTTTTTTATTTTTTCATTCCAAACCGACCGCTTACCGCGTTGAGATCAGTTTATATTTTGCTCATTGGTAAACCTTCGTTCAAAGTATTTCCACGTGTGTTATTTGTCCTTTCCGCTAGTGAATCTGAATCCCAATGCCTCTCCCGTTCCGCTGTTTTCCTGATTCTGCCATCAGATACGACTGGTACGATCTTCAGGAACTCCGCCCAACTTTTTGGCTTCGTCGACGACTTAGCACGCAATTTTTTGACCATGGAGCAAACGTACATAAGACTTAAGGCTGAAACAAGTAAGATTAGGCTCAACGTTGATGCTTTAAAGAGAAAATACATGTGAGGATTCGGCTCACGAGAAGACATTGTTAGCCTGCCACCGAGGGTGATGAAATCGAGGCGGTAGACGAATTTGTGTATCTGGGCTCATTGGTAATTGCTGATAATGACACCAGCAGAGAGATACAAAGGCACATTATGGCTGGCAATTTAGCTTCATTCATACGCTACCGAATGTGCGCGGTGTTGACATTCTGTTAGTTGTTGTTTGTTTGTTACGCGCGATGAAAGAGTATCGGGACTTCGTAATTAAGCGTTTTTTGAACGGTGAGCGACCCGGCGATATATTCCGGCTGCTGAAATCGCATGGGGTCAAGCGGAACTTTGTCTACACGACCATCAGGCGATACCGGGAGACGTCCTCGACCAATGACCGTGCGAGATCCGGTCGGCCGCGTTCAGCGAGGACGCCACGGGTCATCAAGATCGTGAGGGAGCGAATTCGGCGCAAAAAGAACCGCTCAATCCGGAAAACGGCTGCAGATCTCAACGTTTCCATTGGAACCGCTCACACCATACTCACCAAGGACCTTGGTTTCAGGCCTTACAAAAAACGTAAGGTCCATGGCGTTTCGGAGGCTACCAGCAAAAGCGGTTGGATCGAGCTAAGAGGATCCTCTCTCGGCACGCTGGTCAGGAGTTTGTTTTTTCGGACGAGAAACTGTTCGTGCTGCAGCAGCCGCACAATGTGCAAAATGACCGGGTGTGGGCGCCATCGAGGGACAGCATTCCTGAATCCAATATAAACATCCCTCGGTTCCAAAGTGCCGCGTCGGTGATGGTTTGGGGGCAGTATGCAAACGTGGTAAGCTACCCTTGGTGTTTATTGAAAAAAACGTCAAAATCAACGCGGCGTACTACAAAACTGAGGTTTTGGAAAAGGTTGTTGCCCCCAGTCTCCGAAGCCTCTACGGCGATGAGCACTACGTGTTCCAGCAGGACGGTGCACCAGCCCATACGGCAAATGTGGTTCAAGCCTGGTGTCGGGACAATTTAACCGACTTTCTGGACAAAACTTTGTGGCCTCCCAGCTCCCCGGACTTGAATCCTCTCGACTTTTTTGTTTGGTCCTATATGATGGCGAAGCTGAACGAATACAAGGTCAGCACTTTGGATCATTTCAAGACGGTAATTCTCAAAATCTGGGACGAAATGCCCATGCAGTCCGTGCGTGCCGCCTGCGACGCGTTCGAGAAACGTTTGAAGCTCGTTAAGGAGTACAAAGGGGGGTCATTCCAAGA
This sequence comes from Aedes koreicus, assembly GCA_024533555.2. Classification (NCBI taxonomy): domain Eukaryota; kingdom Metazoa; phylum Arthropoda; class Insecta; order Diptera; family Culicidae; genus Aedes; species Aedes koreicus. Next base: position 80,229 of record JAHHFK020002883.1, read on the forward strand.
GAAATGTTGTAAACGTTCCTTGTAAACATAGCTTTCAATAACATAAATCCAAAAAATAAAAAAACATGTTTTCATTTTTTTAACAAATTTTGAAAGTGTATCCGAACTTATTGAACACCGTGTAAACCCTCAATGATAAAGTGATTGTTTTGGGAGACTTCATCCTAGACACTTAGAAAATTTTACAGTATTCGGTAATTTTTTACCGAACTTTCAACAGCTGAACGTTCGGTAATGCTATTTAACGGATTTCGGTAAAATTTAACAAGTTCCGGTAATGTTTTTACCGGAATACTGTAAAATTTCACCGAAATCCGGTAAATCGGATTACCGAACATTCAGTTGTTGAAAGTTCGGTAAAAAATAACCGAATACTGTAAAATTTTCTAAGTGTGTAACGTTTATTGCTTGGACTTCAACTCACTGCGGCTTCCAGTGTCCTGACCATGAGCGTTCTTCTTTTCACGCCGGGGCAATTCAGCTTCTGGACAGCTACAGTACCGTAAGTCTATCCCAAGTTAATGATGTGGTGAATGAAAACCAATCGTTCTCGCGATCTCTGTTTTGTGAGTGGCCGAGCTACTGCTCCTGTCATCTCTACGGCACCCGTGCCTCTAGTTAAGGATGTTCTTCACCACCCTTCTCTAATAGTTGCCGTCGAGGACTTTGAAACTTCGAAACTTCGTAGACACTCCTGTTACTGTGTCATATGACTTCCGTAGAGCTGACTATCGTAGTGTTGGTGAAGTAGTGTCTAATTGGGATTGGCTTGGTCCAACCGACGCTATCGCTGCTCCAACTTTTGCCACGTCTTGGCTTATGTCATTGACAGGCACGTCGCAAAAATGATCGTTCAGGCAGAATCTCGGGTCCCTTGGATAACTAACGGTCTTCGTGCGCTAAGACGGACCAGAAGAGCAGCTCGAAAAATATTAACGAAATACCGCACATTGTCGCTTAAACGCCATTATAGCAGACTCAACTACGAATACAAACGACTAAGTCATGTGCATTTTCAAGGCCATCTGAGTGGGGTTCAACGGCCACTTAAATCACACCCGAAATTCTTTTGGAGCTATGTTAAATAACAACGCAACGAAGTAGGCTTATCATCATCCATGATCTTTAATAGCGAAACCACTGGCACTCATTCGGAAATTTGCGATCTGTTTTCGGCAAAATTTGATAGTGTGTTGGAAGACGAGAGACTTCCCGTTCATTCCATTAACGCTGCCGCCCGCTATATTCCCTTGGCAAATCAAACACTCAACCTCGTTGATGTGGATTTTGAAACGATCTCGAACGCGGCATCACTTCTTAAAACACCGTTTAAGCCCGGACCTGACGGTGTTTCGTCCATTTTTTTTAGACAGAGTCCACTTCATCAAATATTCCAGTTGTCCCTTTCTAGAGGCATATTTCGTTTTTGCTGGAAAACGGCAGACATATTTCCGGTAATTAAAAAAAAGCAAGCAGGACGTGAATAACCACAGGGGAATCACATCGCAAAGCGCTGTGTCGAAGCTAGTTGAACTGGTCGTAAGGAACTTTTTTTGCACATTGTAAGCAATTTTTGAGTGCCGACCAGCACGGGGTTTCAGCTAGGCGTTCCACAACAACAAACTTTATTATTGTAGAGTATCTAGCTGGAGCTGCGTGACAGCTTGGTTGTCAAGACTAGACCCTTTCCCAACGTCACCTCTACTACGACCAATACCTTAGAAGAACTAGCCTATGTTGGCCGCTTGAGCACTAGTTGAAGTATTTAGTATTGGACCGTAGTATTTTTCAAAACTTCAGTCTCAATTTTCCCGCTATTTTGTTTTGTTATGCAGTCGTAAAATGGAAGCTCCAATTAATACCTAGAATTAAGCCCCAGTGCTGAAGTAATCTCCAGGCCCTATGCAGTAGTAACTAGATTTCAAAAAGATATGTAAATTACAAAACATTAATTCTTAGGGATGACATTCAGGCCTTTGATGTAGTCTCTGTTGATAACTAGTAGTACTGAAGTCAACCCCAAGAAGTACTGCAACAAGAGTATTTATAATATTTATTATTCATACAGCGAATGATATTTCTAGACAACCCTCAATTGCAATGGTGTGCCTTTGTTTTGGCAACTTACAGCACTGTGGTATCTTCTAATAATCCTAATAAAACTTTGAGTTAGTATGTAATGAGCTTCCATTTTCAAGTCAGTCAGTCAGTCAGTCAGGTTGTCTTACGCGTTCATTTTACAGTCTTGCTAAATTGAATTTACCTTAGTTTTTCGATTATCCATACTGTACAGTTCTGTACAGTTAATCTATTTATCTGATACATACCGTCTTTTTTCCAATTACATACGGCTTACGATTTCCATAATACTTCCTGATTTGTAGAGTTTGACTTGGCAGCATCAAGCTCTTGAAACTTGGAATAAACACTCGTTGCCTCACGGTGATTCCTAAACCTGGCTAATCATCTGCTTGAATTCCACAGCCGCTCGCGTCCATGTAACCATTATTGCAAAACCGCATGCAGGCCAAGGTTAGTATGAAAACGTGAAGAAAAAGAAGAGTATTAGTAGTATTTCACTTAAGTTAAAAGAAGTATTTCAATTAAATTAAAAGAAAAAAAAGATTCTGGTATTTGATGGCATGTGAGATTATTGGTGATATTCTCACAACGACTCTTCGTTACTTTGACTTAAAAGTTTGAGTCACTCTAAACTAACTCTGAAGATTAAAAAGACAAAAGAAAAAAAACCAAAAAAAATTGCTTGGCTTAAACCTCAATTACCTACACCCTACTCTACAACTTTTGATCTAGTTGCTATCCCAAATTTAAATACATTTCAAATGAGGACTTATTTGAAACTTTGAAAACGACGGGACTACCTCCTATCTAACGGGTTTATTTTTATTTGATATATTTACCATCTCATCGCCTCGCATTACAACCGATTACAACCAATTTGCCGTCTTTGAACTTTACAAACAAGGAGGTTATACGAAACAACGACCGTATAATATTGTATATGACTCACCTAACACTGCTACTGATGTAAGCCACATGGGTATGATTATTCTATTGCTTCTAATGATATTCCTAGATTGATTGATTCTTAGATTGAAAGTAAGAAGTTTAGGAGGGAATTGTGGCATAACCCACCAGTATCACATCTGATGTCAGTGCCTCTATATAAACGTTCTATGACGTGGCAGTGAAAAAATGATCAGAACGTGTGATACTCTCACTACTGGTCAAGCTATTGGTCTCCTGGATGTTTATAGCATGAGATAAGGCTTCTCGCTGTTGACACGGTGGAAAATTTGACCCACGAGAGGGATGACTTACCTTTAAGAGACTATGAAAGCAAAGTTAACCGATATAGATAAGAATTGTTCCGTGGCCTCAAGGCTACTCACCTCCCTAAGCGGACCCTCCGCGTCCTACTCTTTTCCTAAAACCTTAGCCTTTAACTCTTTGTCAGCATCCGTCCCAAGTAACACTTTACGATGACCTTTGTTCAGTTCGAAAGGTCTGATCCCAAGCTAAATAATATGTTGTTAGAGTTAGCGCTTTGATCACGGCTGTCGTATAGAGCGCACTTTTAAATTGTAATAAATATTTGAATTCTCTTCACCTGAAACATCAGGACATATTATTAGTTGCTCGCATTCATGATCAAAACACCCACCCTTATTGATAATAAAGCGAACAATAAGATTATTTATGATACCGATTGTATACTGCCGTTCTACGCACAACTGTCCCATGTTGAATGGGTTTCCTATATATGTATATGGGACAGTTAATCTTATAACGGCAGTGTAGGTATATTTGACATTTAGAGAATAAACAACAATAAAGGAATTGTCAAGCATATGATAAGTGTATTTTTTGTCGCTTCCACAAATTATTTGATAGCTGGAATATGTAGATTGTTGTTAGCTTCGTCTAAGAGTGAATTGCGGCTAAGCCCGCAAGTATCACACCTTTTTCAGTGCCTTAAAATAAACGTACTACGACGTGGCAATTTAAAGAAAGCAGATTGTGATACTATCACTGCTGATCATGTTCTTGGTCTCCCATGACGGTCTTTTGCATGAGATTAGCCCTCTCACCTACGACAAGGTGCCAACCATGATCTTCGAGAGGGATTTAACGGCAGCTTTCGACTAGCTGAACCACGATATTGCGATCGCCAAATTTGACAGGCTAGGAGTTGGCGGTAATCTCTTAAGATGGTTTCGTTCATATCTTACAGGGCGCCAACTGACAGTTGCTTTAGACGACATTCGATTAATAAGTTTCTGCCCACGTCCGAGATATCGCAGGGTATCTGGGACCGTTGATATTTCTTCTTTACTTCAACGACGTACATCTTGTTATTGGAGGACCACGACTGTCGTTTGCCGACGACTTGATTTTTTTTCTGCGTATCTGCTCAATAGCCAACTGCCGTTTCCTCCTAGAACTGATCGATGCCTTTGCTGGGTGGTGTACTCTAAATCGATTGGTGATCAACCCGGCTAAGTGCTCAGTTATAACCTTTTCACGTCAGAAACAATCAATTGTTTTCAACTACAATCTTTTCGGCACGACCATCGTGCGTTAAAGACTGCAAAGGTGTTCAGCTGGATTCTAAATTTACGTATTCGCAACATATTTTATATGTTGTTGATAAAGCTTCAAGAACTCTTGGATTTATTTTCAATGTGGCGAAAAATTTCAGCGACATCCACTGCCTACACGGAGAGGAAAAATTTTGGTTTGTTTTATCTTTATCATTATTAATGGAAAACATTTTTTTTTAATTGAAAAAAAAAAAAATGGAATTTAAATTAAAAAATAATTTCAGGTAAATAAAGTATTAAATTTAGTTTGTTTATTGGTTAAAAAATTCACCGGTAATAAGTGAGATTAAAAAAAAAATAATTAACTTAAAAAAAAAATAATTTTCATTTTTAACATAAAAAGTGGAGGTGAAAACAAATGTTGGGGTTTATTTTAATATTTTTTATTTTTTGAAATTTATTGTAATTGTTTCTTAAATATATTAGTATTTTTTGTTGTGTTGTTGTTGTTTTTGTATTGTTTTTTGTTGTGTTGGGTGTTGTTTTTGTTTTTATATTTTTTTTTTCAGGGTCCGGCAAAGTCATCGTCAATTGATAATTGTCAAGCGACGATGAAGCTGTTCACCATCAATATCAAACGAAAATCAAGCTCTTTCTTTTCGAGCATATCCCATATCAACATCTATAGAACCACTTTCGATCTGTTTTCATGCTGTTTGTTTTTGCTTGCTTCGTGTTCAGTTCATTTTTCACAGTTAAATGAAGTTACCACCGTATTGCAATGAAGTAGGTAGACTGAATCGAAAAACCGTAGCTTCGGATCACTGCCATGATTTGATCTTTCAAAAATGCCGCGGTCTTTCTCTTTTACTTTGATGAAACCTGAAGGGAATAAAAATGAAATTGACCACGTATAGAAGGAGATTTGATTTTTAGTTTTTGCAACTATTTCGGACATCATTAAAATTTAGGCATCATTGAGTGCATTAGCATCTTGAATCGGAATGATGTACGAACAAGTTGATTCAATTCTAGGTTTTAGTGATAAACCCAAAATAGAAGTATATACTGAGTTCATTCCTATAACACTTCCTCGTTTTCTACTACCGTGAATACCATTACGCCGATAAGTCCATTTTCCCGACCCTCGTCAAGAAAAAGTGAGATTAAACTTCCGAAGATATTGGGGTCAATTCTGACCCATGGCGCAACTTCAATGTACGCTATCTTTTTTATTTTTAAACCAATCGGGCTGAAATTTTCTGACTTTTAATATTTTACGGAATTCTTCATTTTAGCATAAACATTTTTTTTTTAAATCAGTTTAAGGTGGTTGTACAAAAAAAAATGACACATAACATTAGTGCCAATATTGACCCGGATTTCAACCGTTCGTAGAATTTCGAAATTTTACCTTAGAGTCAATGTTTATGCACCATTTGAAAGGTTCTGGTCTCAAAAATGCATTGAAAGAAAAAAAAACTGGTTCCGGTAACATTGTCCCCCGGGAATCTGCTACAAAGGGAAGGAAGTTTTAGTTTCGCTGTGTTAACAGAAATGCATATAAAACATTCCAGACTCATTGTAGAGAATTGGCATATTCAGCAAAGTTTCTCAGTGCGTAACGAATCGTCTTTTGATATTATCATATTAGTTCCAAATCGTGCTGCAGAGGTGGCGCTGCAGTCTATCTTTGCCAAATGAAGCTCTAGAGAGTTACCGTCTTGGGAAAAGTTGTTTGGAATATAAAATGTAGTCATTTTACATTATCATATTAGTTCCAGATTTTGCCGCAGAGATGGCGCTGCAGTCTATCTTTGTCAAATTAAGCTTTAGAGAGTTGCCGTCTTAGGTAAAGTTGTTGCGAATGTAAAATGTAGTCACTTGAGATTATCAGATTAGTTCCAAATTGCGCCGCAAAGATGGTGCTGCAGTCTATCTTTGCCAAATGAGGCTCTAGAGAGTTGCCGTCTTGAGCAAAATTGTTGAGAATGTAAAATGAAGACATTTAAAATAATCACATTAGTTCCAGATCGTACCGCAGAGATGGCGCTGCAGTCTATCTTTGCCAAATGAAGCTCTAGAGAGTTGCCGTCTTCGGCAAAGTTTCTCGGTATGCCATTTGTCGTCTTTTGGCATTATAATATTAATTCCAGATCTTGCCACTAAGATAGCGCTGCAGTCTATCTTTGCTAAATGAAGCTCTAGAGAGATGCCGTCTTGGATAAAGTTTCCCAGTATGTCATGTGTCGTTTTTTTAGTTCCAGATCTTACCGCAGAGATTGCACTGCAGTCAATCTTTGTCAAATGAAGCTCTAGAGAATTATCGTCTTCGGCAAAGTCTCTCAGTATGTAATTTTTCGTCTTTTGTCATTATTATATTAATTCCAGATCTTGCCGATAGCAAGGTATTGAAGCTTTAGAGAGCTGCCGTCTCCGGAAATTTTTTTTAGTATGCCATTTTTCGTCTTTTGACATCATCAGATTAGTTCCAGTACAGAGAACACACATCTAAGTTAGAACAAAATGTCTTCAAAAAACTGTGTACGAATTCAAATCAAAATACGTTATAACCTCGTTGAAAAAACTCTAACGCCTCCAAATGACTGCATTTTGTATACTGAACAACTTTGCCGAAGACGGCTACCCTCTAGAGCTTCATTTGGCATAGATAAACTGAAGCACCATCTCTGCGGCGAAATCTGAGAACATGATAATGACAAAAGGCGACATATTACATACCGAAAAACTAAGACGGCAACTCTCACAAGCTTCAATTGACAATCATAGACTACAGCTCCATCTCTGTTGAAAGATCTGGAACTAATATGATTACGACAAATGTCACAATGAGAAACTTTGCCGAAGATGGCAACTCTCTAGAGTTTCATTTGTCAAAGATAGACTGCAGCGCCATCTGTGCTGAAAGATCTGGAACTAATATGATAATCTCACAAGACGACAAATGACATACTGAAAAACTTTGCCGAAGACGGGCACTCTCTAGCGCTTCATTTGGAAAAGATAGACTGCAGCGCCATCTCTGCGGCAAGATCTGGAACTTATCTGATAATGACAAAACACGAAAAATGACATAATAAGAAACTTTGCTCAAGGCGGCAACACTCTAGCGCTTCATTTGGCAAAGATAAACTGCAGCGCCATCTTTGCGGCCTGATCTGGAACTAATATGATGATGTCAAAAGACGACAAATGACATACTGAGAAACTTTGTCGAAGACGGCAACTCTCTACAACAAGTCTGGAATGTTTTGTATGTAATTCTGTTCACACATAGAAATCAAAACCTCCTTCCCTTTGTAGCAGATTCCCGGTGGCCAATGTTACTGGAACCAGGTTTTTCCACCACCAATGCATTTTTGAGACCATAACCTTTCAAATGGGGTGCAGCATTGTGTCTAGGTTGAAATTTCATAATTCTAGAAAGGGTTGAAATCCGGGTCAATATTGACCCTGATGTCTTATGTGTCAGTTTTTTTTTAATACCCGAGGAAGGTTAACATTAGCAGTTCTTCCGAAGGAAAACACAATACCACTCTGAAAAACTGACCAAGTTTAAAGGAAAAAGATCGTGAGTTTTGGATGGTCCTGGAGAGTCCATTTTACCGATTTTTCGATACAAACTTATAGTAGGAACTAGGAAATACGTAACGACGTGACGCATGACTATAGTCGATTGAGTCGATTCAGTACCGAATTGAAGTGAAAACAAACCAATAATCAAAGGACGCATGTTTCGAGTAGTTCATTACGTCAATTGACGCAAGTATGTGCTTAAAATCAAATGAACTGATGAACATAAAGACGAAAATGACCGACAGACAAGTCATGTTTGACAGGAAAAATATTCATCGTGACTCGATAGCAAGAACCAAAATGGAATACATGAAAATGATCTTGCTCGAATCGAAACGATTGCGTAGGAAGTTCATTTTCCTTTTTATGCGTCGATAATGTTGAACCCCAGCAGTCTTTGGAATCATCGTGCAACATGACATGGATAAAAAGCTGAATTTGTTTTTCAGCATTTCAGCATAACATTTATATAGAATTTTCACTTCTGAACATTAACTACTATATAACTGGCATGCGCTTATGGGCAGTATAGAATTATATTTTAATATTGTGTTTAGGGGTATTAGGATTAGATAAGCCATGTATTTCAGAAAGCATCACACTGGGCTCTGCGATCGCTCCAATTGCTATCATAGAAATGTAACTAGAACAATATAAAGACATGTTTTAACAACATGTATTATAAAATAATATCTCTTATTGAAATTATAGTTTTGATATTTGGAATGATATTTTCTGTTTTCAGCATTTCCAGGACTAGTAGGATATTAATACATATCTAATTATATTTTTTCAGTAACAATCCAGTGGATGTCAGATATGTTTTGTACATACGCATATTATGTACTCGTATTGCCTTACTGTAGCCGCTTTTTACGTGGTCAAGTAATTTAATTGTCTCTTAAAATGCCATGTACAGCATTCAAGTTGGAAATTTGTATTAATAGCATTTTTGTCTTCTATGATACTTTAATTTTTTATGGGGTCTGCTGTCTGGTCGTTCAAAATGAACGGCGTGATAGCTGCTGCTGCTTGCATCGAACCTGAGCTGGCAATTGCTACGTTTGAGGAAGAATATTGACGACGGAAAATCTGAGCAGAAATAAAGTGCCAATATCTAGAACTAGATTTTAGAACAAAATACCAAAACCTTGCCAAAGTGAATTTTGATTCGGTGTGCAGGCTTAGTTTGTAAATGAATCGGTGTAAGAAGAGTGTATTAGACGCCGATATCCGACACGTCGGCGACGGCCGGCTTGATGTGGACGAGTGCCGACTGCAGCAGCTGCGGGTCCAACAGAATTTGGCCGAGATGTAGGACATCGAGAAGAGCTGGTTTGCAAAGCAACAAATAATTTACTTCTACCCAATTTTGAAGACAATATCTAATATCCTGTTTTGACATATTTGATAAAAAAAAGAAGTGAAAAAAACTACTAAGAAGTTGATGCAGGATCGAACTAAATACAAATATTCTCATTACAGCGGAAGATACGAAAAAAAATACGAAAAGTGGAACAAAAGGAGCAGGATCAGCAAGGAAACATCAAACATTACTGGTGAGATCTAAGCAATTATAAACAAATACAAAATACATACTACTAAATACGTGCCATGATCGTAACAGAACATGTTGCGATAATGGAAGTGTAAATATAGTACAAATATCCAATTGATATAAGTATTGTGTTTATGCGGGGCTTGTTGTAAGTGAAAGTGACCTCGGAATGGACGTGAGTGACCAGGCATTCTGAAATGGGTCACTGGATCTCAACAAAGCTATCACCTTTCAACACCCGGGCTAAAAATGTCTACAGTTTGGGATTAGGATAAAAGCATGATAGCTGCAGACATTTTTCTTTCATAAAAGCACTGCCGGACAGTGGGAGTTGGATTGTACACACACACACACACACACACACACACACACACACACACACACACACACACACACACACACACACACACACACACACACACACACACACACACACACACACACACACACACATGGATGTCAAAATCTTTGGGATAATTCCTAGAAACTATTTCTGGCCATCTGATGATTTGTCCTCGGACCTGTTTTTCCGGAACAAGTTCCCGTGGGGCCTAGAGTGGCCATATAAACTGGTTTTACTGTTGAAACATTATCTTGTAAATCATGTGGTAATACTGCTCTTCGTCCAAAAATGAGTTCAAAAGGTGTGTATCCATGTTCTGTATTAGGCGTAGTATTGTAAGAAAATGCGTAAAATTTAACCCAACAAACATCGGTGCCGAATAACCGCTTGTTCAAACAAATTTGGAGAAGTTGTTCAGCTTTTCCTTCTAGAAAGCTGAATAACTTCTCCAAATTTGTTTGAACAAGCGGTTATTCGACACCGATGTTTGTTGGGAATCCAGTCATCCCAGTCCGAATGGTGCTCATTGGTGAAGGATCTCAGATATTCATTGAGACATCTGTGATTCCTCTCCAAAGCTCCAATTGTCTGAGGATAATAGGCGGTTGAAAATATCTGTTTAATTTCCAATAATTTGCAAAATTTTTCGAAAACTTCATTATTGAATTCAGTTTTTTGATCTGATTGTAATTGTAAAAAGCTTCCGTAAATAAGAATGAAATTATCAACTTAGACTCTTGCCACAACTGAAGCTTCTTTCGTTGGTACAGGTATAAAAATAATATATTTTGTAAGATTACATTGGATAGTCAAAACGTATCTGTTTCCATTAACTGTTCTTGCGAATGGACCAACTGTATCTATTGAAATCGTTTCGAAAGGTTTGTTTGGAGGCGTAGTAATAACTGTAGGCTCCTTTGTATGTCGGTATATTTTGTTAAGTTTGCATTTGACGCAATTTTTAACAAAGTTTTTGATATCGTTTCCATATTTTTCCTGGTAAACGATTCTCTTAATTTTAAATATAGTTTATGTTGACCAATATGACCTCCCGTAGGTGTCATATGGTTGTTCATTAAAATTTCATTAATTCTATCATAATTCTGTATAAATGTTGGTGGGTTATACAGTACCAGCTGGTAATTAGAAATGGCTCTATTTGCGATTTCTTTTACAGTTTCGCTAGCGAATGATTTAAATAGCTCATCTTGCAAAGAGATGGCGACCATGGTTCTTTAATTTCAATAATTTTCCAATTTCTAAAAGTGCAAGCTCTAATGCTTGGCTTCCATTTCTATTCTCGTGAGGTGAAGGAATTACTACTTCATGCAGCAATTTGTTATAATTACTATTAAATAACTTAATCTTTAGTTGGTTGTGGTGCACTTCACATCCGACTTTAAGATATTTTTTAACCTCCCATGGGTTCTCAGTTTGCCAGGCCGTGAGGTGATCAGTTTCACTGTCTGCTAACTTTGAATCATCGGATTTAGTTGTATCATCTAACTTTTTCCTGGTCATTGCTCTAGTGTTAACTACCAGAATTGATAAGGATTTAAGGTCTTCTGAATTTAGAGGAATGCGTGACAACGCATCAGCACAAACGTTAGATTTTCTAGCTAGAAATTCAATGTTAAAATTATATTCTTCTAAATCAAGTCTCATCAACGTTAATTTAGAAGTTGGCTTTTTCATATTAAACAAATATACTAAAGGTCTGTGATCCGTTTTAATTGTGAATCTTCGGCCATATAAGTTTGCATTTGGCAACCCGCAATACTAGATACGGCCAATACGACCCAATACGCTTCATGGCGTCTCGCTTCAACAATGTTTCAAATCATTTCGATTTTCACGCCCCTGCTGCCGTTCTGCAACGTTATCTTAGGAACTCGACTTAAAAGGCGATGGGCTTATGGGCGGGGGAGATTTATGATCACTGGGTGTTAAACGACAATTGAACAAACGACTTTTTTTTTTTTTTTTTTTATCTTGTCGTTTTTTTGTTATTAGTAGTTGTTGTTTTTTTTTGTTTTTTTTTGTTGTTTTTTTTTTTTTTTTTTTTTTTTTTTTTTTTTTTTTTTTTTTTTTTTTTTTTTTTTTTTTTTTATTTTTTTTTTAGAAAAGGGGGGGTTTTTTTTTTCTGTTCGCCCCCCCCCTTTTTTTTTTTTTTTTTCCTTTTCCTTTTTGATTACAGTGTCGGGGTGGGGTGAAATATTAATAAAAAAAAAAAAAAAAATAATAATGAATTTAAAATAATTAACAGCCCAATGAATTGCTGCTAATTCTTTTTCAATGATAGGCTTATTACGTTCGCCTTGAGTAAAACTTCTACTAGCAAAAGCTACTGGGAAATCTCCCTCTGGATAACGTTGAGAAAGGACTGCTCCACATGCATAGTTTGATGCCTCTGTGGTTAAAATAAATTCTCGTGAAAAATCAGGGTATCTCAGTATATATGGTTCCATCAAGGTTTGTTTTAATTTATAAAAACTTTGTTCTTGAGCGTCCGTCCATTGGAACTGTACTCTCTTTTTGAGCAAGGCATTTAATGGGCGAGCTATATCCACAAAATTTTGTACGAAATTTCGGTAGTAGTTGCAGAATGCAACGAATCTACGTACTTCGTCAACATTGTTAGGTTTGGGATAGTTTTTTATGGCTTCATATTTGGAATTATCTGGAAGTATGCCTCTATCCGTGATTTTGTGACCTAGAAATGTCACTTCATTGAAGAAAAATTTGCATTTTGCAGGATTTAATTTGAGATTATAATGTCTCAAACGCTCAAACACCGTAGATAAGTTTTGAAAATGATGATTTTCTGAACACCCGATGACGATTATGTCATCGATATAAATGAATGCACACTCAGGACTCAATCCTGCCATAGCAATAGTCATCATTCGCTGAAAACTATTGGGCGATATGTTTAAGCCGAAAGGCAATCTTTTGAAATGAAAATGACCATTAGGGGCAGAAAACGCAGTGTACTTCCTAGATTCTTGATCCAATGGTATCTGGTGAAAACCAGACATTAAATCAAGTGTACTAAAGTACTTTGCTCTCCCTAATTGATCTAAAATTACATCAATTCGTGGCAGAGGAAACTTGTCCGCCAAAACTTTTTTATTTAATTGTCTGAAGTCGACAACTAATCTCCATTTTTTCGAATTATTTTCAGATTTCTTAGGCACTAAAAGGATTGGGGAATTATATGAAGAAACCGATGGTTCGATTATCTCGTCGTCCAAAAGTTTTTGAATTTGTTTTGCTATTTCGTCTCCTTGTGAGTGAATGGTTTTATAATTGGGAATATAGACCGGTACTTGGTCGTTTAGAAGAATGTTTTGAGAATAAAAATAATTGTGTGATAATTTTTCGTTCTCTAAACTGAAAACATCAGAATAGTTTTCAATCAACTTTTTTAACGAGGAGTGAACATATGAAGGAATTTCATTAAAATTGATTTTCGAAAAAATGTTTTGTATTCTTACCTTTTTCGTAGCTAAATTATCCGTAGGTTTATTGACTCTAAAATAATCGTGTAAAGGTTCATATTTAGGACTAAAGTTTGAAATAGCGACTTGTGATTGCGTTGTGTTAACACATTTTATATATGGTGAACTTGATGAAACAATAGTGTTACCACAAAAAACACCTGGAAGTTTTTCCTGTGAGAGCACGATTGAATCTTCATTTACAATAAAATTCGGAAATTTTCTAATCACCTCGCATGTTGGTGGTAAAATAATACTATCATTAAAGTTATCCTCAAGCCAATTATCATAATCGATGGTGCACCTGAACTTGACTAAGAAATCACGTCCAAGTATACCATCTGTGGGTATAGGAAAGTTTTCACTAACTAACTGGAAAGAATGAACTAATTTTAGGTTATTATCAAATGTTATATAAGTTTGTGCTTCGGCAATAGTTTCCGTAACTCCTTCCGTTACACCTGTAATTCTAAGTTTCTTATTTAAATCTACTATTTGCAGCGGAGGAACTTTTGTAACCTTAAACAAGGATACATCAGCTCCACTATCTACAATGAATGTACATTTGCAGTTCGTCATTTGGACGAATAACGTCACAAAGTTGACTGCATTTAAATTTATCGAGTGTATTGTTGCTGTTGAGGGGATTGGCCCTGGTTCGCACGGCATAAAAACTTCATGCTTGGTTGCGGTACTGCTACTGGAACTGAGTTTTGTGGTACATTTTAAACTGTTGGATATTGAACATAAGGTCCAATTGGGATATTTTGTACTGTGGGCTAGATTTGGTTCCGCATTGGCTGCAAAAATTTGTCGATGACGATTATTACCTCGTCCTCCTCTGTTAAAACCACCGCGGTTTTGGAATTGTCCTTGGTACTGTCCTTGAAATCTTTGGTCAGAACGGTTATTTCTGTACCTTGAAACATTCTGGTTACCCCCACGATTATTCATTCGTCGGCCACGAGTGTATCGTCCAAAATTGTTTCGCCTTTGGGTACCGTAGGCCATTATTTGGGAAGTATTTTGCTGGCTGGTGGTTGCAGGTGTAGAATTTTCCTGCACCTTATGAACAGCTTCTCGAATATTTGCGAATTTTGCAGCCTTAAGGATCAACTTCGTTTCAAAGTTGGTGGTGCCATTAATTAAGGCATTTACACCAGCTTTGGTAGCCATGCCACATCACACGGGATACCCTGTCCTACGTAAAAGCCATTAAGTTTATTAATCAATTTATCAATCTCTTCACAAAATATGTTCACATCACCTTTTGACTTTAAAGTGTTGAGCTTTGCTATGATGCTCTCCGGAGTGATTTGCTCCGCGTATCTTGCTTTAACATCGTTGACCAGTTCATCAATTGAATTTAAATTTTCGGCTAAACCTACCCTCGCTTTTCCTGTGAGCCGAGTTTTTAAAAACCGTACAGCTATTGCCACCTGATCAGCTGCTACATAGTCTTTCAGTAAATTTGCTGAATCGACATATGCATCCAGATTTTCAGGTGTTCCATCGTACACTTGTACGATGGAAGTAGCTGTTTTGATGTCAAATGGCATTGTGGCAACTTCACGATTTATGCACTTTCATAAGGAATTATTGAAAATTAACGCGTACACCACAGACTTGCAAGATAATCTTTTTCGGTAAAATTTCAGTTTCGTTTGTAATAATAGACACGTTTTGTCTAATTCCAGGCGAGCTGCTTTCAATAAAAATCAAATTGTGCGTTTCCAATACTACCTTCATTTGCTAACAAAAGGTCCGTAATATTTTTGTAAATTAATTTAGCTTCTCGAGCTTTCTCGTCTAAGGTAAATTTTAAATATCTCCTATAAGGAGCCTTCTTTAAATTAGTTTTTAATCTATGGAGTTTTCGAATTAATAACTCGATGTGATCCCCTACATCATTCATTGGATTTAATGTTTAAGATTTGGATAGTTGTGCGTCGATTGCGGACGCATACCCTACACGATTTTTACAAACTACACGATTTTTACAAACTACTTACATAATTGGTCATGTGTTTGCGGGTATTTCCTTTTTGATGTCAACACCGACTGAGTAACCACGGGCGTTCCATCAACCAACTCAGCGGTTATATCCCTTTTGATGCTATTCAAAGTTGCTCGTCATACAATTCACGGCGTCTTGCTGCTTCGCTCCGTTGAATCCCGCCGGCCGACTCCTGTCGACAGTGGTCTCGCCTGCACACAGTGGTCAAAAAGTCGATTTTAACGCTATCAACTCATAGCTCCCTAAATAGTGGAGCTAGAGCGATGGCGTCTTTGGCAAAGCTTCATTTTTTGACGACATGATTTTCGTGATCAATCCCCCTAAAAGTGAGATAAAAGTTCAATTTTTTTAAGATTTTAAGATAGAGAGTTGATGTCTTCAGCAAAATTGTAGAAAAAGTCAATACAAACAACTTTGCTCAAGAGGTATAAATCGTATGTTTCACCCAATTGGAGATAGAGAGCGTTTTGTAAGAACTAACCTCCAAAAACACATTTTTCACCGAAACATTTTGTTTTTAATTTTAAGGACAATATAATTTCAGCAGCACCATGTGAGTCATGTTCATGCTCGCATGGGCATTCGAGTTTTCTTCGGTAGTGACGAAACCCTTAGAGGAGGATAATGATTTTGAAGCGCACGACGATAACGAGAACTTGACGACATCTCTAGATCAGAGAGGGGTAATTAGTTTTAATAATTTTAATTTATCAACTAACTCGAGTCTGCAAACGCTTCCACCTAAAACACAATTAAGTACCGAAATAATAGTTTATTGCCAAAATTTTAACCGTATGAAAAGTGCGGTAAAAATTCAAGAAATTCATAATAAAATTTTGGGTTGCTCATTCCCAATAATAATGGGAACTGAAACCAGTTGGGATCAAAGCGTTAGGAGTGAAGAAGTCTTCGGACATTCTTATAATGTTTTTAGAAATGACCGCAATTTGGACATTTCTGAAAAGAAGTCAGGTGGGGGTGTTTTAATAGCTATTTCTACCAAATTTAATACAGAAATCATTGATACATCTACAGTTAAGGAATTCGAACATGTATGGGTGAAAGTACACATGGCAGGTGAAATACATGTATTTGCCACAGTGTATTTTCCCCCAAATAACGCTCGCAAAGAAGCATATGACCATTTTTTTCAAACTGCTGATGAAATTATGTCTGAACTTTCCCCAGAAGTGAAAGTTCACCTATACGGTGATTTTAATCAACGTAGTGCTGACTTCATTCTAGACAATGAAAACGAGTGCATCTTACTACCAGTCGTTGGGGAGAATGAAAAATTGCAGCTTATTTTCGACAAAACTGCAGGCTTGGGGCTCAATCAAATTAACCATGTAAAAAACCAACAAAATTGCTATTTAGATTTTTTATTGACAAATATTCAGGAAGACTTCTGTGTAAGTAAATCTATTTTTCCATTATGGAAAAATGAAGCTTTTCACACAGCAATTGAGTTTTCCTTATTTGTTCATGAATACGAAAAACCCAACGACTATGAATATGAAGAGGTCTTTCAATATCATTTAGCAAATTATGATATCATAAGACACAAACTTAACGGAATTGATTGGCAAACGATCTTTAAGAATGAAGCAAATGTTGAAACTTCTGTTGAGGTTTTCTATAAATTATTGTTTGAAATAGTAGTTGAACAAGTACCACTCAAAAAAATTAGGCGACAAGGTAATTCGAACCACCCAGTTTGGTATAATAAAGAAATAAAAAAATTTAAAAATCGGAAGCAAAAGGCCCACAAAATATATAAAAGAGATGGTAACAGTAATAATCTGACATACTATTTGAAGGTTTGCGATGAACTGAATCTTGCTATTAGTAATGCATATGATGAGCATAATTCAAAAACCGAACTTGAAATTAAGTCTTGTCAAAAAAAAATCTTCAATTATGTTAAAACTAAGCTGAAATCTGACAATTTCCCATCTAGAATGCATCTTAACTCAAATGTTGGTGATAACGCGGAAGAAATTTGCAATCTATTTGCAACATTCTTTCAAGAAATCTATACCACGTTTGATGAAGAAGATCGCGATTATGAATATTTAAATTTCTTCCCAGAATTTTCAAGAGACATTGGAGTTAGTCAAGTCAAATTTCAAGACATCTTGGAAGGTTTGAATAAATTAGACGTTTCCAAAGGTTCTGGCCCTGATGGAATACCACCCGTATTTATGAAGAACTTAGCATTAGAACTTACAGCACCTTTATTTTGGCTTTTTAATATGTCACTGGAATCTGGGATCTTCCCCAAACTTTGGAAAAGTTCCTATCTAGTACCTATTTTTAAAAGTGGAAAAAAATCGGACATTTGTAACTATCGTGGAATTGCCATTATTTCCTGCATTCCTAAACTTTTTGAAGCAATTATCAATGAAAAATTGTTTTCTCAAATCAAAAACAGACTGACTAATAAGCAACATGGATTCTTCAAAGGACGATCAACTAGCACAAATTTATTGGAATTCGTCAACTACTCACTGATAGCATTGGACAATGGCAACCATGTAGAAGCTCTTTATACAGACTTCAGCAAGGCTTTTGATCGCATTGACATACCCATGCTTCATATTCAAATTGCGAAAAATGGGAATTGAGGCAGGAATCCTCCGATGACTCGAATCCTATCTTACTAACCGTCAACAAATAGTTAGATTCAAAGGGAAGAAATCAAATCCTATTAAGGTCACTTCTGGAGTCCCCCAAGGCTCTCACTTAGGTCCTCTTTTATTCATTTTGTATGTAAATGACATTTCCTTTATTCTCAAAAACATTAAATTTCTTATTTACGCTGATGACATGAAACTATTTTTAGAAATAAGAAACAAAGAAGATATCATGACATCTTATTATTATGATTTTTATGCTGACGTTAATATCATGACATTCCAGAAAGAAATAAATGATTTCTATATTTGGTGCAACAAAAGTCTTTTACAGCTGAACGTAAAGAAATGTAATTCGATAGCTTTTAGTAGGAAACGAAACACCCCAGACATAACTATCAATCTAGGGAATCAGCCAGTTGAGAAATGTAAAAGAACAAGGGATTTAGGAGTTATCTTGGACTCGAAACTAACTTTCATTGAGCATTACAATACTATCATCAACAGAGCAAATAATATGCTTGGAATTATAAAACGTTTTTGTTACAATTTTCATGATCCGTACACAATAAAAACATTGTACATTGCATATGTGAGGTCAATACTGGAATATTGTAGCGTGGTTTGGTCACCATTTTCAGTCACCCATGAAGAACGACTAGAATCGGTACAGAAGCAATTTTTACTGTATGCACTTCGTAAATTAGGTTGGACAAGGTTTCCGCTTCCATCTTATGAAGCCCGCTGCATGCTCATCAGCATCCAATCATTAAAAGAGCGCCGTGAATTTGCATTAGTATCATTCGTAAATGACATTGTTTCGCAACGCGTTGATTCAGCAGAACTTTTGTCAAAACTTAATTTTTACATACCGTCGCGGCAACTACGAAATAGAAATATATTTATTACAAGCCATCATCGTACAAATTACGTCAAATTTGTACCTCTGAATCAGATGATGGCAACTTACAATAAGCATGGAGAAAATGTAGACTTTACTATGACCAAAACAAAACTAAAACAATACTTCAATTCAATTAGATAATGACGAACGATTCAAAACATTAAAAATGTAAATCTGATGTGTTAGTTTCCTAAGGCGTACTGTATATATAAGTGAAACATAAAATGTAAGCACTATTGTAACAAAACGGTCTACTATTGATTGACGACAAATAAATAAATAAATAAAATGTTCTACAAAGTAACATATAATGAATAAAAATATTGACTAAGAATAAAATGTATAATTCAGCTGAAAATAATGAGTTTGAAGGTGTGGTTACCATGACAACGCACATTTTTGTACTGTTTGAATCATGAAATATAGTAAAACCATCGATATTTGTTTTGAGCATAACTCCCCAGCAGACGGTCGTGGACGGACTAACTAACCACCATTTGAAAGCTCATGTAATATACTATTAGATGCAGTCAACTCTATCTGCTTTTACCTGCTCCTAAGTGTGGTACAGCCGTCGAAAATACGGCGAAAAAAACGGAAAAAGTTCAATAGCTCATCCCACTGAAATAATGCAGGTATAGTATGTTCTAGAAAACTTCGTGTTTTGATATTGCAAATAACTTTGTAGAACATTATATTGTCCTTAAAATTTAAAACAAAATGTTTCGGTGAAAAATGTGTTTTTGGAGGTTAGTTCTTACAAAACGCTCTCTATCTCCAATTGGGTGAAACATACGATTTATATCTCTTCAGCAAAGTTGTTTGTATTGACTTTTTCTACAATTTTACTGAAGACATCAACTCTCTATCTTAAAATCCTAAAAAAAAAAAAATTTATCTCACTTTTAGGGGGATTGATCACAAAAATCATGCCGTCAAAAAATGAAGCTTGTCATATCCATCAACTTTGCCAAAGACGCCATCGCTCTAGCTCCACTATTTAGGGAGCTATGAGTTGAGAGCGTTAAAATCGACTTTTTGACCACTGTGCTGCAGTTGAATTTTGATTTTTTTTTTCTGTATTTTTGCACTATTATGTGCTTGCACTACATTGCTTCCGGTGTCGTTCACGTGTACAGCTCCCCCACTGTTGTGGATCACTTAGTGTGAAAACCTCAGAAATTTGATAAGTCACTTGAGTTGTGGTTCGTTTAACTCTGCTTGGTGCTTCGATAGACTGTTTTCCACATTTTTGCGATCACTTTTGAAAATGTTTGTTAGGCGTTTGTTATGTCCGCCACTGATTTCGCTGCTTTCAGCGCTTGTTTTCTTGTATGCTCTTTGTAGAGGTTAAACAGCGTAATTAGCAGTTGAATGGTCACTAGCTCTAAGATAAGGTTCAGCTTAAAGTCGTTCTGCGCGTGGAGTTCTTCGTGTATCTCCAATTGATTTAACACCGCAAAATGGGGGTCTCCGGATATTACTGCTTTTTTTTATTGAGTTTTCCCCATTTTCCGAGATAACTTTTTCCACTATCACTCAAAGTTCAGCTATTAACTTGCACTTAAGCTCAACTGTTCGCGGCACTTTTACTAAGTCAGTTTTTACTAAGTTCAATTAAATTTTGAACTTAGGCTGTCTACGGTCAGCCATGTGATAAGACTAATTAATTACAACTGCTCACTTTGACGATTGTCAATCGATGGTTTATTGAAGATATCTTAATTCTAATACAGGTTTTCCTTATGCTAATGGGAGGTGCCTGGAGTCGTCTATATATTAAATTGAACCAATGAGAGTTCAATAAAGATTTGAAGAAAGAGCGAAAGAGAGAGGTTTGATGTAAGCCCAGCAAAGTGTGAGCATGTGTGGGTTAAGCGCCAACGCTTGCAGCGTGATGCGCTTGGTGACTGTTTTGTAAAAAAAGGGAGAGGGTGTGGGAAAAAAGGTTTAAATGGGGGGGGGGTCCGAATAGGGGAAAATTTGGGAAGGGGGGGGGGGGAAGAAAGGTGGGGGGTGTTGGTGGTTGTGGAAAAAGTGTGTGGAGAAAGGGGGGGAGGGGGGAGGGAGGGAATAAGTAGGGGGGGGGCATGTTGGTGGTGGTCGCGGATGGCGTGAATTTGTTCGGTGCTTGTTCTGTTATGGCCGGGGGGGGGGGGCAGGGAGAAATGGAATAATGATGGGTGGAGGGAGTGTGGATGGAATGGGGGGGTGGGGGCGGACGGGGGGGGGGGGAGGAAAGGGATAGGATTGGGAGTGTGTGGGGGGGGTGGGTGCGGGAAAAAGTAGGAAGGTCTAACGATGCCAAAATAAATAAAATCGGTCAATATTTGCCAGAGTTATAATCATTTGAATTTTGTAGGTACCCGGGTACCCTGTCGATCACTTAAAGGTGTTTTTTTTTGTCGAACACATAAGGGTTAATAATGACGCCGAGCGAATCGAGTCTATTCAACGCCGTTTTTTTCGGTTCGCGCTTCGTAGACTACCTTCGAGTGACCCATTCCGTCTTCCGAGCTACGAAAGTCGGTACCAATTAGTCAACATGGAGCCTGTGCGAGTCCGTAGAGATGTTTGAAGAGTCTTAACTGTCGCAGATGATCTACAAGGACAAACCGACTGCGAAACAATCCTGAAAAAAATCAACATCAATGTCCAACCAAGGACAATGCGCAACAATTTAATACTTGAGGCTTGCTTTTCGCCGCACCAACTATGGGTTGCAGCGAATCTTCAATAGGGTGACGTCAGTTTTCGACTTCCATCTGACGCGGAATGCACTTTGTCGGAGATTTATATTTAGTTAAGATAAGTTTAAAGTTTTAATGTTTTGATCATGACTTGATTAAGGTATTGTGGAATCGCTTTTGAATGTATTGTTTTTTTTCCCTTTAAACCAACATGATTAGGACCTGAACTTGGTCTGTTGATTTATTTGAAGTTAGGCATAAACAAATAAACAAATAATCAGTTACTGGGGAACCTTCCATCGCTCACACCGCTAAAATCGGTCGACTACGTTGGGCTGGCTGGGTATATCGTAAGAATGTCGGAAATTAGCCCTGTTAAAATGATTTTCGATAACGAAGCGACGGGCAAGAAGACCAAGAAGAAGGGGCGCGTAGCGGGCAAGGTGGATCGCTCAAGTAGAAGACGACCTGCGGACCCTTTGGAGAATACACGGCTGGCGAAGTGCGGCTACGGACCGAATAGAATGGAGGCAACTTCAGTATACAGCAGAGCCCACCCCGGCCAAAGATAAGTAACGTCGAATGACCGAAAGGAGAGTATAAAATCAGAAACCATTCATAGTTTTTAGTTTTATTTAATAAAAATACGTTTATTTTCT
Organism: Aedes koreicus; assembly: GCA_024533555.2. Lineage (NCBI taxonomy): Eukaryota > Metazoa > Arthropoda > Insecta > Diptera > Culicidae > Aedes > Aedes koreicus. The sequence goes on from JAHHFK020002883.1 coordinate 102,698, forward strand.
AAACAATCTTATATAAGTTAAGAAAAAAAACTGCCAAATAAAATAAAGAATTTCAATTCTTTCATGTAATGCACTTTCAGTACGATAGTTTTTCCGCGGACCGGCTGCTTCAATCATCGATCTCTTCTATTGTTGCCTCCCGCTTTTGCTGTTCGAACACATCCGGAGCAAGATCGGCATCCTTGTTCTCTTCGATTAGTCGATAGTCTTCGGCTATTTTCAGGCACTTTTGTGCCATCTCTATTGCTTTGGCGCGTTTCTCATCGTTAAGTTGCGTCACGCCGTACAGCATCCGCAAAATGTCTGTGTCAAAAAGTTTCTCCGCCAAAACTTTGCTGGATTTAATGATATTGTGGATGATGACAATTCCACGATATTGAACATCTGGGCTTGGATTGGCAACTAACGTATGGAAGACTTCCAGCCAGCCAGTAGGGCTGAACATTTTCTCACAACACTTCTCGCTGACAGCTGTTAGGTAGGCCAATGCTCCCGAGGCTGCATTGGCTGTGTCTTCATCCTCTTCCATGGTGAGCAATGCCAAGAACTTAACTCGATCGTTCTCCTTCTCGTGAAGAGTGATAACGTCTTGAGACTGCACCATATTACATATTACTTGGGTGGATGCGCGTCTGAGCATTAAGTGGTCCTCCATCATATAGGCTTCAATTTTACTCAAGCCTTGCTCTTTGATTATACGTTGTCGAGTGGATTCGTTCATCGATGCAAGGTTGCAGAGAGCCATCAGAGCTTCAAAATTCTCCAGCGAAGAACAGTCTGGATGCAGCTGGTTCAACAAAGGACGAATGACCTCTAGATTGCGTTGACCAGGAAAGGCTACTTCAGGATTAATGGTTATTCCAATGCGAGATAAAGCTTGGGCTGCATGTCGTTTTCCGTTTGCTGTCCCTTTGAAGCATAAGGGAAGTAAAACTTTCGCTCCGCCTTGTTGCACAACTTTGCCGCGGACTTCTGGTTCGCTGCAAAGTGCATTGAATACGCGAGCGATCATTTCTTTACTGTTGTCGCTTTCGGTTTTGCAGAGAGCCACTAATCCCGATGTAACTCCTTCGTTTGCGAGAACAATAATTCGGCCACTGACAAAGTCAGGATCGTCCAACTCGTGTTCCTCCGGGATATGATGCTTTGCAAATTTCGCTAGCTGAACCAGTTCGGGTAAAAGTTCCTGCTTCTCATATGCGTTAACCAAATTGACTAACGTGGTAACAACGCCATAAAGCGCCGACTGGTCTCCGGTTTTGGCGAGTTCAATAAGTGCTTGAATAGCAGCACGATCTTCGACCAGTTTCTCTTTCACATCCGCATCCAGCGTCAAGTAAGACAAACCTTCAGCAGCAAACTTTCGGATGTCCTTATCCTTGCCTGGTTTAACCAAAAACCTACGACATGCTTCGGCAAGCTTTTTCGTTGCGCCATCCGCAAATGGACGAATTGACGCATCTAAACCACCCGAACTGCCCAGTTTGCACAGACCAACCAAAGCTCGAACACGGATTTCTTCATTCTTAGAAGAGTACAGCTTCTTGAGGACCTCCGCTCCACTCTGAGCCAAACCCTTCGCTTTATCTTTCTTTGAAGCCGCCGCTATGAGACACTCACAAGCGACCTGTAAACCAAAATTAAGTGTTTAAAAACGGGTTTGGTTTGTATAATAAAATGAGCAATGCCTTACCTTTTGCTCCAGAACATCATCTGATTGGGCCATAACCAGAATCATCTGCATAACGCCTTCCCTTGAAATCATGGAATTACCAGCGTCCAGCGGACCTAAAAGCAATGAAGTAATGGCCACTGTGACGCGGACCTTCGACTCGTGATCCGGTGTCATCAATTTATCGTTGACGAATTCGCTAATCTGTTCACCGAAACGTTCCCGAGCAGCATCATAGTACATATTCTCGTAGATGCGGGCCAAACAAACCGAGGCAATCGTTCGTGATGAAGGGGTTATATTCATGGCGCTCTCGTATTTATACTCCTCCAGCTCGGAGCATACGTCCATCAGGCGGATAAGTCCCTTCATTTCGACAAGACGTTCTGCCCAGTCTATGGTTTTGTAATGAACGTTTCGGATGATCAACTCCATAATGGCATCTCGGGCCATTCCAGTGATAGTCCGTTCCGTTATGGAGTAAACCAAACAACTCAGTAGAGTATCAATCAGTTGCTTATTCTCTTCAACTAATTCTTTAACTGGTTTGCTGTCTTCCTTGTTTTCCATGCCGGAAAGCGAATTCAAAACCGTCTGCATACAGTGCTGGGATGCTGCTACTCGATCTTCCATGTTGCTGTCAAGAATCTGCAGAAACCACGGAATGCCCAACTCTTTCAGCACGGTTTTTGTTCGCTCTGGACTTTTAGCACAAACTTCGCCGATAGCCCTAACAGCGTTAGTGTAGATCTCATTATTCTTTTCAACTTTCAACAATTTTCCAATGCGTGTTACCAAACCTTCCTTTAACATCACTTCTGCACCGGCAGATTCACGAGCCAATACGACAATATTATTCATGGCTTGTTCACGTTTTTCCTTGACAGCAGCCAAGTCAAAGGCAATTTGGAACATCTGAGTGACCTTGTTCGACGTTTGTGCCCGATCAAGAGCCCGTTCCTGAACAATCGCATGTAGCCTCTCCAAATGAGGCTTAATCATCTTATTGTTCGGATCATGCGTGTGGATCGTACGAAGATCCCTATACGCCTCTTCAAACCGCCCCAACGATTCAAGAGCCTGCGATCTACGGAACAACGCTTTTGGGTCATTCGGACAGGAATCTAACGACTGGGTACAATCATCAACTGCCTGCTCAAACTTTTCCAACTTTAAATAAGCTGCTGCACGGTTTTTGTAGAATACCGGCAAGTCCTTGTGCTTTTCACCCAGCTCGATTGCTTTACTATACCACGTAATGGCTGTATCCCAATAACCATTCTTAAACTCCTCGTTTCCTCGCTCCTTGCATACACTCGGGTCCTCCTGTGGTTTTTGCGTATTATCACTAACCATCTTTTTGCCGGCTACAATCTTGAATAAAAATATTATAATTTACTAAACCTTCCGACTAGCACACTTTCAACTGTATACTGACCTGCTACCACTGTAATCCAATAGCTTTTATAAGGTGTTGAATCTTGTTTTCCAACTATATCCACTTATAGCAACAGTAAAATCCGAAGATTCTCGATAATTCTATCTGGTTCTAGACCTGCACTAAAATTCCTAAAAATGTGCGACTGCCTTCTGGTACAGCGTATGGACGAAAGATAGAAGGAAATGTGAAAAACACACTCTCGGATGAAAATTGGATATTTTTAGAATTAGGGCACTCCGAATGAACACGGTGAGAGGGTGGTATTCATGTTTCATGAAGCAAACAGCAAACGAACTTGATCGGTCAAACAAAACAAATTTATCGTCAACATTAGACGATATTACTAAATGTTACTACTTTTACATTCGAGTATCGATCAAATCAATTAGACATGATATAAAATTTTACTCGAGTTTCCTCAGTGTTCCTCCGAAGCATTCTTTAAAAAAAAAAGTCTTCAGAAACTCACCTTCTGCAACTAGTGATTCAATGTTGACTTGGTATCCGCTAGGTTTTCTACGCGAGCATGGAGTTTCCTCTGCGATTTATAGTGAATCATAACATGAATTATGCTTCAACCGACCTATTTTTAGTTATCCTCCAACAGATGTTACTTTGCGGTGTATTTCTAAATATTTCCACAAAGTGTAAACATACAAACACCCACAACACAAGTGCTGACGTTTATAAGACAATGCTCTGCACGGAGACGGTAAAATATTCAAAAACAATTAAAAGATAGTATACGCTAAGATGAGAATACCTAAAATTAGGTATTTATTTTACCTAAAATTAGATATTGTTGACAATACCCAAAATATCGGTAAAATAAAACTTTAATAAACAGTAATTTTTACTGACATTTGGGTAATGTTTATGTTCGATCTCGGAGGGCACTTTTTGCAGCGCAGCGGAGTGGACTGTATTCGGCAGTGTGGACGGAGGAGGCAAGCGTCAATCTATTCAACTCTTTATGAGCTCTGAAAAGAGCTGAGGGGTTTGACGTTGCTCCTTGCCAGGGACGGGAATAAAAAAATGATGAACACCGGTTGCCCTAATAAAAATTAAAGGGGGGAAAAAAAAGATGGCTACACTAGCAATAACTTAATTTAATTCTCTTCTGCTTTTCTATTTAACAAATTGTTGCTTACTGCTGTTGATTATGCTCGCTAGGCGATGGTCGAATGAAACTAATGAGCTAATGATGTGAAATCGCAGTATGTTTCATTGCCCGCATAACGAAAAACAATTTGCTATACATTTTATGTTATTAATATCCAATAGTTTAATCTCGCTTTCACCATACAACCTCTACATTAACGCATATTGTTAATGTTTGCCATATTGTCATTGAACGGTTTCTTATTGTCTGCACGTGGTCTGGATTATATACCAAATTTTTGGCATAGAGTACAGCAAAAATTTTGTTCGTGAAAATAGCCAATTTTATATGGTAACCTAACTTAACCGACTATTCAGCATATAGTTATTTGACCTTTTACCATCTGAAATATTGTTAAAACTATATAGGTTATTGTTAGTTTATAGTTGTCAATTATAAGGGTATATGTCGTAACAATAACGTAAATGGTCGTCAACAATTAGAAATAAGGTCCAGGAATGGTTTGTGAATATGTGGGTGGTTCTTCCCATCTTGGAAACGTCATCTGTCGTGTGGGAACGGTACCAGATAACAGTAGTCAAACGGATTGAACGGAATTTCATTAGATTCGCCTTACGCCTTACTGAATCTGCCATCATACGCCAGATGCCAGTTGCTGGGCTTGAATACATTGGAGCACCGTAGAAAAACTGCTAAAGCTGTGTTCGTCTTTAAAATTTTGGCTGGTGAATTTGATGCTCCAAATCTCCTGGCTATCCTTTGTGTACCTGCGTACACAATTCGTTTCAGTGATATTTTTTTTTGCATGCTTTTTTTATCTGAACGAGACAGTTCGGTCAATGATGAACGTATTTAACCATGGGTGTCCTGACTTTGATTTTAATATTAGTGTTGACGTGTTTAGAACTAGAATATAGATACATTAAGACTATCAAATATTGTCAGTTGTCAGATGGATAAAATAAATAAATAAACATAAGTAAATAAATAAATAAAATTATATTTAATTTTGTTGTTGGAAAATACATCATACTGTTTATGTACACTCAGGCAAATGAACTTAAAAATTTCATAAGCCATAACTTTTCAATTATCAATATTTTTGGCTGAAAGTTTGACGACACTATAACCACAGAGAACAGACGAATTGGCTCATACGAATGTAACAAAAAATAATGTGTATGCTTATATAGTGGCGCCGTAGTTCGGCGACATTCCATACTAATAACTGCCATCACGGTGAAAGTAATATACTCATAAGAAGAGTTGTTTTTCTCCATGTCGTTTCTATTTCATGGGAACCTAGGAGACTGGACCTACCTAAAATTGAAAAAAATTGTTATTATTTTATCTCTTAATGTTTATTTTTCTTTCATTTGTTGTAGGTTCTGCTCCTGATTTTCGATCGTTTGAATTTCCGAAGTCGCCTGGCAGCATCACTGGTTTGCCACCGATGGAATCATTTGGCCTTCGCAGCAAAATTCATGAATAAGCTTCGACTTACTCTGGAGATTCGATATCTGGATTGTCTAAACCGTGCCTTCTCGTGCCTGAAAGAGTCTACTCGGTCATACAAAAATATGCGATTGCTTTTTCAAGGGAGTCGACCACAACACTTAGAAATGGTACTGCGAGTGTTAACTCCGATGCATGCATTGATTGACTTGGATATTGCGTTCTATTTCTATTGCTTTCGAGAAAGGCTAAACATCGTTCTGCAGGAAGTGTTGTCAACTTGTCCTTCATTGACAACTGTTTCTTTTGAAACCAGAGGAAGGCTCATGAGTTGGGGATGGTCTAGTGATATGGGGGACGACGCACGAGGGGGGGCTGGCTATAACCAATGTATAGACTTTATGTGATTTCATGTTGATAAGGTTAATAAATTTAAAGTTTTCATAACATCGTTTTTGGACAAAAACATCAATTTAAAAAATCCGTATTGCTGTGAAACATTTAGGTAGCATATTAATTTCACCATAGCCTAAAATTGTATACAAAATAATATGGACAAAATTTGAACTGTTTCCATCAAGTGGTTTGGACCACAGCTGGCTTCAAAGTTGACACACCAACATGTATTTCCTTTTTTCACCCGATATTGACCATGCTGAAATATCGGTGCAAAAAAAAGCCGAGGCAAATTAAAATGACTCCATTGTCACCATAAGTCAACATAGACAGTTTAGTCTATTGTAACCAAAATCTCGATGGTAAAAAACTATAAAATGAATGGGTTTGGTTTAAAACTGTTGGATGAAAAATGGATTTTTTTATCGTTAAGATAACAACCCTCATTTTCTATTTCAAAACTTATATTTACAATGGATTCTGTGTGGCAAGAACTATGTTTAATTGTTATCTTATCGTTAAAAACAATAGAACCTATAGTATCTAACATTCATTTCACTGTAGTTTTACAAAAAATTCTTTTGAATTTTCAATGTGATTTATATTGAAGCAGCTATGCTTCAATTATAATTTCAATAAAATAGCCACACAATCATTTGAGACATTTATATTTATTTATCTGACGAGAACCGCTTTCGTCGAAAAATGAACCGCTCGATCCGGAAGACTGCTGCTGACCTGAATGTGTCGATCATACAAGAAACGCAAGGTTCACGGGGAAACGGAGGCTACAACAAATGAGAGGCTGGACAGAGCCAAGCTGTCACGGCACGCAGGTCGGGAGTTTGTGTTTTCTGATGTGAAACTCTTTGTCTTGCAACAGCCGCGCAATGTCCAAAATTATCGGCTGTACCTCCCGTATCACATCTGGAGAAGGTTGTGGCTCCGGCACTTTGGGACCACTACGGGAAGGATCATTACGTCTTTCGAAGGCGCACCGGCCTACACGCCGAATATCGTCTAAGTGTGGTGTGGGGAGAATTTGACTGATTTTTTCGATAAGGCTTTGTGGTCTCTCAGCTCCCCGGACCTTAATCCCCTGAACTTTTATGTATGGTCGAACATGCTGGCCAAGCAGAGAAAATATCAAGTGAGCACTATGGACCAATTGAGGAAGCTCATTTCTATGATCTAGGACGAGATGTCGATAGACCAGGTGCGATTTTTTGAGAAACGTCTCAAGCTCGTCATACAGCACAAGGGGGGGGGGAACTCCCAGCTTATATGTCGTTAAGGTTCTTAATAAAAATTGACTCAGAAAAGAATATCTTGTACACTAAGGTCTTTTTACACGTTTTTTTTACGCGGTTTGTTTTCGGCGATAACTCCGGAACGGAACAACTTATCGACCTAATTCGAATCACATTTTTCGTTTTGGGCAAAAAGTAATAACATGGCAGTTTTTCAAAAAAATCACCATTTTTGGTGAAAATACACAAAATTTTAGAAACTGCATTTTGACCATTGCATAAAAAAGTAACGCATGCAAACAAAATCGAAGCAATTTAAAATGTTTACGCATGTGAATTGATCAACTCTATTTAGTATTTTTTACGCGGTTCCATAGTAAAAGTCGAACGTATCCCCCGTATGAAAAAAGACCTTAATGTATTTGCATTTTTTTTTTTTTGACACATTTTCAAAGTGTATTTGAACTTATTGAATATTGTTTACAAAAACATTCAAATATACAACAACGAATTATTAAACTTAACATTTTGTGATTGCTTTTTGTGTGTATTGTTGTCTTTTGCCTGTTGACAAGCGATGTGTTTGAAGTTTTCACATCGCGCATATTAGTGTAGGTCCATTAATTATGTAACGCAGTAAGGGGGAAGGGGGGTTTTGACAAACGTGAGAATACATACAAATAAATTTGAAGGTCCATACAAAAAATGTGTCAAGGAGGGGGGGCCGGTAGTCTAAAAAGCCCCTATTTTGCCCCTAAGGACATCAGCGGAATTTCAGTGGATTTGGTTGCCGGAAGTTTTTATAAGGTCGGTATCGTGTTCGAAAGAAATTTCTTTTTCTATCTCAATCCCATGTTAAATTCCGTTTACTGAAACGGAAAAGTAAAGAATCGAAAAGAAATTTCTTCAGCAGTATCCACCTGAGAAGAACTAAGAATTAAATTGGAATTTGTAAGGATTCCAGGCAAACTAATGGGAGCTGTCACTTTTACTTTCGGAAAAATATCCCGCTCAATTATTCCGTAAGTGAAGGTGACATTTCGTTCCATGCAGATCAATTGTCAAAATTCCGCTTGGCAATATTGAACAAAATTCCGTAACCTCTCTACTTTTTAAGTCGATACTGGCCTATATTAGTGAAAGAATAATATATTTGTTGTTGAAATATCACATGTACACATTAATACTAGTTAGAAGCATTATTCAGTATATATGTTTTTTGCAATTGCCAAATCATCAGAGCTTTCTGAGTTCAAGCAAGGAGCTGTGAGTTTTGGTTAGTCAAATTAGGAATTACCCAGTGTAGCTTCCCTGATAAAAAATTACCTTGAACGAACGATATCACAAATCCTCTAACCATTTCTTTAATTGTTTGGATGATTCCACAAATAGGTCGTTAAGAAAAATAAACATTAGAAGCTTATTAGGGTTGCTTCGGGAATAGGTCTAACCCGGCGCTAGTGAAGATTTTTAAATTTTAAGCTCGATTCACAACGGATTACATTTCTTTATAATTTTTTTTCTACCAAAATACTAGTACCAATAATTTAGATAAAACATTATAATACCTGGCTGATAAACAATGAAAAAATACTATCGTTGTGATATCCACTTCAATAAGAACGACACGGAAGATTTTTCTCTCGAATCAAATTAACGACAAAACACGAAAACTTCCGCCGCGAATATTGTGTTTGCTGCATATAGCCTTCAAGAAAACCGAGCTGTCAAATCAGCACCACACGTAGCACCAAGTTTTCGACTTCACGATTGTTGTTCGTGGATGACAGCAGCTTCAGTCCTGTGGTCTAACCACTTGTAGCGTCGATGATTGAAAAAGAGGATGACCACGATTGCTCTGTTGGCTGACTACGTACATTCTTTGTCGCCGTTATGTCGACCTGTCATGCTATATGCCGACTTTACTTATGAGTTCCACAACGCGAATGTTCAGCACGCTTCGCACTCTGATTGTGTACCACACAGGAGCAATACAAGCTCAACGTGGAAATGGTTAACTGTTCGATAAATTGCTAGCAAAAAATTGTCAAAGCAAAACAAAACAGATCGGGAATAACGTATTCAGTTTCAGAACGGGTTAAGAATGAAGTGAAGCGCATGCATGTAAACTTTCTGCAGCTGAAATCATACGGGATTTGGACGTTCCAGTATCCATGCTTCGAATTCAGCAATTATTGAGCAGTGACAAACACATCAAATATTTTAAAAGCAGGTCAATAAGAAAATGGATATAGTTTTTAACTCAGAAAGAACCAGCACAACGTTCCCAAGCTTACTGATTCACCTCTTATAACGTAACTCACACAAACACACCCTCAAATATTCTGTCAAACTAACACAACGAATTAAAACAAAAATATAGATTCTAGTACCGAAAAGCGCTAGAATGTATTGCAACGTACTTCACGCATGCAAAATGGTAACCGTAGAAAATAAGTTTAAATTAAGCATTTAAGGACTGTATCGAAAATAAGTTATCTTCATATTTTTCTTTAAAATCCTATAAAAAAAATATGTTTTATTCAAAGAAATGGATGATTCTGTCAGGAATTAAACTTTAACATTGCAGGGCTGGTAGCGACCAACGATGTTAAAAATAGTTATTTTAGTGACTGCGTTGATGAAAAAAGTGACTAAATAGTGACTTCGATTTGTAAAAAAAAGGACTAAAAAGTGACCAAATTTTTCAAAAGGTTACTAAAAGTGACTATGAAAAATGGATTTGAAAGTTTGGTGGTTCATCAGCATCCTTGATCCATTGAGATATCACACTCATGCTGAGTACGAATAGCGAGCTCGTTCTACCAGATTTGTGCAAAATACAACGCGTGTCGAAGAATTTGACACATGATTGTCATGAGTGGTTTTTGTTATAGTCACTCAATAGTCTCATATAACTTCCAACAAATTTAATCAGATCCTTTCGGTGTGATAAAATGATTATATTCAAATCAAATCGTTCGATTGAGGCGAAGGATCTCATAAATACTCAATAATCTTAATAATATCCCAAATTGTATCTTCCTCAAAATGGCATGATCGTTTGGCTTCGATAGTTGAATGCACAGACCATAAATATATAGGGACTATAGTTTTTGTCTATCAATTTCAGTGGCGTCTCGTCCATATGTGCACCTCGTGCACTGCACAGTCTAAAATTGTATATTTCATGTATTATCAAATTCATCGATTTAATACTCCGTTAATACTCGCAGACTGGGCATTTCAAATGGTGCACCAGATCCTGTATATACCACACGTGAATCGTCTGTAGATGTTTTTTTTTTCCTATAACTTGATTGCCGATGAGTTAGTGTCTGTTTTGTGTACTTTGTGGTCTGCACAGAGTAGTTTTACTCACTGGCTAGTTGCAATTTTATTCTGTTGTTTCGGGACATTGACAAGGTACTTTTTGTTGCATATCACAAGAGACTCGGCAAAGGATGAACTATGGAGCAAGATATTTTTGTCAAAATTGACGTCCGGGTTCGAAAGAAAGTGCACAACCGGTTAATTTTTTCACGAGACGCCACTGATCAATTTGTTTTAAACATAAACGGAAGATGTACGGAGGTGGGTCAAATTTCCCGCACTTTTGAATCACTTCGTTCGGAGGGTTTCGTAAAACCTACAAAGCTCAAAAACGGTAACAACATTCTTAGTATAAAAATGCATCTGCTTGCCAAATTTTAGACAATATGACCGCCTAAAACTTTCCATGACGAAGTGATGCTTGGGGGTGCCGAAGTAGCGATCAACCCTACTTTTATCTTGTATTTAACTAATCTTGTTGTAATTGTTGAGCTCACTTGGTTTTAGGATGCCTCAGTGTCGAAGTGAATAAAAATCCTAATAAAAATCAATTTGTACTAAAAAATTAGCATACAAGCATACCATAATGCTACGGCCGCTGCCAGAATCATTTACGTAAAAAAGGGATGCACAAATGCATTGCTAATGGTAGTACTTAAACTGCCATCTATTGTTAAATCGAAAAAGTGTTAATCTACTGTCACGGAAGCCAGAAAATGTGTCTCTAAGTTCTAACTCTACCAACAAACAAAAATGAATCACTTTTCAATCGTTTAATCTTAACATTTTATAGCACGTATGCCTATCAGTCTTAACAAGATTTTTTAGTTATTGTATTATTTTTGCTCTTTCGCTACACTCTACTTTTTTTTCTGTAATTTTGAATCGGATTCGTTCTATTAATTCGTCGTTTCCATAAATGTCTACCGCAGTTTCCTTTGATACTCTATAAAATAAAAAAACATAATAAACTATATCTTTCATTTTTTACACACTGAAAGTAGAATGATTCATTATCGCCCAATTTTTTCCCAAAAAAAGTTGAAAAAAGTGACTAATTACTAAAAATAGTGACTTTAGTTAGAAGGCCTTAAAAAAGGGACTTTAAAGCCTCGAAAAAAGTGACCAAGTCACTAAAAAGTAACTTGCTACCAGCCCTGACATTGTGAAGACCGGATGAAATTAATATTATTCATTAACGAATTTGCAAATTTTTGATCGAACCAAATTTTTTTTGAACTCCTCTTTTTGAGACCCTCTTCACAACCGCCCAATAGCGTTCGATGAGCCAAAGCTGACGGAAATTTGGCGCATTGATGTCTTTCTCAACGAAATATATACCCTTTTCCGTGAGCCAATTGAGGGTTGTTTTGGCGTAATGCACCGATGCTAAATCCGGTCAAATCAGCGGAGGAGTACTATTCGCCTGATATAAAGGTAGCAACCTTTTCTGCAGACACTCAGAACAATAGATTTCCGCATTGATTGTTCCGGTAGTGTAAAATATGGTAGACCATACCGCAGGAACATATTGCTTTCCATACAAAAGCCATACTAAGGGCATCTTCAACGGCAGTCCAAATCGTGGTTTGGATTTATTTTTTTAGACCAAACGCAAAAACATTGCTGCACTGGTGTTGTCAATTTTGGTTTTATAACGGATCTATTTTGCATCATTTTAAAGCTGGATGTTTTGATCTATTCTTGCAGCAATTTGGAACAAGAAAAATACCGTTCCAAAACACTACACGCTACTTGATAATACCAATTATTGAGTAAAATTTCAGCCTTTTCAAAAAATAACTCCAGTTTATAATCTACCGTATTGTTTACTAACGCAAACTCTCGCGTAAACCAACAAAACTTGGAATGCAGACCGATGGACCGAATGTCTGTTAGTTTTTAGTTGTTGCAGGTATTGCTCCGGTGTTTTTCATTTCGGAAAAGCATTGAGGCTGGCTATGGTATATTCATGAGACGAAAAGTGGCCGTGTTTTGTGCGGGTGATGCTGGCGCCGGACAGTAAGTGGTGTTGCTCGCCTCGGATGCTAATAATTACCTCAAGTTGCTTCCTGTGCTAGCGAATTGCCTTTTCGTTTCATTCCTGAAGAGCGAATGGTTCTTTTAGTTTTTTACAGCCAATGCATTTTTCGTAAAACACGGACAAGTTCGAAATGAGGAGGCTCCCGGAATTATGACTGTTGTGGATTTTACGACTAATTTAGTGGCAAATTCTGATTCCGAGTAGTATTTCAATTGCTTGGAAATGAAAAATAATGAAGTCTTTAAAGTGAACAATTGGTTTATTGATGGATTGGTCATGATTAGCACTCGTAAATTGCTCATACAGATATATTTTATTGAAGCCTGTTATAAAGAAACTTTCGACAGGTTTACTGGAGATCAGGATATTCGAATTCAGGCTTATCTGCTGGGAGAAAGGATACATTTTACTATACTGGGGGAAACCGATGATATCTTGAAGATAGATTCAACTCGTATTTCGCGGAGGGAAAATTCCAAAACTCTTTGATTTTTCCAGGAATCATTTTTAAATATTATATTATTCAATTGCATATTTTAAAGCATTTAAACAGCCTCGGAAGTTACATGAATTGGTCAGAACTTATATAGGCTTCTAGAAACTAAACGAACTCTTTGAAAAATATTTTCTGAATTACTATGAACTTCGGAATATTTATGAAGATTGGGTGGAAATGTAATGAAATTGACCGAAGTTGATTAAGCTTCTCGGAGGTTGAATAAACTTATTGGAAGTTTCAAAATTCGCGGAGGGAAAATTCCAAAACGATTTGATTTTTCCAGGAATAATTTTTAAATATTATATTATTCTATTGCATATTTTAAAGCTTTTAAACAGCCTCGGAAGTTACATGAATTGGTCAGAACTTATATAGGCTTCTAGAAACTAAACGAACTCTTTGAAAAATATTTTCTGAATTACTATGAACTTCGGAATATTTATGAAGATTGGGTGGAAATGTAATGAAATTGACCGAAGTTGATTAAGCTTCTCGGAAGTTGAATAAACTTATTGGAAGTTTCAAAATAGTCATGAAGTTTGCTCGCTCTCTTTTGAGAAGAGAAGTGGTGGAACTTCAGAGAAGTCCATTGAATTGCCGCAAAATTCTCAACGTTTCTGGAAACTTGGTTGAACTTTCAAAAAGTTTGCTGATCATCCATGGAATAGAAACAACTTTCTGGAAATAACCGGAACTTCACTCAGCCAAATAATTCTTAAGAATGTCATAAAGTTCAACTTATGAACGATGCTTTAAATTTCATAAAGTTGACTTATGAATGGATTTTGTTTTACACGACGTTGTTCTTGTTCGCCTTTAAGCTTTCCTATTTACAAGTGTTGATATATACTAGTGGTCAAGTCACTGGTGTTGTTTTCGACTCGGAGCAAGTTACCGCGCGAAGGTTTCGGTTTGTACTTGTTCCAGTCGTAGCAACGGCAATTCGTAAAAGTTCAACTAATCAGAAGACGAAGAGAATAAATCTCGGCAATATACCGTGTATTTCGGCCCTATCCTTCAGGTCAGACACCTCTCTCAAGCGAAGGGCTGATTTTCTGTCAGATATGAAATACAATTGTACTAAGCCTCAATGTATAAATCTTTGTCCACTTCTGTAGTCTAGTTACCAAATGCAATTTTTCGATTTTCTACTCCAAAGCTAGATTCCTATCTCAGAAGGGAAGATTTGAAATTGCAAGTGAAAACTTCAAGAACATTTTCTTTCACAAATAAGATGAGTACGACTGCTTGGAACACACTAACTTTATTTCTTACAACTATGGGCTTATATAGCCGAAATTATTTACAAAAAAATACCTGTAAAGAAATGATTCACATTTCTCCTTTCCCTTATCCTCGTGATGCTGCCTGCATATGCTATTTTCTTCTATTACTATTTCTTTGCTCCTACTCTACGCATGCAGGCTTCAGATCACGTGATTTGCTTATCTGCTACGACGGATAGGCATCGGAACGATTTATCGTTTTATTGCTTTATGACGGTTATCAAACATTTTTGCGTCCTGTCTATGCTCCTTTCATGGTTGAGGTATCAGATATGTATAAATGAGAAAATACATTCCTTATCCTTATTATTGATTAACAATAATGATATCGCGTGGTAACACTGGACCCATAACCTCAACGTTCAAAGTTCGAATCCAGCCTGCTCCATATTTTTATTTTTTCAACATATTTCATTAGGTAAATTTAGGAAATTCAGAACGATTTCTTGTAGCAAATAATCATAATCCAATCTTATGAATAACGAAAGTTTATTTCGCTAAGTGTTTGAGAAGCAGATTTAGCGTCTCAGAAGTTATTCTGACTCCCAGTTGGTACATCTTTCAAAATAAAAAGCAGAATATCACAAATATTTCAATAATTTACGAGAAATTGTAAAAAATCTAGGAAGTTAGTCAATTTGCTAAACGTTTAATAAGTTGGTGGAATTTCTGTAAAATAAATGGCATTTTCGAGATGTTGTTAAGCCTTAAGGCAAACAAAAGAGCAGGTATTCCTCGTGGTCTGCTAACGACCAAGTACCTCGTGGTCTGCTGACGACGCACTACTGGCAGTAAAAATTATTTGGTCAAACCAATCAATGGCAAAAAGTTTGCGAAAAATCTGCGATCTCTGATAAAAACTTCTGATCTCTGATGTTGAATGTTTGACAGGATGACAGGTGTTGGCGAGTTTAACTAAGTTGGTCTGTTTTAGTGGTTCTATTCAAGTTTTGCTGATGCAAATCAAGTATAAAGTTGATCCAAAAATAGACCACTGCTGAAGATGTCCTAACCGTGTATAATAGGTGATATTTAGCAGCTTTAAATTAAACCATTTTTTTTTGTAGTTTCTTAATAGAGTGTGAGTAAGTTTGTCACTTATTTTTGGTTAGTTTCGAACGAGCGTAATACGAGGAAAATAATATTATAAACATTTTCACATGGTTCTTGCCGTTAGTGTGCGTGCGTTAAACGTCACTAGCTCGATGCATAATAAACTTTCATGAAAATGACATAACACTATTGTTTTTCATTATCCATCACAACTTTTGATGGTTCGTGGTGAATTTTTACACAAAACTTTATCCAAAATAATGATCGGTTCCTTGAAGTGCGCGTTCTAAAGTGTACCTAATATAAACTTTTAGGAATGAATATTTTCAAATCATCAAGTGTAATCAGCACCATCCTGAGCCAAACCAAGTTGAATGTCGAAAATAAAATAATAAGCGCAGCACAACCGATAGTTCATCGAAGCATTAGTATATGCAGCATCTTTCAGAGATCCCACTACGACTCTCTGGGACTAACTCCTGCGGCGACCCAAAATGATATCAAACAAGCTTACTACAAACTATCGAAGCTGTATCACCCAGATAAGAACAAAGACAGTGAAAACGCTGCGGATAAATTTCGATCAATCACCGAAGCTTATGAGGTACTTGGGAACTACCGACTCCGTAGGTTGTATGACAAGGGAATTCTCCATACTGCCGGCCGGCAGTATGCCCACCATGAAACGGTTCAGAAGGAACCTGAGGAAGACGACCCACAGACCCGCTTCTACAAGAAACGGATGACTCGAACCCACGTTCCTACGGATTCCGGAAGGACTCCAATCTACGATTTCGACGAGTGGTCCCGTTCTCATTATGGGAAAAATTTTGAACGAAAGAAAGCTGCCGACGCAAAGTTTCGACAAAAGGCAGAACGAGAAGAATTAATTGATTCACATGTGTTGCAAGGGTACGTGGTGTACGCGATTGTAGGAGTCGCAATGGTCTACGGATTAATTCTGCTGAACGAAAGTTCACACGATACGCCCAAGGCAAAGACGAAACAAGTGGAAGAGTAGAAAATAATGGAATATGTCGATAGTATGAGCCATTTTTGGCCAAAATGTACATAAATGATGCTTGAAAAGCAGTTTCTATTGTTAAACAGATAGGCACATGAAATAAATTTAATTTTTTAACAAGATGAGTTACCCTTTTTATCCTAATTTAATTTAACGGTATGTGGGTGTTTCGGATTCAAGAAAACCTTTCGACGTATTCAATAATAATTTATATAAGAAAGCAAAGAACAACTGACCTTAGAACTTACCGCTCCGTTTCCGTGCGGTATATCTGGAATCGCTTCGGGTTTCGTTTCCTTGCTTTCGTCGACGTTCTTTTTTCTGCAGAACCCATTCGCGAGATTTTTTCAAAGGTTTTCCTCGGCTATTCTGTGCGAGTTCTCGCTTTCTACTGTACGGGATTTGACTGGAATCTTCGCCAGTTCCCAATGCCGTAGGAAGCTTTACCATTCCACCCGTCATTAGGACCAAATAGTATTTCTTTGCTTTGGCAGAATTAGGGTAATCGACCACCAGTCCACCATAGAAGCCAGCTTTCATTGCTTGTGCAGTTATCAGTTCGATCTGTTCAGAATTTTCCGGGTAAAATTGAAACACTGCTCGGGCATTACGCGTCTGAAAGAAATACAATTGATAATACAAATAAATTACCGCTAAACACCAACCCTTACGTACCAAAGAAGAAAATAGTGTGCTGAAGAATTGGTACAATCTCTTCTGTGGGACGTGTGATTTCTTATCGGCATTGCATAGCCATTGCAACGCAGAAATGGACACCGCTCCGTCAAATGTTCCGGCTTTGAAAGGTATTCCCTGACCCATATCTGACAGAATTAAATCCCCTTCCACTTCCCGTTCTACCGCCACATCTAACATAGCCTTCGCTATGTCAACGCCAATCCAAGCGTGGCCCTGATCTTCCAGTACACTTCCGGAAAGTCCCGAACCGCAGCCAACATCCAAAATGAAGCTCTTTTCATCCTCTGGCAGGGCGAGCAACTCTATTGCTCGTTCGCACATCTGTACCTGGATGTCGATGATCCGGGTGTTGTTTGTGTACTTGCGGGCTTCATCTTCGTTATAGAACTGAGGCAAAAAAACAAAGGTGTATTATTTATGGGCTTAACGGTTACCTTACCAGAACCTTACGATTTCAGGAGGAGCCAGATGTTCTGGCCTTCGAGCCATTAGTTTTTAGTTAATTTATTACGGTAGAATAATAGTATATCAGAACATTACGAATGAACGAACGATCGAAGTTGGAGCACGTTTTTATGGAAGTTCAAAAATAAACACGGAGTAAACGGTTGAAAAATCTCACTCACTAACAATCTAAACATTTACACTCTATTTCTAAACCACTCAAAATTGAGTACGATTTACTCAAATCTGTCAGAAGTAAGGGTACCCAAAATTGAGTTAAGACTGTCATACGAGTAACTCGTTGACAGTTTGTAAACATCGATCGGATTCAAACCGATGTTGACTGTTTGTCATCTTACCATCTTCACTTTTCCATCTTTACATCCATACTAACTTTACATTGAGTCACACACGGTAAGCTTCCTTTACCCATTAATGGGTACGATTTATTATTATTGTTATTCCTCCAATGGAAGTTTTTACCCATTTTACCGTAAATTTAAATTTTACGTTTTACGGTAAAATGAGTGAAAATTTCCACAGGAGGAATAACAATAATAATAAATCGTACCCATTAATGGGTAAAGGAAGCTTACCGTGCAGAGTCTCTGTGATTGAGTATCTACTCTGAGAAAAATTCCATCGTTGTACCGACAATTAAATCATGGTCAGGATGACTATCGCATATAATGGTTTCAATAACCATGAAAATGGTCGAATTTACCACGTTCATGGCATTTTTGACTATGATCATGGTAACAAGGACTATTCCGACATTATGGAAAATGTTGCATCAACTATTTTTAATGGTAGTTTTGACCATGATCATAGTCGGTTCAAAATCACTATACTGCAATAGTCATCCTAACCCCCAATAATGGTAAAATTGACTATCAAATTCCTCTCTGTGTATGTTTACCTAACGTTGGGCACAAATAACTTACTTTTGGGTAAAATTCAACCTTATAGTAAGTAATATGTACCTAACGGTAGGTAAACATAACTATACCCAATTTTGGCTTCTCACACTTAACTGCTCCGTTGGGTACTTTTTTCTTAGCGGGTAGGTGAACTCTTCCTCTTCGAAATGACTGTGGTGGATTGATCAGACGAGTTTTCAATGACGAGAAATTCGCGGATTAAGCCATTGTTTACGTTTGTCAGTTACGCCCTAATGCAAAATCTTTGTCGAAATATTAGGCTTTTGACGTTTTATAACCTTTCCCTCTCTGCACGGTAATTCTGAGGTAGTCATTTTACGACTACATTCTATGCATTTCAATGAACATCCTCCATACCCCAAAAAATGTCTACTTTTTAATCCCAGAAAATGAATACTTTTAAGTCCTCTTTTTACACCAGTGTGATAGCAAAATGCATAAAAACAAGGCTATCATCAAAGTGGATATATCGATTTGTTATACACGGTAAATCTGGAAAACTCATTTTATGACTATATTTTGCACATTATTAAGATTATAGTTGATACGTCAAAAAGTGACTTGTTTCAATACACTAATGAAGAATACTTTTGACGCCTTTTCAAGTATGCCAACGGTGACAAAAAAATGCGAAAAAAGTAGGCCAGTATCGACCTAAAAAGTAGAGAGGTTACGGAAATTTGTTCAATATTACCAAGCGGAATCTTGACAATTGATCTGCATGGAACGAAATGTCACCTTCACTTACGGAATAATCGAGCGGAATATTTGTCCGAAAGTAAAAGTGACAGCTCCCATTAGTTTGCGTGGAAACCTTACAAATTCCAATTTTATTTTTCGTTCTTTTTCGTTCTGCTGCAGAAATTTCTTTTCGATTCTTTACTTTTCCGTTTCAGTAAACGGAATTTAACATGGGTTTTGGATAGAAAAAGAAATTTCTTTTGAACACGATACCGACCTTAAGTCGATACTGGCCTTAAAGAAGCCAGGTTCCCCCAAAATCAGTAAAAAATTACCCATTTTGGCAAACATTCTGCGAAATAAACTTTTGATATTCATGAGATTGCATTATGATTATTTGCTACAAGAAATCGTTATGAATTTCATCAATTTACCTTATGAAATATAATGATGTTCAAAAAATAAAAATATTGAGCATCCTGGATTCGAACCTTGAACGTTGAGGTCATGGGTCCAGTGACTTGACCACTAGTATATATCATCACTTGTAAATAAGAAAGCTTGAAGGCGAATAACAACAACGTCGTGTAAAACAAAATCCATTCTTAAGTCAACCCTACATAGAGCCAAATGTGATAGTCAATTTTACCATTATTGGGGGTTAGAATGGCTATTGCAGTATAGTGATTTTGAACCGACTATGATTATGGTCAAAACTACCATTAAAAATAGTTGATGCAACATTTTCCATAATGTCGCAATAGTCCTTGTTACTATGATCATAGTCAAAAATGCCATGAACGTTGTGAATTCGACCATTTTCATGGTTATTGTAACCATTATATACGATAGTCATCCTGACCATGATTTTATAGTCGGTATAAAGATAGAATTTTTCTCAGAGTATGAAATTTTAAACATCGTTCATATGATGAACCTTATGAAGTTCTTTAGATTATTTGGCTGAGTGTATAGATTATTCAGCAGTTTAGGTCGGTATCGTGTTCGAAAGAAATTTCTTTTTCTATCTCAATCCCATGTTAAATTCCGTATATTTAAACGGAAAAGTAAAAACTTGAAAGAAATTTCTGCAGCAGTATCCACCTGAAAAGAACAAAAAAGAAAATTGGAATTTGTAAGGTTTCAATTCAAACTAATGGGAGCTGTCACTTTTACTTTCGGAAAAATATTCCGTTCGATTATTCCGTAAGTGAATGTAACGTTTCGTGGCATGCAGATCAATTGTCAAAATTCCGCTTGGTAATATTGAACAAAATTCCGTAACCTCTCTACTTTTTAAGTCGATACTGGCCTTTTGGTAGATTGTTAATTCATGAAATTCATAGTACTTAATAAATGCAACAAAATAAAAAACAAAATAATTTTACTTGTTTTTATTCATGCCTTTTCTTGTATAATTATGGAAACGACGAATATTTCTGCGTCCAACTTCTTTCTAAGTTCCTCCATGTTCCGCGCACACAAAGCGATTCTTAACGCAAGTTTTGACAATCGACTATCTGGAAGCATAATTTGAAGCATTTGATTACTTATAAACAAAAAAATTTCATTTGTCTTACTTGCGTTGTTCTGATTATGTGAAATTTTTTTTGGGTATGCTTCATCTCTGCTGCACGAACTGTCACCTAATAATGTTAATAAAAGCGTTTCCATGATTGCTACACAGGAAAAAATCTTGTTGTTAAGACTACCATTATACCTGACTATGCCATTTTTTCAAAACTACCATGAAATTTCAGTCAGATTTACTACACAGAAAAATTTCTTGTAGCAAAAACTACCATTTTACCCGACTATGTCTATCTTTAAAGCTACCATGAAATTTCAGTCAAATTTACTACGTTTATGGTAAAACCTTCAACATTTGTGGTAAATTTGACAAACTTCATATTGATATCAACCGCACCATGGTCGATCTAATCGCAGGCATGGTAAAATCAAACGCATTTATAGTCAGGTGAAAATTGTTGGTGTTTGCCGCTAATTTAACCCCCGAAGTGGTAGTTTCTACTGCGGTTTTTTTTTTGCGTGTAGTGAATGAGCTCAGGTGAGATGTAAAGAACCGCAATAACGTGTTTATTTTTTGCTTATTATTCCTAATTATCATCCCCAAGTCTAGTTTGAAACTTTCTTAGCTTGTGTGAATTATAGTTACGTTAATGTTAAATTATAAATAATTACGTGAAACAAAAGGTAAATGCTTTTAAAAAAATAAACAACTTAATATAGATTCTTAAACTATTCCCTACACAAGTCAGGAGGTAAGCTACTCGGCCACCATGTGTTAACACCCTCAAAAACACAATTCATCACAATCCACCACACTTTAAACGCACTCGCCACAACATGAGAGATAAATTCATATCTGGCAACACTTACACGAATCGATTGTTTCTTTTTTCACTGTTTTTGGTTTCCCTCTCGCTTGCAACTAATGGGATTTAGATTATGCATAAGTGTGCGTGTATTAAACGTCAAAAAGGTCTATAGTTGCCAATAAGCATACATTTTGCATTGAAGGAATTGACAGATAAGTTGAAACACAGAAACACGTTCCGACATTCCGAAACTCCTTTCGACACACAGAAACACAAAACACAACGTGGCAGAGTGACTGGGTCATAACAACCATGGAAAATAGTTGATTCAACATTCACTTATGTCGGAATAGCCCTTGAAACCATGAAACTTGTGAATTCGTTCATTTTCATGGTTATTGTAACCATTATATGGAATAGTCTTGACCATTATATAATTGTGCGCACATTCATGGAATTATTTTCAGTGTAAAGTTTAATTACTAAGATTACTTTGAGTGATTTTACATGAGCGTCATCTACCTATCAAAATTCTAACACAAACACAGCTGTTTCGACCCATGCATTCATACAACCAAAGATAAAAAAAAAAACAAAGAATACAGTGTTTATTTTTTCAGGAGGTGCGAAAAACAATATTAAATTTGGATTATTTACGTTTCCTAACTATTAGCAGCAGATAAACTCTCCAAATGTATCAGCAGTATCTAACCCAAGCAGTTCGTACACTGCAAAATCTCAGCTCTGATGATCTAAAGGAACTGTTGAATGATGACGATAAGTTAAACGAACGCGTCAACCAAGCAGTGAGTTTCGAAATCCAGGACTCTTAACTGAGTCATCTTTGTAATGGTTTTATTGCTTTTGCACTCTTTTCAGGTCGAAGCACTGGAATCGGAGAAGGACGTTATTTTGGGTGAGAATCGTAGTTTAGCCGAAAGTAATCTTGAAAAGGAACCTAAGTTGATTGAGGTGCGAGCCAAGGTTAATGATCTCTCGGAACAGGCCAAAACCCTTGCAAACACTGTTAAGACCAAGACTGAGGAATTAAGTATAGCCGTAAGATTATAAGCGGGGGCTAGTAAAATAATGCCTTTCCTCTCGTTCTAGAATCCAAGTCTAATAACTCCAATCCAGACACGGTCTTAGCTCTCCTGCAGGCGGCTGCAGCCGAAAGCGAAGAGGAGTCAGAAAAGATCGTAAAGCAGTTTTTGGATAATGAACTATCAATCGATGTATATTTAGACCAGTTTATGGGACTGCGAAAGGCCATGCACAGTCGAAAGTTGAAGGCAGAAAAGATGGTGGAACTGCTTCGCACTGGGACGAATCAGCATCGACCTGGCCCGATGCCCGCCCTACATGGTTCACCGGCTTTGGGGATGCAACCTTATCCTCAACATGCTAGTGGATTCTATCCACCACCCCCTCAGCCATCGGCGGGACCAATACCGTATCCACTTGGGCCCATCTCTATGCCTATGCCTGGCATGTTCCGACAGCCATACTGATAGAGGAAGCATTATAAAACTGTCGGTTTGTTTCATGGACGAAAAGTTAGTTTTTCCATGTCGATGTCGTTTTTGAGCTGATGCTGCTCCAGTAATTAGTATGCAGTTTGTCTACACCATGCAAATGGGAGTTGAGCGCTAGATCAAAAACGAAAACGCCTACATAGTGTTGACGATGTTCCATTGATTTTTTTTTGTTATAACGTGTTAATCAACCCAAACAACGTTTGTTTCAGAATCGCTTGAATAAAATAATTACCTGTAGCAGTATTCATTCATTCTACTTAAGTTTTTCCATAATACGTTAAAATGAATCATCAAGAAGTTCATTTTGTTGTTGTTGTTGAGATACTTACATGGGAAGTTTGTCTAAGATAAATAACCTAAATGACCAAGTGTCCAACCATTCTTCTCGTTTGCTGGTATTGAGAACCATAAATAAACAATATTCAATCTCCTCGATCCTTTTTCTTTTCATTGGTTGGACGAGAAAGCGTCTAAGAAGATTGTTTTCATTGAGTTTAATGTTTCGATCGCTAGTTCTAGCTAAAAAGAAACTGAATCTAACCCGAACAGCTCAATTGTAATACTATATAGGTACTAAACATGAAAAGTGATATTAAGTGTGACCGGTGTTTCATGGAACCAACAATGTATATTTTACATTTATTTCTTAGAAATTAACTGGAAAAATCTTCATCACTCAAACCTTCATAATCATCATCTGAGAACAGATCATCACCATCTTCATCTTCGTTTCCTGCTAGTTTGAGTTGTTCGAACTTTTTCATCAGTTCTTCTCTGGTGCGAGGCATATCCTCCACCGTATTTTTCCCCCGCAGCTCATCGTAGTCTTCGTCATCCCCGCCGCCATGCCGGGTTGTATCCTTCTTCTTACCTCTGTTCATGTATCGAAGGAAGGTCCTCCTTTTGCGCTCTGGCAGAGATTTAATGAGCTGATCCATTTCCACTTTCAATTTGATTTTCTCCTCCGTGGTCGGTGCCGGAGGAACTATACTGACTTCTTCGGATGATTTCAAGCACTTGGCGCAACATTTACTGGAAAGAGCACAATCCCGACAAAGAACGTGATAGGCTCTTTTAACTTTTCGCTCGTTGCACTTGTTACACTTCCCCGGCTGAGTTAGTGGCTTATATTTGCGGTATTTGATCTTCCAATCGATCTGCTCCTTGCACCGTTCGCAGACTTCACATACATTCAGCGTAGTTATCAGTTTGATCAGCGGCGTGTGCTTATCATGCAGATCGTTTTTGAAGGCATATGAATTCTGATGCTTCTGGGGACGTGAACGCCGACCTCCGTCGCCACGACGAGTGCTCATTCCGGATCTTTTATATTTATTTCCAACGGAACGGATGCACCACTTTTTCACGTGTTGGTTTTGAGGAGAATAATAAACAAAAGAAAGAAAATAATCGAAACGAGGAAAGAAATGACACATAAAGGGCTAACATCGTTCCGACACACATAATTATCATTCCTCAAAGGTACACTAAAAATAAACATAATAAAGTTAGATTCAAATTGGGTAAATTTTCTGTTTCACACTCAAAAAAATTAAAAACTATCTAGTTTAAAATGAACACGAAATAAACCTTCGATATTCATTAGATTGCATTATGATTATTTGCTATAAGACTTCGGAATGAGTTTCATAACTTAAGCTTATGAAATATAATGATGTTGCAAAAATAACAATATTCAGCAACAGGGATTCGAACCTTGAACGTGGGGGTTATGGGTCCAGTGACTTGCCCACTAGTATATATCAACACTTGTAAACAGGAATGCTTAAAGGCGTACAAGAACAACGTCGTGTGAAACAAAATCCGTTCATAAGTCAACCTTATGAAATTTAAAAGCATCGTTCATAAGTTGAACCTTTTGAAATTCTTAAGATTATTTGGCTGAGTGTAGGTTTTAAATGTAGTTTTATGAAAACAAAAGATTATTTCATCCGATCTATTCGAATGACGCCAGAAGTTTTTCAGAAGCTTTTGGATAAAGTGAACCACCGATACGTAAAATGTTCTATTAAGAAGTCAATAAACACGGAGTGTCAGGTTTTTATTTAGTTACATAAAATTTAATTTTAATATTTTTCGGGGGTTTTTCTTCTCCCACCTACTGGGTTATGATACCATCGATGGGGAAATTTCGGTCAAAAAAAAAAAAAAAAACCATTTTTTTTTTTTTTTTTTTTTTATAATTTTTTTTACTATAATTTTTGTGTGGCTTGTGCTAACGTAAGAACTTATTACACTCGAGAGACGCGACGCGAGACAGGACACAACACTTATTGTTCTTACAAAACGTAAAAAGGGGTTTAAATTTACCTTTTTAGTCGACCGGTTTCGGGCTAGATGTTGCCCATCTACAGGACGATGTCCGACTGGTTACGAAGTACAATACTACAACAAATATTCGTATTGTGTTACAATAAATGTCGAGCGAAGTGAAACAATATTCTACTGGGATTCCAGTTTCGTCAGATGAAACAGAGAAGAAATTATTGGAGCGTCGTCTTCATTCATCAAAGGGTGGCTAGAAGTGGCGATGTACATTGATTCCCACGCGTTCAATTGTGAGGTTTTCCTTACATTTTTTTATTAATTTGGCGTTCTCCCAATCTACACAGTGGGCAAGGTTAACAGCGTGTGCTGCCACACTTGAATCATTGACTCGTCGATTCTCCACCGCATTTTTATGTTCTCTTAGGCGAAGTTTTAATTTGCGACGAGTTTGACCAATATAAACAGCGTTACAGTTTTTGCAGGGAATTTGGTAAATTCCCGACTTTTCAGATGATGCGGGTTTATCTTTAACGTTGCACAGAATATCTTTCAAAGTGTTGTTACTTTTGTAAACCGTTTGAAATTCATGTTTTCTTAGTGTAGATTGAACGGTATTGGTAAGTGTGGGATAGAACGGAAGGCTTATCTTTTGAAGTTCTTCTTTCTCCGGTTTCAGAGTTGTGGCATTTTGTCTGTGCTTCTTTCTTTTGTGTGTGGGGGGGTTTTTATTTATTATTTCTGTTTCATTCCCGTTTCCCTCCGGCGGTTGGTTGTTTTTTTTTGTTTTGTTAAATAATCTTTTTTTTTCGGGGGGGGATTGAAAAGACGGTGCGCCATTGAATGGAAAGCTGCTTGTTTTTGGGCACCGAAATGGTTTGAATCGGATGTGATGTATCGGTCTGTAGAAGTTGGTTTCCGGTAGATCCCGAATTTTAATTTGTTGTCGATATTTCTGCTGATCATCAGATCAAGAAAGGGAAGCTTTCCATCAGTTTCTTTCTCTAATGTAAACTTTATTGTTTTATGTTTTGAATTTAACAAGTCAAGTAACTGTGGTAGATAGCGTTCTTTTACAACTGCGAATATATCGTCTACATAGCGCCTCCAGATTCGTGGGATTTTTTTTCCTTTTTGCAGTTCTACATCAAAGTCACTCATGAAAGCATCTGCCAGAAGTGGCGATAGCTTACTGCCCATGCTGAGGCCAAACGTTTGTTTATAGAACTTTGCCCTAAACGAAAAGACGTTCTGATTCATGCAAGCTTCCGTCACCAACAGATACGCTTCGATATGGTTGATTGGTACTTGCTTCCGCTCCAAATGTCTTTGCAGGCTTGCTAACGCATCAGGCACAGGTACATTAGGACAAAGAGCAGTAACATCAAACGATACCAGAACTTCATCCCGTCGTAACTCGAAATCTTTCAACTGGTCTACCAGTTCTATTGAACTGCAAAATTCAAACCCTTGTTCAACAGATCCATCTCAGTTTGTGTCAGTTGTGTAGATGAATTGTTGACAACAAAATTTTCGATATCAAGTGGGGATCTTTTAGCCTTCTTCGGGGTTTGTGTGTTAGCGAGACCTACCAATTTATTCCTGTGCCTGTGCTTTATTTTTCTGACACGCTCGTGCACATTGTGGTTGATCCTGTACATCACTGTTTGCCAACATTCTTTCTTCCCTTCTTCGCACTGATGGACAATACACTCAGCAGCATTGTGGTAAACAAATTGCTTTAGCAGCTGTAAGTGGAGCGAATACAACTGTTCTTCCACAATGGACAGTGCCTTATGTTTACACCTAATTTCTTCTGCTAGCCAAATTTTCTTCGCACTTCTAGCCGCCTTATCACTGGATTCACTCTTTATAGACGGTTTTAAATGAATAAATTTCGGCATTAAACCTCTTCTCTTGCACCGTGTAAGGAATTGGATATCCAATAGTAACACTCTTTTCTTCGTAACCAATCGGCCATAAAGGCGAAAGCACTTTAAGGATGTAACCTTCATTTCACTATAATTTTTGTGTGGCTTGTGCTAACGTAAATACTTATTACACTCGAGAGACGCGACCCCATTAAATTTCTCTACATCTCAGTTTTTGATCAAATCTTGAATACTTTTTCATCAAAAGTCGTCAAGTTTGTTTTCTCGGTCAGGTTCGATTTTCCAGCTCGTTAATCTAATACCAAACGCTCAGTAGATTTAATTCGGTACACTCAGTAATCTGATTTACGGATCTTTATTATGTTATTTAACGTTATTCAGTAATATCGCAATCATCATCCATACAGTTTTCACAAGAATCAGTGAACATTTTAAAATATTACTCGTGAAAAAGCCGACTCGATTGTATCCAATCCAAAACTGTTCGTAGTATAATGTTCGAGTTGCCGCGCAAACGCTGCCGCTCTTATTCAACAATCTGAATATTTGTGGCATTTTAGTACATTGCCGCTCTTGCCGCTGGTACCCATTGTAGCACAACAAACGAGGGAACGTGTGTTTAATATTTTGGGCTGCCGTGCCGTTGCGCGGCGCTCATTATTGTAGCTAGGCCTAACATGGCAACTATACATAAACTTGATATATAAGGGACGTAGTATTGTCTCTTGCAGCAATTTTTAGACTGTTGCGAAGAGGTGTGGATGACAGTTAAGTGTCCGCTCTGACTAATTCTACTAAACCAAACTGTCAGATAGTGATATATAAAGTGATAAAAAAAACTGAAAATAGTAGAAAGGCTCGTATTTACATTTGTAGACTTCTCTTAGACTGAGAGAAGTCTATGTAAATGTAAGCTTTTTTTTAATGTTTGTTAGCATTTTATTCAAATAAATATTCTTGAAATTACAGATGAAATGTAGGTGATTGTAAACGAAAATGTTTGTGGTTTCAACGGTTTTCGTTTTTTTTTTTTTTTCAAACAGCAATTCAGTTTAAATCATACTAAAATTTGTTTGAAACAAACCATATCGTAGGTGAAATCAACAAACAAATCTGTTTGTTTTTGTAGCTGCTATAATGAAACAACCAACATAATGGTAAATTCACCTGGATGTCAATTTAACTCTTAATTGCTTAATTCCCGAAACGATTATTTGAAATTTTAGTTTGTTTTAACCACCGTAGGTTGTGAAATCAAACTAATATGATTTGTGTGCCCAATTCAACGTGAATTTCCGGTCAAATGAAACCAGAATATGTTTGCGTTTACCAATGTTTTTTCTCAGTGAAAAAATCAACAAGTGTCGTGCCTCTAACGCGCAAAAAAAAACGTAGTTATACCATAGACTAACTCTAAGACCAGTAGGTCCCGAACAAATACGATTTTTTTTTCTTGGCTCAGTCAGTACTAGCACATCGGTCCCAAGATCGGTCCCAAGCTTAATAATACACCCCTAATAATGAGCTCACACGAACACACTCTCAAATATTCTGTCAAAATAACACAGCAAATCAAAACAAAGGCGCAAATATGTATAGTTAGGTGCTGGCTTCAAACTGTACTTCGGACCAAGGGGTTCTACAACAGTGAACCAATTTCAAATCGCTAGTTGCATATTGATTGTTGGTTATACGGTTATACCAACCAAAAAAGAAATCATTTCGAATAAAATTTTGGTTTAAATATGGACCAATAAAACTGATGAACTGATTAAAAAAAAACCATTTAGTTGAAATAAAACTTCATGCTTTATAGAATTGGACGTGGTGTTTTATTGATTTGATTATTTATATATATTTATATTTATTTACCTATATTTATATCTACACACATTTATATATATATATATATATATATATATATATATATATATATATATATATATATATATATATATATATATATATATATATATATATATATATATATATATATATATATATATATATATATATATATATATATATATATATATATATATATATATATATATATATTGACAAATTATTATAGACTATACTTAAACTAAAATTAGAAAAACTATCGGAGCCAGAGGCAGCACTGAGAAACAATAATAAAATGGCTGCTCGGCGGGCTAACAGTATGAGATGTGCGCTCATAAAAATATTTTGTTAAAACAATAAATTAAACATTTCTGTTTGAAATAAATTTGATTGTTATAAATCGAATATTGTTTGAATTAATATCACAAAGCTGTGATGACTTTAAATAGTTTTATTGTTTTGATTGGAATGCAATTTTGAATTGATTTGGAAAAATTTTATGAATTGAAACAAGTAGAAACTTTGTATTGAATAGCAACAACACATTTTGTTGATTCAAAACAGAGTGATTTCTTTGCGTGAAGAATACCGTTTATTATATGCTCTGTACGGTTATTTCTTATTGGTCCTTTCCAAAACAGAACTTGCAGGAATATACCAGAAATATAGATCCACTATCGCCAACTGGATTTCCAAATTTCCCGAAGGCAGTACTCGAGACTCGATTTTTTTTGAGCGGACAAAATTCGCTGGCTTGTCCAACTTTACCAAAAAGATCCAACTCTTTACTCGGATGAAGCCCCCATCCTCATACCCACATCCTTCATCAGGAAGGTTTTTCGTAGAAAGCTCTTGAACATAGAGCTGCCCAGATCCGAAAAGACGACGTTTTGAGATTTTGCGAGGAGTTTCAGATTATTATGTGGAATTATCAGAGGCTGGA
>JAHHFK020002884.1:0-15000 GCA_024533555.2 Aedes koreicus
TAAAGGGCGATACGGTCAAAATTTGGTCAATATCAACTTGACGTATTTCTTTCAATTTTGCATTTAAAAAACCTGAACACCCCTCATTTTGAAGGTGTGTGTGTGTAGAATGTTGTTCCTATTTTGATTTTGGAATTCACTCTTCAGTTGTCAAAATGCCGTCCAAGCAAGAAGAGCAGCGTATCAAAATTTTGCTCGCGCATCGCGAAAATCCGAGCTACTCGCACGCAAAGTTGGCAAAATCGCTAAAAGTTGCCAAATCAACCGTTACAAATGTAATTAAAGTGTTTGGGGAACGTTTGTCGACAGCCAGGAAGTCTGGATCGGGGGAAAATCGAAAACCGGAAGCCGCTGAGACGACAAAGAGAGTTGCCGGTAGTTTCAAGCGAAACCCTAACCTATCTCTCCGAGATGCCGCAAATAAGCTGGGTGTATCGTCTACAACCGTGCATCGAGCCAAAAAACGAGCCGGACTATCGACTTACAAGAAGGTAGTGACTCCAAATCGCGATGATAAACAAAATACGACGGCCAAAGCGCGATCCCGGAGGCTGTACACGACGATGCTGACGAAGTTTGACTGCGTGGTAATGGACGACGAAACCTACGTCAAAGCCGACTACAAGCAGCTTCCGGGACAGGAGTTTTATACGGCAAAAGGAAGGGGAAAGGTAGCAGATATTTTCAAGCACACGAAACTGTCAAAGTTCGCAAAGAAATATCTGGTTTGGCAAGCCATCTGTACCTGTGGCTTGAAAAGCAGCATTTTCATAGCTTCCGGGACTGTCAACCAAGAAATTTACGTGAAAGAGTGTTTGAATAAACGTCTGCTGCCTTTCCTGAAGAAACACGGTTGTTCCGTACTGTTTTGGCCGGATTTGGCATCTTGCCATTACGGTAAAAAGGCCATGGAGTGGTACGCCGCCAACAACGTGCAGGTGGTTCCCAAGGACAAGAACCCTCCCAACACGCCAGAGCTCCGCCCAATTGAGAAATACTGGGCTATTGTCAAGCGGAACCTAAAGAAGACCAAAAAAAACTGCTAAGGACGAGCAGCAGTTCAAGGCAAACTGGCTTTCTGCGGCGAAGAAGGTGGACAAGGTGGCTGTACAAAATCTGATGGCAGGGGTCAAGCGTAAGGCCCGGCAATTCGGATTTGGAAAAGCGGAAGCCTAACTGAATATTTTTCCTGAATTTTATACTAATTGAACTTGAAAAAGAAATTTAATTTGATTTTTTAAATAAACGATTTCACCGATTTACACGCGTTTTCCCTTGACCAAATTTTGACCGTATCACCCTTTACCTGTGCCCATTTGGCGTCGTTGGCCCACAGAGGTCTGTGTGGACAATGTCCAAGATCTCCTTGGACTTCCGTTCCTCAACCGGTGGGAATGGCAAGCGAGCTGACTTGCCTTCCATGCAGCATTCACACACCAGCTTCAAGCCGCAGTCAACGACTTTCACTCCGGTTGCCAAAATGCTCCTTATTGATCCGTTGTACCGCTGCCCAATCACGATGGCCAAGGCGCCTATGCCACTGGTGTTGGCAGTTATCGAGATGATCTCCCGACGCTTTCGCAGTAGACTCTGCTACTCTCAGGTAGTACACGCCGCCGGAGCGACATCCCGTCGCGACAACAGCTCCGCTTGAATACGCAATTCGACAACCATCACTGTTAAACACTACACTCATGTTCTTCTGTGCCAATTTTGTCACCGAGATTAAGTTCGAAGCAAGTCCTGGCACATATTGAGTTACTTTAGAAACATTTCTTGCCTTCAAAAACCTCTACCTGCCAAATTTGGTTCCATTAACTTGCTCAGTTCTCGAGTTATACAGAAATATGTGTTTCATTTGTATGGGAGCCTCCCTTTCTTGAGAGGGGAGGGGTCTCAAGCTACCATAAAAACCTTCTTTGCTTTCAAAAACTCACACATGCTAAATTTGGTTTCTTTTGCTTGATTAGTTCTCGAGTTGTGTAGAAATTTGCGTTTCATTTGTATGGGAGCCCCCCTTTCCAGTGAAGGGAGGGGTCTCAAACCATCATAAGATTATTCTCCGGCCCTAAAAATCTCTGCATACAAAATTTCACGCCGATCGGTCCTTCCGCTCGCGAGTTAAATCGTGACAAAGGAAACCCCAACTCATTTTTATTATTTAGATGATTTACAGGTCGCACCCCCTCACTTCGCTATTGTCAGACTGACAACATTGCCCAGGCTACGCCAACCAGCGTCTCCATGTTTCAGCTGGCAGTCTTTTGTGAACTTGTGAGGACGAGAGGTTGGTCGCACCCTCCTTCGAAGTTGTCAACTCACAATTTGAAGCCACATTATAGCTCATGAATACAGATGCCAAAAACAAAACTGTCTAGTCTGTTGTTTGTTGTGAACTTTGAACCAATAAGTGGCGAGAAAATTTAAACACAATATACACTGACACTGCACCAAACTTCCCACGACAATGGACCCGGAGGGACGCAGGATAATGGAAAAGCTATGTTTTTCGTTGTTCCAAAAAGCTTGATGAAGATCGTACATGAACACAAATGAGTTCACTTTTGACATATTCCAAACATTAAATTATGTTATTGGGTTATTTTTTCGCTCCTTTCTTGATTGGGTTGGCAATCACATAATTTCTCTGTAGGTCATTACAGCCTTCGTTTTCTTGGGTGAGTGAATGAATCGCACGTGGGCGTCCAATTTCCATCAAGCACAGTCGATTGGATTTCGTCGAGATTATTGAGATGGCCATTGGATCTCTATACTTACGAGGAGTCAACAGAGCGAAGAAAGGCAGCCAATCGTGGAAATCGTGAAATCAAATTAAGACGTTAGCTCGCTTTTCTGGAAGTTTTCGCTTTCAATAGCTATGAACACGCAGCCAGAGCATAATTTCATAATATCTGAATCATATTGAATTGTCAAAACTTAATTTAAGCTTAGTGTCAAATAACTCCTTTTGTGTGCGCCTTTAATTTCCAACACTTAATAAAAGAAGAGTGGCATCATCATTCGGGGAGGCAACAAACGAAGCGGAAAAAAGTAGGATCGTCATACCATCACCACTCTTTCGGCATTAAATACATATGGTATGGGAGAAATTTCATCACACCGTCCCACCCATCCTGACCCAGATTCCTTCAGAGCATCTCCACTCGAGAAGACTGAAAAATGTAGAATTCATCTCGTGATGGCGAATGTGCGAATCGAATGGAAAGTTCAAAGCAGCCTGGGTTTTTTTTTCACGCGAGCTCAAGTGCACCTTTCTTTTAAGTTTGTTCCGCCGGAAGGGGAAAAGTAGTTTGCAAACATCATCACCTGACTCAGCGTGGCCGGAGCTTCAAAACTCATCATCTGCGGGTGTGTGGGCCGGATGTGCGGATAAGCCAGTGCTCACTGCAGCGGTGCAATTAGTACGTAATTAAAATGTGCTTTCTGACGAGGGAGCGCAAGCTTGTTAGTGCTGTAAAGAGGTTGTTTTTTAGTGTTTCAAAATGTCAGTTTTTTTTAGTGCTACGTCAAGTTTTTAGAATCACTTAGGGATGAATTTCAGAGTGAAAGTTATGGGAAAAATAAAGGATAAATGAACGTAACGAGCTAGGGGTTCTCTAAATTTTTTTTAATTGTGAATAACCTTTGGAAAGTGCATAAGCTTGTGACACATCAATTGTAAAGTACGAGATAGTGTTGCAAACGAAAACGAAACGAAAAAAGACCTAAGCATACAAGTCAGGTAAAATTAAACGTTCCGAGACTGGTAAGCTCGCCACTCAAAGAAAAGTGCTTTCGATTAAAATTAATATCGCCTCGATCATAACTAAAATTTATTTCCAAATGTACACTCGTCTCAGAGCATCTAAATTTACATGATTTTTTTTTAAGTATGTAGCTGTTATTAAATTATTATAAGCACCTCCTGTGGTGTTCCATACTTACCGGCCTGGGTTGAGCCTAGATTTTCTCTACTTTACGCAAAATTTGTCTCCAAATTATACAGTTCATGTCTGTTTTTCGCCAGCCTATCTGCGGCAGATCCGTAGGAGGCCTTTCACTTGAGCGATCCACCTCTTCCGGAGCACTCCCCGCCCCGCTACTTATTTGAGATGTTCGATTGCTCTGTAAGTAATGAACAAAAAGCTTGGAAACAAGTGATTTTTATGTGATATTTTACATTATTGAATTACGAATTCAAGCTCCCAAGTTCAGTGTCCTGTAAAATATAGATAATGTAAAAGAAGATACAATAAAGGGTGATACGGTCAAAATTTGGTCAAGGGAAAACGCGTGTAAATCGGTGAAATCGTTTATTTAAAAAATCAAATTAAATTTCTTTTTCAAGTTCAATTAGTATAAAATTCAGGAAAAATATTCAGTTAGGCTTCCGCTTTTCCAAATCCGAATTGCCGGGCCTTACGCTTGACCCCTGCCATCAGATTTTGTACAGCCACCTTGTCCACCTTCTTCGCCGCAGAAAACCAGTTTGCCTTGAACTGCTGCTCGTCCTTAGCAGTTTTTTGGTCTTCTTTAGGTTCCGCTTGACAATAGCCCAGTATTTCTCAATTGGGCGGAGCTCTGGCGTGTTGGGAGGGTTCTTGTCCTTGGGAACCACCTGCACGTTGTTGGCGGCGTACCACTCCATGGCCTTTTTACCGTAATGGCAAGATGCCAAATCCGGCCAAAACAGTACGGAACAACCGTGTTTCTTCAGGAAAGGCAGCAGACGTTTATTCAAACACTCTTTCACGAAAATTTCTTGGTTGACAGTCCCGGAAGCTATGAAAATGCTGCTTTTCAAGCCACAGGTACAGATGGCTTGCCAAACCAGATATTTCTTTGCGAACTTTGACAGTTTCGTGTGCTTGAAAATATCTGCTACCTTTCCCCTTCCTTTTGCCGTATAAAACTCCTGTCCCGGAAGCTGCTTGTAGTCGGCTTTGACGTAGGTTTCGTCGTCCATTACCACGCAGTCAAACTTCGTCAGCATCGTCGTGTACAGCCTCCGGGATCGCGCTTTGGCCGTCGTATTTTGTTTATCATCGCGATTTGGAGTCACTACCTTCTTGTAAGTCGATAGTCCGGCTCGTTTTTTGGCTCGATGCACGGTTGTAGACGATACACCCAGCTTATTTGCGGCATCTCGGAGAGATAGGTTAGGGTTTCGCTTGAAACTACCGGCAACTCTCTTTGTCGTCTCAGCGGCTTCCGGTTTTCGATTTCCCCCCGATCCAGACTTCCTGGCTGTCGACAAACGTTCCCCAAACACTTTAATTACATTTGTAACGGTTGATTTGGCAACTTTTAGCGATTTTGCCAACTTTGCGTGCGAGTATCTCGGATTTTCGCGATGCGCGAGCAAAATTTTGATACGCTGCTCTTCTTGCTTGGACGGCATTTTGACAACTGAAGAGTGAATTCCAAAATTAAAATAGGAGCAACATTCTACACACACACACCTTCAAAATGAGGGGTGTTCAGGTTTTTTAAATGCAAAATTGAAAGAAATACGTCAAGTTGATATTGACCAAATTTTGACCGTATCGCCCTTTAATTATAAATATTTTTATATTTGAGATCTCAAGAAGGGCAGAAGTCGTTTTTGGAGGCATTCGTCCTTGTAGATTTGTCCGTTGACGGTCTCAGAGGTGATGAAGGGCTGACTCATTTTGCCACATCTGCAGATCGCTTGCCAGACAAGGAATTTTTTGGCGAATTTCGACAGTTTCTTCTTCCGTACACTCTCCGGAACGGCCAACTTAGAGGGGGCGACGTAGTGTTCCTATCCTGGCATTTGTTTGGTGTCGGCTTTAATGTAGGTCTCATCGTCCATCACAATGCAGAACGGTTTTGTGAGCCACTCCCTGTACAGTTTTCTTGCACGAGTTTTGGCCACCGAGTTCTGTTTATCGCTCCAGTTCGGTGCCTTCTGGACCTTGTACACATGTAATCCAGAACGTTTCATTGTTTTCTGCTCAAAACAAACTGAAACTTTCGCCTTTTTCGCAACATCCCTGATCGAAATGTTGGGATAACGCTTAAACTGGTTCAATACCATCCTGGCCTTCTCCGGATTTGATTCGCCACGTTTTTTGCCACTACCATTTTTCCGCTTGGTTGTCTTACGGTCCTTGAACGTTTTGATCACATGAGATACGGTTGAATGTGCGATTCCGAGCTGTTTTCCGATCCATCGATGAGAAGTGTTTTGGTTTTCGAAGTGAGTGCCCAAAATTTGTTGGCGCACTATTTCTTCATTAGAAGCCATCACTGAAATCACTAGACCGATTTTCACGAAACTCATTACACAATTGACACAACACATTGAAATACATTCAGTTAAAATTTCAATAATTTTAACCCCCACGCTAAAAAGTTACGAACAATTGCGTGTGTCCAAATTTCATCGAATACAGTCTTTACGTGAAGGCGGAGGATTAGAGTGGTGTCTTGAGAGACCCAACCAATTATAGCAGCCTTGTTGGTGGACTATTGTACGTCGCTGTTATCGCCAGGCCTGACAGAGCTGCTGCTGCGGCTATCCTCGGGCGAAAGTTTGCAACACCGACCGAATCCGATTGGACGGCTGCCAAGCGGGTCCTTCGGTTCTTGAAGGGGACGAAGGAGTATTACCTGAAGTTAGGCGGTGAGCCCGATCTGGAGTTGATTAGCTACGCCGACGCTGACTGGGCAGGCGATCTGGAAAGCAGGAAGTCGACGACCGGGTTCGTGTTTGCATTCTGTGGAGGTGTAGTATCTTGGGCTAGCCAACGCCAATCGAGTGTCACATTGTCGTCAATGGAGGCCGAGTACTATGCATTGAGTGAGGCCTGCCTAGAGACGGTATGGCTTCGTCAATTACTCAGCGACTTCGGCGAAACACAAACTAGAGCAATGATCGTAAGGGAAGACAATCAAGGTTGTCTGGCCTTTGTCAGGACAGAGCGAAGCAATAGGCGTTCAAAGCACATCAACACTCGGGAACGCTTTATCCAGGAGTTGTGTCATCAAGGGGAGGTAATGCTGGAGTACTGCCCCACAGACCAAATGTTAGCTGACATCTTTACGAGGCCCCTAGGGCCCCAGACGCATCAGGCGTTCCTGGAGATGCTGGGACTTGGTGCCTAGCAGTAAGGACATCGCATTGAGGGGGAGTGTGGAGCTGGTAAAGGGTGATACGGTCAAAATTTGGTCAAGGGAAAACGCGTGTAAATCGGTGAAATCGTTTATTTAAAAAATCAAATTAAATTTCTTTTTCAAGTTCAATTAGTATAAAATTCAGGAAAAATATTCAGTTAGGCTTCCGCTTTTCCAAATCCGAATTGCCGGGCCTTACGCTTGACCCCTGCCATCAGATTTTGTACAGCCACCTTGTCCACCTTCTTCGCCGCAGAAAGCCAGTTTGCCTTGAACTGCTGCTCGTCCTTAGCAGTTTTTTTGGTCTTCTTTAGGTTCCGCTTGACAATAGCCCAGTATTTCTCAATTGGGCGGAGCTCTGGCGTGTTGGGAGGGTTCTTGTCCTTGGGAACCAACTGCACGTTGTTGGCGGCGTACCACTCCATGGCCTTTTTACCGTAATGGCAAGATGCCAAATCCGGCCAAAACAGTACGGAACAACCGTGTTTCTTCAGGAAAGGCAGCAGACGTTTATTCAAACACTCTTTCACGTAAATTTCTTGGTTGACAGTCCCGGAAGCTATGAAAATGCTGCTTTTCAAGCCACAGGTACAGATGGCTTGCCAAACCAGATATTTCTTTGCGAACTTTGACAGTTTCGTGTGCCTGAAAATATCTGCTACCTTTCCCCTTCCTTTTGCCGTATAAAACTCCTGTCCCGGAAGCTGCTTGTAGTCGGCTTTGACGTAGGTTTCGTCGTCCATTACCACGCAGTCAAACTTCGTCAGCATCGTCGTGTACAGCCTCCGGGATCGCGCTTTGGCCGTCGTATTTTGTTTATCATCGCGATTTGGAGTCACTACCTTCTTGTAAGTCGATAGTGCGGCTCGTTTTTTGGCTCGATGCACGGTTGTAGACGATACACCCAGCTTATTTGCGGCATCTCGGAGAGATAGGTTAGGGTTTCGCTTGAAACTACCGGCAACTCTCTTTGTCGTCTCAGCGGCTTCCGGTTTTCGATTTCCCCCCGATCCAGACTTCCTGGCTGTCGACAAACGTTCCCCAAACACTTTAATTACATTTGTAACGGTTGATTTGGCAACTTTTAGCGATTTTGCCAACTTTGCGTGCGAGTAGCTCGGATTTTCGCGATGCGCGAGCAAAATTTTGATACGCTGCTCTTCTTGCTTGGACGGCATTTTGACAACTGAAGAGTGAATTCCAAAATCAAAATAGGAGCAACATTCTACACACACACACCTTCAAAATGAGGGGTGTTCAGGTTTTTTAAATGCAAAATTGAAAGAAATACGTCAAGTTGATATTGACCAAATTTTGACCGTATCGCCCTTTAGCACTGCTTGTCCCTACCTGTTATTTACTCATCCTTGCACCCAGCAGTACGCGCTTTGGCGTGCACACCTTTTTTTTGTGAGTACCTTGGCAACAGATCCTTTTTTGACAGCAACAGCGATTGCATCATTCCAAAATGTGCTATCTTGTAAGTAACAAGTGTATGAATAAAACCACCTTTTTGTTTAATCGTTTTCTTCGCGAGTTTTTTTTTTCATAGTTGTATCCGTGTCCGAATTTTCCACTGGTGCTTCCACTTGTCCGCCTGTATTTTGCCGTCAGGATTTGCCTTTGGATTTGGCTTTGAATTTGGCTTTGGCTTTGGCATTGGCTTTGGATTTGATGTTGGATTTGAAGTGGATTGAATTTGGATTTGAAGTGGATTTTGAATTTGAACTTCGATTTGAATGTTGGGTTTGGATTTGGTTTTGGAATTGGATTTATAATTAATATCTTTTAGATAAAGATATGTCTTCTTTCGACATCCTGGCCACGCCCTTGAAGTTGCTGGGAATAAGGAATAAACGTAAGTTAAACTTTACTCATCAGAGATACAGGGAACACTCGACTCCTCATAAGTGTCAGAAAGTATGGAGTTATGTAGTAAGGATGCTTATTCATAGGAAACGTCCACTTACTATTGATGGGAATGATTACTTTGAATAATGTAGAATTGTAGCTGATCAATGAATAGTTTCATCCATCCACCATAACTGATTGCTTCAATAAGCTTTGACACATGAACTGCTACGTATTGCATTCAAAACAATATACAGTAAACGTTCGCTAACAGGGCTAAGTGCACAGCTCAGTTAGCGGATGCTGCTCGATAACTGGGCTCACATTTCAAATGTAAATAAATATCGAGAGGGCATTCGATCAGGTTTCGGTTGGCATGTTTAATTACGCAATACATACATTAAAAATGTTTTTTTGTTTTACACGTTCTTGCCATTATTGCCATATTATGCATCCCATTGTGCAAAATATTTGACTATGTTTGTATGGGATTACGCACAATTTCGTACAATTTAACAATTTTTCCTTCCCCATGAACCTTATCTACCTCTTACATACCCCTTGCTGATTTTGACAACAACATGTCAAATGCTGATTTTTTGAAGTTTATTTGCTTTTTAACCGGGCTATAGCCAATTTTGCAGACGCCCAGTTAGAAAGCACCCAGTTAGCGAACAGTTGCTGTAATTATCGTTTGCAGTTCTAACTATCCTAAATCCGTTCTTCTTTTTTATTGCTCTTCTTCTTGTACTTTTAATACGGTCTCAAATAAGTGTTATAAACTCGCTTCCACAGTTTTGAATTGAGAGCTTTCGATGCCGACTTCAATGCATGACTTTTGCAAATTGTTTGACCGAGTGTGACTTATACCGAGCAAATTTCCAACCCAAAAGGGTTCCTTCACCGGATCGAAATCGAAATGGTGTTTTTAACCGACCAGGCTATCCGAGGCCCAAAAACAGCCACATCAAATCTCTTATCCGGAATCGAGATTGCCGACACGAAATTCGTTCATTAATATGCATTCCATTCCTGATGAGTTGCTCCGAACTCATCGTAATGGGAAGCATGACCACCACATCACCCATCACCATGGACGGCACTCAAATCGGGAAAAATCTGTTACCGTAGTACGGAGTTCCATCCACACCATCGTTCGATGATCGCCGGGAAACATTGTCGAGTGCACTTTGGGGCATTTTAGCTGATGGAACTGTCAAAACCCCTCCTGCCGGGTAAAGTCATTTGCGGGTACTGTCCGTCCTGTGGTTTTCCGCACCATCATCGTCATCGAGATGCACTTTCTGAATCGAAAGCAAACGCCTCCGACGGGCAACTCTAATTACAGTCACCTTCCGAAAGGTGCCCTTCTGTAGTTTCGATGAGCATGAAGGCGTTTTGTTGTTGTTCCGAATGGTGATTTTGACCGAACTGCTGCAGTTCCGAAAAGGGGGTTTTGTGGATGCTGCAAGCGGTACCAACTCAGAGTCGAAAAACGGTATGTGTGAATGCAGGCCGGGAAAAGCCCGAACGGGAGCAGCTGCAGTGGTTACACTCAATTTGATGGTATTAAAAGTTGGTCCCTCCGGTCGAGCCCGGACCATACATAATTTAAACGGGTAAAAATTGGGAAGCTGCTTGCGGGCGGTACAGTTGTTTCAAAACATATTACTAGGTGGTATTTGGAAGTTTAATGTGGGAAGTAAGTTTCGTGATATGGAAGCCAAGCGAGTGAAGTATTAACCGACCTACCTGAAACTTTTCAAATGAAAATCATAATTTACGATTCTGGCTGAATTTGAATAAATTTGGAAAGCATTACTTCGTCATAGTTACCATTTCAAAAATATAGTTGATTTAACCCGGTTCCAATCGATTGGATAATTTCCATCGACCGTTTTTTACCGTTCATTGGCTGTGACTTTTCGAATGAATTCCCCGCCTGTAGCAAATTGTAAAAT
The DNA here is from genome assembly GCA_024533555.2 of Aedes koreicus. Taxonomy (NCBI): domain Eukaryota; kingdom Metazoa; phylum Arthropoda; class Insecta; order Diptera; family Culicidae; genus Aedes; species Aedes koreicus. The sequence continues at coordinate 10,953 of JAHHFK020002884.1, forward strand.
ATTTGTTCTGTGTGTCTCAAATGAGCCAATTCCGAGAAACTTTCCTTCTTCGTTGGAAGAGACCACTTTTCATCAGCATTCGTAGACTAGTAGGATGTGCGTTGATATACTGCCATGAGTAACTAGCGTGTATGATAGAGTTTACATATTTCTGGTACGATTCGGGTAAACATTGGCTCCGATGGTCAACCTATGCTGAGGAAACGCTCGCAAGATTAGAAATAAACATCCCGCCACACATACATCCTCACATCAATCGATAGTTCAACCAGCAATGACAACTCAAGATATTTGCATTTCAGGAAGCTGCTCTTTCGTGTTTACCGTCATCGAAGACTTCGACTTCTCAAGAAGAGCACAATTTCGGTAAACTCTGTTGACATACCACTCATTCGCTGGAACAAGCGACATGTTTTGGCATCAAAAAATAAATTTCCACCTGACTCTCTGGGAACGTTCATCGTTATTTGATTACACTTACTCTGGCGGAGGAGGAGCATGTCACAAGTTTCGGGAGAATTTGTCTTAATTGGCGGAACTGCAAATAGACTGCAGATGGAATCCCGTGGTTGAGGTGGAAGGGATCTAATTGAATTTCAGCGCACAGCACGTGCAAATTTGACAAGTTTCATGAATGATGAGAGATGATGATGAGAATGGGGATTTTTGGTATGTAGAGTTGTTTTATTTTTGATTCTTTTTTGGTGTGGTGACGCACAGTGGGACGAAATGAAAAAAAGTGGGACATGGGTATTTGCGGCGAAACTATTAGGTGTGGCCCATTGATGTCTTGTACAATGTTTCTACATTTTCTGAGTACTTTATTTTTGTGTTAACAAATTTGATTTAAGGGGTGTATACACCTAGATAATAAAAACTAACTTTTTTATTTCTGGTTCAAATCGATGACCATGTATTAAAATATTGTAGATTAGGTCATTTCATGAAACTTTGTAGAAGACAAAAACTTTCTATCTCTCAACTGGACAAAATTGTAGTGTGAAAAAGGAATGAAAAATGTAATACCCCCTTAATACTAGTTTTTTCACCATAACTTTTTTATTTGAATTCTTACATTTTTTTTTAATGTTGTACAAAGTTTTTGATATTTAAAAAATACACTTTTTGTAGAAGACTGCTAATCATTATCTCTTCATTTAAGGGATTGACGTCAGTTTTAATACATTTTTTAAGCTATCTTCGAGGATGTGTAGATTACAGGTTAGCAGGTATTAGCAGCTAAACTTAACGTTAATTTATTCAGCAACTGATACCCTTTAAAATAGTGCACAAATTATAGGGGGGTCCAAGAGGGCACTTAACAAATGTTCAAAAAAGTAACTATGCTTCTTATTATATTATGTTGTATATATTGTGATTTTTTCATCTTTCTGAATAAATATTAGACGTGTAATGAAAAAAATAAAAAATCACAATAAATGCAACATAATATAATAAGAAGCTTAGTTACTTTTTTGAAAATTTGTTAAGTGCCCTCTTGGACCCCCCTATAATTTGTTCATCATTTTAAAGGGTATCAGTTGCTGAATAAATTAACGTTAAGTTTAGCTGCTAATACCTGCTAACCTGTAATCTACACATCCTCGAAGATAGCTTAAAAAATGTATTAAAACTGACGTCAATCCCTTAAATTAAGAGATAATGATTAGCTGTCTTCTACAAAAAAGTGTATTTTTAAAATACCAAAAACTTTGTAGAACATTAAAAAAATGAAAAAATTCAAATAAAAAAGTTATGGTAAAAAAACGAGTTTTAAGGGGGTATTACATTTTTCATTCCTTTTTCACCCTACAATTTCGTCCAGTTAAGAGATAGAAAGTTTTTGTCTTCTACAAAGTTTCATGAAATGACCTAATCTACAATGTTTTAATACATGGTCATCGATTTGAACCAGAAATAAAAAAGTTAGTTTTTTTTATCTAGGTGTATACACCCCTTAAATCAAATTTGTTAACACAAAAATAAAGTACTCAAAAAATGTAGAAACATTATAGAAGACATCAATGGGCCATACCTAATAGTTTCGCCGCAAATACCCATGTCCCACTTTTTTTTCATTTCGTCCCACTGTGCAAAACGGGTTGGGTGGATTGATAGGCAACATCACTTATACGTTTCCACAGGGATATAAAGAATCTCCTTCCAACAACTAGATTGAACAATTGCAAATGTACTTTTGCATTTAAAAACTAATAAACGATCCATAAAAATATTGTATTCGTTTCATAAAAAACACATTTATGACCCATAAAACTCTGCTCAATATCCATAATAAAATGGATGTGTGTGTGGAAGAAATCTTTTTTTTTTTAAATGACAATTGAAAGCAGCTTTAATCCGGAAGTTAGAAAGTGCTAGCTCTATTGCAGATCCAGTAACCCATTTCAGGATGTCTGGAGAGTCACGCTCATTCCGAGGTTACCTTCACACACAATAAGCCCCGAATATAAACATGACAGTTTTCATGTGAATAACGGTAAAGTAAAAACACTTCCAGGTTCAAAAACAATCAAACCAGCGCATATATATTGTAAATAATTGTTATAACTGGTTATGTCTCACCATATATCGTAAAGAATGTGCACACCAAAAAGTAGTCAACGGGAAATTAGTGGTATTAAATGGAAAATATGAGAAAATCAAAAGTAAATCATTTATTTAAGACTTCATAAAAATACAAATATAAAACATATACAGTTAAGTCAATTTGACCTGTTATATCCAAATGCCCGCACCTTTCGTTTGACACCTTCCATCAGTTTTTGCACAGTGTCATCCGTCACCAATTTTGCAGCTTTCTGCCAGTTACGCCTGAAGCTTTTCTCATCAATTGCTACGCTATTCGTTTTTCGAAGATTCCTCTTGACCAGAGCCCAATACTTTTCGATCGGACGGAGTTCTGGCGAATTTGGCGGATTGCAATAATTTGGGACAATATTTACACCATTAGCAATGTACCAATCCTTAGCCAGTTTTCCATAGTGGCAAGATGCCAGGTCAGGCCAGAACAGCACCGAACCGTTGTGTTCCCGAATGAACGGCAACAGTCGTTTATTCAGACACTCTTTTACGTAAATTTGTCCATTTAGAGTGCCAGTCGTGATGAAGATGTCGCTTCTGAGACCGCATCCACATATTGCCTGCCATACGAGGTATTTTTTTGGGAACTTCGACATTTTTTTTTGCTTAAAACGATCAGCAACATTTCCTCTTTGCAACGAGGTATAAAACTGTAGTCCCGGTATCTGCTTAAAGTCAGCTTTGCAATATGTTTCGTCGTCCAATATTATGCAGTCGTATTCCTTCAGCATAGTGTCATATAATTTTCTCGATCGAGATTTTGCGCTCTTGTTCTGGCTGTCGTTACGATTTGGAGCAACACCTACTTTGAATGATTTCAAGCCTGCACTTTTCTTCACTTTCTGGACGAACGATGGAGACATTTTCACTTTTTTTCGCCACATCACGAACGGAGATATTCGGTTTCTTCTTAAATTCTTTAATCACTTTCTTCCTCTCCGCGACGAAACGAGAATCATGGTTACCTCCGGAACCGACCTTTCTCTTTAAAGTTAAGCGCTGCTGAAAGTTTTTTAGCACTTTAGTAACCGTCGATTTTGCGATTTTTAATGACTTGGCAATATCGCCGTGCGACATATCTGGATTTTCCACTCTTTTGTGCAAAATTGCTTCGCGCACGCGTTCTTGATTCGACGCCATTTTACTGAATAAAGGTTACTGTAGCCAAACGACGTCTTCATCATAGCACACATACATTAATATTCATGTAGTAGTGATCGGATTAGCAAAGCGTACACGGAGAAGACTGCATTAGGGCATTTCCGACGACTACTTTTTGGTGTGCACATTCTTTACGTCTGGTTTATCGGAACATACCTTCAGAAACGAGCATTAGGCTCAGAAAATTTCATAGCCATGGAATAAAGTTCCCAATTGCAGGGACTTCTTAAACGCATACGGATTGCTTTTCCGATTAAAAAAAAATGTTTTCTTCAGCTCCTCAATC
>JAHHFK020002884.1:17500-21315 GCA_024533555.2 Aedes koreicus
TTATTTATTTATTTATTTATTTATTTATTTATTTATTTATTTATTTATTTATTTATTTATTTATTTATTTATTTATTTATTTATTTATTTATTTATTTATTTATTTATTTATTTATTTATTTATTTATTTATTTATTTATTTATTTATTTATTATTTTTTTTTTTTTTAAAGAATGTGCACACCAAAAAGTAGTCGTCGGAAATGCCCTAATGCAGTCTTCTCCGTGTACGCTTTGCTAATCCGATCACTACTACATGAATATTAATGTATGTGTGCTATGATGAAGACGTCGTTTGGCTACAGTAACCTTTATTCAGTAAAATGGCGTCGAATCAAGAACGCGTGCGCGAAGCAATTTTGCACAAAAGAGTGGAAAATCCAGATATGTCGCACGGCGATATTGCCAAGTCATTAAAAATCGCAAAATCGACGGTTACTAAAGTGCTAAAAAACTTTCAGCAGCGCTTAACTTTAAAGAGAAAGGTCGGTTCCGGAGGTAACCATGATTCTCGTTTCGTCGCGGAGAGGAAGAAAGTGATTAAAGAATTTAAGAAGAAACCGAATATCTCCGTTCGTGATGTGGCGAAAAAAGTGAAAATGTCTCCATCGTTCGTCCAGAAAGTGAAGAAAAGTGCAGGCTTGAAATCATTCAAAGTAGGTGTTGCTCCAAATCGTAACGACAGCCAGAACAAGAGCGCAAAATCTCGATCGAGAAAATTATATGACACTATGCTGAAGGAATACGACTGCATAATATTGGACGACGAAACATATTGCAAAGCTGACTTTAAGCAGATACCGGGACTACAGTTTTATACCTCGTTGCAAAGAGGAAATGTTGCTGATCGTTTTAAGCAAAAAAAATTGTCGAAGTTCCCAAAAAAATACCTCGTATGGCAGGCAATATGTGGATGCGGTCTCAGAAGCGACATCTTCATCACGACTGGCACTCTAAATGGACAAATTTACGTAAAAGAGTGTCTGAATAAACGACTGTTGCCGTTCATTCGGGAACACAACGGTTCGGTGCTGTTCTGGCCTGACCTGGCATCTTGCCACTATGGAAAACTGGCTAAGGATTGGTACATTGCTAATGGTGTAAATATTGTCCCAAATTATTGCAATCCGCCAAATTCGCCAGAACTCCGTCCGATCGAAAAGTATTGGGCTCTGGTCAAGAGGAATCTTCGAAAAACGAATAGCGTAGCAATTGATGAGAAAAGCTTCAGGCGTAACTGGCAGAAAGCTGCAAAATTGGTGACGGATGACACTGTGCAAAAACTGATGGAAGGTGTCAAACGAAAGGTGCGGGCATTTGGATATAACAGGTCAAATTGACTTAACTGTATATGTTTTATATTTGTATTTTTATGAAGTCTTAAATAAATGATTTACTTTTGATTTTCTCATATTTTCCATTTAATACCACTAATTTCCCGTTGACTACTTTTTGGTGTGCACATTCTTTAGTTGATTTTAAGTTATTTTGAGATATAATAATATATATATTTTATAATATTGTTTTATTGTTTTATTATATTTATTTTTTTTTCATATGTCTTTAGCTCCTTTTAAATTCAATTTTCCCTGCTTTCCTAACTTATAAGCAATAACTTTTAGGACAGCAAAAATAAAAGCCGATTGCTGTAATAAAATCAGCATCAAGCAGCAAATATATATAACAATTTATTCAAGTTCTCACAATTTATCAGCCTTGTCACCTTATTGTTGAATTTTCAAGTATTTGTTATTTTTTTAAATAAATCAATGTTCTAGCTATAATTCAGTGGCGCATTAAAATTTTCGAATTTTTATATTATAAACCACCAATAAACTGAATGTAGCATGAAAAGTTTATCAATTGAAGGCAAAAAACAGGTACATTTATGGTCAATTTAACAATTAATATGCATGCGTATCCATTTTGGAAAAGAAATATTACATGTATATCGATATTTTTTTCTTTAACAGCTTCCACTCAGCTATAAACAAAAATAAAGTCCCCATTTAGCAGAATGAATCGAAAAATGGAATCTTCGAAACATATTTGTGATGGACACTTCCATTCTTAAAGAGGAAAATCATAAAACTATCAAAACTTGTGTTAGTTTTATCATAGTTTTGAGCATGTCTTGAATGTCATTACAAGTATGTACCGATAAAACTATCAAGTTTTAAGCGAACCTTGAAAAAAGTCTTGAGAACCTCCTGTAGTATGGGCCTTTTTGAACTTATGAGGGTTTTATGGCTGTTTTATCGATATTTTGTAGAATATATAGTTTCATATGGTTTTCTCAAATGAGTCTTGAACATTTCTTTAAGTGTACCTTAAAATTGACTTTGTTACTTGGGTAGTGATCATGGCAACAGTCAATTAAAATGTTTGAATGTTAGTTTTGTAAAATTTCAATAGATCTAACAAACTTTTTCAGAATAACTCAAATCAAGATTCTGGTGAATTGCTGCTATCGATGAAAACAAACAAAAACATGCTTAAGCGACGAACCACAGAACTCTACACTTTAACAATTAACAACATTTCTTGCATTCCAGGATCAACCGAATGAAAATCATTTATAATAGATACGAATGCGTGTAGTATTTTTCATTTACATATATATATACACACTATTATATAAATATTTAATGGGCATGGGAGGGACCATCAGGGTACCCGATTGAAGCACTCTGGATGGGGAGAGTGGTTCAACATTTTTTGAGTACTTTATTTTTGTGTTAGCAAATTTGTTTTAAGGAGTGTATACACTTAAATAGAAAAACTATTTTTTTTATTTCTGGTTCAAATCGATGACTATATATAAAAACATTGTAGATTCAAATAAAAAAGTTATGGGGTAAAAAACTAATTTTAAGGGTATTTTTTATTTTTTTTCCTTTTTCCCTTTCATTTAGTGGAGAGATAGAATATATTTATTTTTTGTTTTATATAATGTCTTATGACATTTCATGAAACGTTGAAGAAGACAAAAACTTTCTATCTCTTAACTGGACGAAATTTTAGGGTGAAAAGGGAATGAAAAATGTAATACCCCCTTAAAACTAGTTTTTTTTACCATAATTTTTTATTTGAATTCTTTAATTGTTCTACAAAGTTTTAGGTATTTAAAAAATACACCTTTTTGTAGAAGACAGCTTATCATTCAAAGGATTTACGTCAGTTATAATACATTTTTAACCTATCTTCGAGGATGTGTAGATTACAAGTTAGCAGATATTAGCAGCTAAACTTAACGTTAATTTATTCAGCATTTAATACCCCTTAAAATGATGTACAAATTATAAAGAGGGTCCAAGAAGACCACTTTAGAAATTTTCATAAAAGTAACTAAGCTTCTCATTATATTATGTTGCATTTATTGTGATTTAATGTGATTCATCGAAAAAATGTATTAAAACTGACCAAAGTCCTTTAAATGAAGAGATAATGATTAGCTGTTTTCTACAAAAAAGGTATTTTTGAAATACCTAAAACTTTGTAGAGCAATAAAAAGTGGAAAAACTCAAATAAAAATGTTATTGTTAAAAAAACGAGTTTTAAGGGGGTATTACATTTTTCATTCTCTTTCCACCCTACAATTTCGTCCAGTTAAGAGATAAAAAGTTTTTGTCTTGAACAAAGTTTCATGAAATTACCTAATCAACAGTGTTTTAATATATTGTCATCGATTTGAACCAGAAATAAAAGAGTTAGTTCTTTTTATCTAGGTGTATACACCCCTTAAAACAAATTTATTAACACAAAAATAAAGTAATCAAAAAATGTAGAAACATTGTACAAGACATCGATGGGCCA
>JAHHFK020002885.1:0-19671 GCA_024533555.2 Aedes koreicus
ACTTGCTTTACTTACTTTTAACCACACTTTCTTTAGTTCAAGTTCATTTTCTATCAGTTTTGGAGTTTTAACGAGCTTTGCCTTCATGATTGCCCAAAATTTTTTCAATTGGGCGAAGTTCGGAGTGTTTGGAGGGTTGACGTCTTTTGGTACAAAAACTACATTATTATCTTTGTACCAGTCTAAGACGGGCCGGGCATAGTGGCAAGATGCCAAATCCGGCCAAAACAGTGTCGGGCCATCGTGAGATCTCAAGAAGGGCAGAAGTCGTTTTTGGAGGCATTCGTCCTTGTAGATTTGTCCGTTGACGGTCCCAGAGGTGATGAAGGGCTGACTCATTTTGCCACATCCGCAGATCGCTTGCCAGACAAGGAATTTTTTTGGCGAATTTCGACAGTTTCTTCTTCCGTACACTCTCCGGAACGGCCAACTTAGAGGTGGTGACGTAGTGTTCCTGTCCTGGCATTTGTTTGGTGTCGGCTTTAATGTAGGTCTCATCGTCCATCACAATGCAGAACGGTTTTGTGAGCCACTCCCTGTACAGTTTTCTTGCACGAGTTTTGGCCACCGAGTTCTGTTTATCGCTCCGGTTCGGTGCCTTCTGGACCTTGTACACATGTAATCCAGAACGTTTCATTGTTTTCTGCACAAAACAAACTGAAACTTTCGCCTTTTTCGCAACATCCCCTGATCGAAATGTTGGGATAACGCTTAAATTGGTTCAATACCATCCTGGCCTTCTCCGGATTTGATGTGCCACGTTTTTTGCCACTACCATTTTTCCGCTTGGTTGTCTTACGGTCCTTGAACGTTTTGATCACATGAGATACGGTTGAATGTGCGATTCCGAGCTGTTTTCCGATCCATCGATGAGAAGCGTTTGGGTTTTCGAAGTGAGTGCCCAAAATTTGTTGGCGCACTATTTCTTCATTCGAAGCCATCACTGAAATCACTCGACCGATTTTCACGAAACTCATTACACAATTGACACAACACAATGAAATACATTCAGTTAAAATTTCAATAATTTTTACCCATACGCTAAAAAGTTACGAACAATTGCGTGTGTCCAAATTTCATCGAATACATTCTTTAATTCGGCCTATGTACCGAATATGTCATTAATTCGGCGATAATCAACGAAATTATGTTGCTTTAAGGATGACCGATTTATTTCAAAGCAATTGAGACATTTTTTTATTAACTTCCGCGTAATTTACGATTTCCTTACCATTGAGACACCATCCGATTTGACTGGTTAAGCTGAACAGATTATCTACACGATCTTCGAATGATCTAAATTTGGCTAAATTGAACCGATAAACCAAGTAATACAGCCAAGATGTACAGAAAATAGTCACACGTCCTAAACTAACTGATCACAAGGTAAAATAACACTGAGGTAACAAAAAAAACCATTTTATTAAAAATGTTTTAGTTTCGGTTAAAAAGCGTTTTAAAAATGTTGTTTATCTAAACACAAACCAAAGGTTCAAACAAAATCTGTGTAGATCTGAATTATAATGTTTTGATTATGGAATCACAGCAAAAAATAATGAAAATTACATGTGATGTAAAACGTTCGAATGGTAAAAATATATCAATGTTATCCATTGCTTTATTGAATTTTAAATAAAAAAATATGCATATATCTGGAACATTGAGAAACATTGAAAAATACGTGTACTTCCATCAGATCATACAGTAGTACACGTTGCAAGGATAATATATCTCCCTGAACACGTTTTCCAATGCATATACGTATGAATTTACATGATCGTGTAAATACAAACCTTCTTTCATTGCATTTTTTTCGAATAAGCTTCCGTGCTGTTTTTCTCTTCTACACACCTAGAAATTATGAATTTTACACGAAACGTAATTCATGTTTGTAAATAGTCGGGAAACGTAAAGAAAGGTTTCGTGTAAAATTATGTCTCCAGAAAACCGACACATACGCAATTCGACAAAAGATGTGTTTGATTGAATTTATTTTCTCATCTCTTTCAACTAATTCTTCTGTGCTAAAGGATGCTTGCATGTGTCGGTCTCAGGAGACAGAAATTTACACGAAATTTTGGTAGTGTGTAGCTGTCATTCAGCGTTCAAGAGCGGAGGACAAAAGAAGACATTTTAGCAATTGTCGAAACGAGTGAAGCAGATTTTATTGCTGTTTCAGAATCCATTGTGTTTTGAGCTGTTCACTGATACTTATCCGGATTCGCCCATCGCAGCAAGCTGAAGTTTCTAGGAACGTATTAGTATTAACCCTTTGTCATGTTGAAAACATGAACCGCAGTCACAGCCTCAATGTTTTTGTTTTTTTTTTTAAAGAAATGGATGTCGTATAGTTGTCATTTTTCATTATTTATGATTTCTCCTAACATGGCTGACGCGCATGGCTGACATTTTTGGATTATCAAGTTATTGGTAGGAACTATCAATAAACAAATAAACTCTTTCTCGATTATTATCTCCTCCACTCTCACGTGAAAAATACGTTTGCTGTAATAATCAACGTTGCGAGTATCTGAACTAGGCCATGTAAAACTCAAGCGAGCAATTATTACAAAATGTGATTTTCAAGTCGTGTAAATTGAAAGCTTCATGCAACTTTGAAGGTATTTGCATGCTCTTTTTCTGTGCATGAAAATAGATTGAAAATTACAAAATAATTTTAACTGTGTGGAGGCGAACTTCGACATTTTCTTCTTCTTAAATTTGTCGTCCACATAGATTTTGCTCTTGCCGGTGAAAAACTCCAACCCCGGAATTTGCTTAAAATCGGCATTATATACGTTTCGTCGTCCATCACACAGCAGCCATATTTTGTCAGCATCTTCTCGTAGAGCTTCCGTGCCCGAGTTTTAGCCGTCGATTGTTGCCGCTCATCGCGGTTTGGGAAGTTCTGTACCTTGTATGTATGTAGTCCAGCTCTCTTCTTTGCATTCTGGACGTAGCTCTGCGACATGCCGATATTTTTATCCAAATCACGGCTTGAGACGTTGGGATTTGCTTTAATCATCCGCTTCACCTTTCCCTCCGTCTTTTTGTTCTCCGGTCCCGGTTTTCTTCCAGCTCCTTTGCCGTGGTCCAACGTCAACCGCTCCTGGAACCGCTTCAACACTCTGGAGACGGTTGAATGGTGAATGTTCAACATTTTTCCCAACTGCTGGTGCGACAGGTCAGGAAATTCCAGGTGTTTGGAAAGAATTTGTTCTCTCGACTCGCGTTGGTTCACCTCCATTTTCGTTGAATCGAAAAACATGACTTCGAGTTTGACAGCATGTAAACAATACACATCAATGAGAAAGTGTGCAAAATTTGGTTGATTTTTACCCAATGGCCCTGTTGAATGTGTCGCAATAATTTCGTGTTCGCCCTTTAGGGTACATATCCCTTGACTCAACCTAATCCCTGGGCATTGGAAAAACCTTGTGGTAGATTGAAAACTACCAGGTCCCAGGGCTTGGACTGGATCTTTACCCAAACGGGAAAGATGCAAACCAGTGTTTCCAGGGGTGATGTGGACCAGAAGTGCATTTGAACCCACTAGTAGTAGCATTTTCACTTTTGATTTGACAACTTTCCTTATTTTCATACAATATAGAATTTGTATAATTTCAATTATATTACTACTACTCAAAGAATCGTCTATTAATTTCAATACTTTCATTATAACTGAGTTTTATTATGGTTCTGCAATTTTCTGGAAAGCATCACTACACAGATTCTACGTTTGGTTTGGCTGTTTTTGGCAGAGGAGCGAATATTTTTGTATACTTTTAGAACGAAAAAAGAAACAATACAAGAATCAGGAAGGCTAGGCTTGGAGCCTGGTAGGGTCACAGTGGAAGCAAATCCGAGTCTCATGGCGACGCAACCTGGATAGTCAGACATCTCGGTCTCTGGTTGGAACAAGACCAAGTAGCCGCCCAAGAAAGACCTACGTGGGAGAATCACATGCATGCAAGTTTCATCTAAGGCGGTATGTTCCCAACAAATCAAAAGCTAATAATAATAACAACAGTGTGGGTAAGTGAATCATTTAACATTTCCAAAACTACATACACATCATACATACATTACTATAAATTAAAAGACCGTCCACAAATATCCATGTCCAACGGAGCAGCTTATTTTCCCGATGAGTTTAACGTCACATACTTTGTTCCATTTGGGAGCGTAGAATAAGGGAGATAGCTGTTACATTGTCACACCTGTACTATATGAAATTGCGTATATACCAATAATTGCACTGACAAGAATATCACTAACAATATAATGACACGGACAAGTACAAAAACACGGACTTTAACAAATACCTGGACAACAAAACGCGTACACTGACTGATACTGAATCCCAAAAATTTTCAAGAAGACTATGTGAGCTGATTTCGAAAGCCCGGTGTTTGTTTGGTCACCATAGACTAATCCTTCCGGCATAATCACTTGAAAATTTTCAAAAACCAACCCCGATCATTGCAATCCTATGGGGATAAAAAAAAAAAAAAAAAAAAAAAGAAATGCCTTTTTATCATAAAGGGTCTGTTTAATTATTTTTAGTTATATCAGCTATTAATGATATGACGGGCCACCAATCCGAGGAGTAGTCCGGTTTGTTTAGCCTCTATTTGCAGGATCACCACTTGTAAAGGAGCATGCCGTCGCTCAGGAAAATATTCAATGGAAAAAATATCACCTGTGCAGCCGAAGGAACCAGGAAGGGAATCGCCAGCCAACGAAACATGAAAGTATCCGATTCCGACCTTTTGTAGTTGTTTCGTCAAGTTGTGTCTACATATTTTATTTTTATTATTATTCTTATTTCTTTCCAGGAAAGCATTTGGATGTGATGAAGTGTTGGGTTTGGATGTATAAGGGAAGGGTTGTACAGAGAATTTGTTGGCCAATACAGGGCACCTTCCACGCTGCCATCTGGTTGTTAAGATAGACAATTAATGAGAAAAGTTCATGTAATGTTACTAATAATCCAAAATCCAAAAGGTACAAATATGGACATTAGTCCATTCTCAAAAGTTTGAAATATTTTCAAGAGGTCGAAATAAAATCTTCATTATAATGGCCAATTGAGCGCAATACAAATTACTACTAGTTAGTTGTTTTCACACGGGTTTTCTTATAACTTTTTAAGCATTAGTACTTTATTCAGGCATAAAAATAGATAATTAATGTACCAGAAACTGGACGGACACTTGTGCCTACCCAGTGGAGGACCCGGATACGGCCACCCATGTGAGTCTAGAGTATCGCACGAGCTGACGAGTGCAACGGGAAGGACTATAGGTGTATAGACCTGGGGGTGAGTCCCCGGATACGCAATCTTAGCAGGAAAGCACGGACTATACACTGAACAATTACAATTACAATTACAATTAAGATTCAGTTTTTAGATTCATACTCATCTGAAATTTATTTCGCCTTATTATTAGCTGTCTTCAGTTTTTCTAATATTATTATGACATTAATACACATCTAATTTTTATTTTCAGTAACATACCAGTAGATGTCATATATATCTTGTACCTACGCTTATTATGTTCTCTGACTATTATTGTGAAAACAAATACTAATCTTAGTAGATCTTATTTCAATAGAAACTGCAACAGTCTTTCGATGAGTGGATGGTCAGATTAGTTACGGATATATGTATTCTACTATAGTTTACTGGCTTGCTGGTATTATTATTTTATATTTTAACGTCAGTTTATCATTTTATGTTGTGATATTAAATGATGTGACATAATTGCATTTAAATTCATTTCATTAAAATCGCTATTTCAGATGAGACTCACTACATAAATTATTGCAAGGAAACGGAACAGCACATCGAAATTTTAGGTTTACTATTCTATTGCTATATAATTTCAGATTATACATGGATATTCCAAGTTTGATGAGATAATTTTAAATTAATTTTTTTTCTCGCAGCTACATTGTCTAAACTTTCAGGTCCACAAATGGAATTGTTATTATCATTCTTATATTCATTCACTATATTATTTGTCATTATAATATTCATTCGCTATATTTATTGTAATTATAATATTAATTCACTATATTTTATACATTACTATATGACATTAAATATATATTGGGAAGGGAGGGAGCATCAGGGTATCACTCAAGCTGGAATTGGACAATGGAGTGGTATGACAACCGGCGTCTAGGAGGGAACAAACAGTATCATTTTCTTTATCCTACCGATTCGATTGTGGTGCTGTGAATTCTACTCCAACAGTTTCAGTGAGAGTGACGCGCCCTTCTTAACAAGCCATCCCGTAGAAAGCTTAATGAGTATTGCGAATTGGGTTATTCGATTTGTTGGATCGTATCGTTGGAAGGAGATTCTTATGTTCCCGCGGGTTTCGCGTAAGTGTCTCTGCTTACGGGTCCGCCCCACCGTTTTTGGCCCTTCATACAGCGTTACTGTGAATGCAAATCGGTAACTATTTTTTATCTTGCTATTAAGTGGAGCAACATAAATGATAAGGTGGTAGGAGGGGTGGCTTCTACCCTACCTTCATACAAACATCCTTGACTCAACCTAATATGCTGTGGTCGATTACAATTTTAATTAAACTCATAAAGTATTTGAGCTACAAACGATATTTAACTAGTTGTACCTTTGCTTAGACATGCTTAATAAGATGTTTTATGTTCTGAACCATGGAAATTTAACCAACAACTTTATTGAGATGCAAACTTTTGACAAGTATGGTAGTATGTTGGGTTTATTCGTGTATTCATCTCATCATTAAGAATTTTTGTAAAAAAAAAAAAAAAAAATCATTCAGGCTGTGACTGCGGTTCTTGTTTTCAACATGACAAAGGGTTAATCTAATACGTTCCTAGAAACTTCAGGTTGCTGCGATGGCCGAATCCGGATAAGTATCAGTGAACAGCTCAAAACACAATGGATTCTGAAACAGCAATAAAATCTGCTTCACTCGTTTCGACAATTGCTAACATGTCTTCTTTTGTCCTCCGCTCTTGAACGCTGAATGGCAGCTAGAAGAGAAAAACAGCACGGAAGCTTATTCGAAAAAAAATTCAATGTAAGAAGGTTTATATTTACACGATCATGTAAATTCATACGTATATGCATTGGAAAACGTGTTCAGTGAGATTTATTATCCTTGCAACGTGTACTACTGTATGATCTGATGGAATTACACGTATTTTTCAATGTTTATCAATGTTCCAGATATGTGCATAATTTTTTATTTAAAATTCAATAAAGCAATGGATTACATTGGTATATTTTTACCATTCGAACGTTTTACATCACATGTAATTTTCATTATTTTTTGCTGTGTGAAGTATCGCCATTAAATTAACATTTCTCTACTCAATCACGTAAACCTAAGTACTACACTATGAATTTTTAATCCATTCTAATGGAAGCACTTCTGCGTAATTGAAATACTGGAAGTAATCACCATTAAGCCTTTCCAAACGGACAAGTAAATCTTCTTCCGGTGAGCAGTAAAAGTCTAATAAAGAATAATCAATCGCTTTTCATTACCTCGGATGCGGTCAACCAAGTTGGTCCACTCCCAAAAGCCAACCCTTTCAATGTAATGGACCTTCTCCAAGCGACCCATCCACTGGGACCCATCTGGTTTGCAGTTAAATTGATTTAAAATTTAACATTAGTCCCGAGGAGTCCCTTACTTAGCTGATTAAACTCCCCAGGACTTTCGATTGGAAGGAAAATATTTTAAATCGATTACCAATATAAAAAATAATCACCAATGCCTTTCTTGGCCTTGTGCCCCTTGTGTCTGTCACCGATTGAAATGTTTTATTCAACGCTCTGATCCTCTCCACGAGCTGCTGCACTCACAACGAATTAACGTGTATTACAATGATAGCAATTTACAAAATTAAAACCCCCCAAGTGAAACTTTGCCTCGGTCGAGGCTCGTTGGTTGCTCCACAATGACAATAGTTGGCTTCCCTAAGCGGAGTACCCTCCGAGGCGAGAAGAAACGATGAACGACAAAAAATAATTTACATCGTCTCATAATACTATACAACATTTAATTCATTTCCCATTCCCCTCGGCTCGGAAAAGCTACCTCTGTTTCCGCCGCAGCGCAACAGAGCTCCGGTCTATTCGTTTCCAAAAGCTTACCAAGAAGGTCGCTTCTTCCATGATGCACCGACCGACCGGTTTTTCCCGTGCATGAAAAACGATGCCGGACGATCTGGAGAAATTGTGCATTGTTTAACCGGGTGAGGGTGGTCCTTTCTACTTGGAATGCTGCTCATCCTCAACCGAACAGCAGATCCACTCCAGTTTTCATCCGCTTGGAAAGCAATTTCCACAATAGGGGAAATAATTGCACCGAGTGCTGGTTGGAAGAAAGAGATTGCTTCCATCCAGTGCTCGCTCGGTGCGTTGTTCCAGCACCAGCAGTTGCAAGTAAGGATTGGAGGTCAGTTTGCATGTCCATCCATGGCAAGAGACAGCCTTCCCGTTTCCAAGCGGTTGCCGGAGTGGAGAAAAGTTTCTGAAGTGGCATTCGACTTTTGTTGAAATTTTATAAATAGTAGAATTCAGGAACGAAGATGAATACACACATAAACACTCACGTCGAGTACGACTGCGATGGCCAGCTGAGCTCATTGCTTATAGGTACCTTCCATTTGGCAAATGTGGTCATCGTGTGTATCTGCGTCGGAGAAAAGTTCTGACGAGGTGAGGAATTTGGGTGTGCGGTTTTCGGTACGGGGGTGATTGTACAATTTTCGAAGTATTTCTTCCATTACTCTAATATTGTGTATGGTTGAGAATTAGCAAAGGATGTCTTTTTATGTGATGAAGAAACATGGATGAATCGATCCATTCCTGCTCATTTCTGTGCACGGCCCAAGACAGGGACAGCTTAGTCGACAGTCTGAGCCTCAAGGTGTTCCATTGGAACTATGGTGTTGCTTTTTGTGTTTAATTTCGATTCAATTTAATGTACTTGATTCATATTATGCCTTTAACTGATTCTCTGATGGATGACAATTGAATGGACAAACATAGTGTGAAAAGGTTGAGGAAGCCTTATCGGTCGTTTTTTAACAAATAATGTAATAAACATTGATCGAGAAGTCACAAAGGTCGAAGTTAAGAGCCTTTTATGCAAAAAATGATTAAAATCGAAGCTTTTATGTTTAAAGCGGTAAATATTTGTCAGGCATACTGCCAAAATGCTCATATCAGCATCGTTGCTCCTTCATTATGATTTTGGCTGTTGCGTCGAGTTAGTGGATTTGTTCGGATTTTTTAAAGGTTGTGAAATTTTTATTATTGATTTCGGCTGGTTCACCACCGGAGAGAGAAACCTTCACCCTACACCAGGCCATCATGCCACACGTTATCAAATACCTTCTCGATGTCGAGAAGTGCCATGGCACATGATTTTGATACAGACTTGTTCCGTCTGAGGATATTAATGACTTGATTAAGTTGGTGACAAATTGTTCGTCGAGCAAGATATTCAGCTCGCCGGCAGTTGAGAGAAGCCGACGGTAGATCGCTTGCTCAAACAGCTTTGATAATCCTGAGAGAAGGTTGATTGGTCTATAACTCTTGGGATTGGAAGGATCTTTCCCAGGTTTCTGAATGGGGATGACTTTGGCTGACTTTCAACACGAGGGGAAGTAGCAAAGCCGTAGGCATTTGTTGAAAATCAACGCCAGATGAACGTCGAACTGGGGGCTCAATTGCTTGAGCTCCAAGTTCATGATGTTATCGAAACCTGGGCCCTTCATGTTCTTAGATGTTTTAATATAGGTCAACAATTCGTCAGCTGAGATCTCCAACTCTTCCGTGAAGTCGTTGGGACTTAGATGGATGTTGTTTGTAAGCTCGCCAACGGATGCTTCGTGCGGACTGACGATGTTTTGTCCGAGATTGACCTATCTCAGCAGCCTTCTCTGAGATTTCGGGAGGTGTCGGGTTTGTGTTTGTTAGGGAGGAGAAAGCCGGTGTGTGGGGTGGGGGGGGTGGGTGGGGGGGGGTGGGGGAGGAGGGAGGGTGTTGAGGAACAGCATCTTCCCTCTCAGACTACAACCCTGTCGTTCCTCACAAAAATGATTCCTTGCCTCAGTATTGATGTTTGCTATCAATAGGAGTGAGACATCGTATCAGCGTTTGGGAGATTGTCGGAGTCATCGATGACAACATGTGAGAAACAGGAGTGATAAGCAGTGATAAGAGAGTGGGATCCCTCTCTCACTACTATGGACACCCTCAATCTTCGATCACCGGCTGACGATGACCTGCAGTATTAGGATCAGTTAGTTCAACCTCAACTCGCATTTCGATCGCCAGCACACCGGTTAAGGCCTCCGCATGGCCAGCGTATAGTTTTTAGTTTTAAGTCGAAATTCTGTTAGTTCATTAAGCCGTAATAAATGTAGTTCATGTAGTTTTTGTTTTAGTGCAAATATATTTGTTTTTTAATGTGTGGTAACCGCGAGTGTGATTTAATGACCAGAAAGGAAAATCACTAGCCAGGAGGATAGTCAAATGAAGAATTTCCCGTGGTATAACCCCAAACCCGTCGAGTGTTGAGGATCCACCCATCGAAGGAGGTAATCCGGTTCATCCCCAACATTTTGGTCCTTCGAACCGGATCGGTTGCTGGGGGGCCTTTGGTTTTTGGGTTGGGGCCATCATCCATTGGCTGGCCAAAAGGAAATTGGAAACCCCCCCATTTATATAATCGGGAAATTTCCCCCCCCCCCCCCGGGGGGAAAAGGGTTGGGCTTTTTGGGGGTTGCTTTTGGTGTGGGTGGGGTTTTGGTTCTCTTCAATTATGGGTGTTTGGTTTGTGGTTTTTTTTTTTAATTTTTTTTGGGGGGAGTGGATTTTTTTTTTTTTTTGTGGGGGGGGGATAAATTTTTTTTTTTTTTTTTTTTTTTTTTTATTTTTTTTTTTGTTGGTGGGGGGAGTTGATTTTTTTTTTTTTTTTTTTTCGGGGGGGGGGGGGGGCTGGCCTTAGAATTCTACGAATTTACGTGGATATCATCTTTAGTCCCAGCGTACACGGCTCAGGAAGGTGGTTCTATATTCAACTGGATACGTGTGACAACTTGCCAGAACAACTGAACTAGTGACGGATTTTATTCTCCCAGGTAATTTACAAATAGTTCAGTATATGTTCGGCCGAAGCCACCAATACTTAACTCTAACCACAATTTTCGATGTAATTTTCTTCAAAATTGTACATGGATTGGAGCGACAATTGATACTAGTTCTGGATCATCTACTGTGCGTTCTCCCAGCACTGGACCCTACACCTCACGCGTTCTGGTCGGCAGTTAGGGTGCTAATTATTGTATTATCGTCTACCCAGTTCATCCCGATGTTTGAAGACTCCTAAGGACCCGTGCAAAGAAGAGGCCACGCCGATAGTTACCTGTCTAGGTGAGTCGAACATGAGTATATGTCTCCGAAGCGGGACTACAGAAAAATACACTTTCTTAAAAAATTATACATCCTCTTCGACCATCATTTCTCACGATTCCTTGAGTGCATTATTTGCCAACCCATTATATTTGAATCAATTTGGAATTGATTGTTGGATACCAGTGGGAGACCCATTATTATTGTTGTGGTGAGTTGCACGGTATATGTCCTGGCGAAGCCCCCTTTTCGAATACTACACTGTCGTTTTCCTCTTCGATTTCTACCATTACTGTTGAGTTGTTGTCATCTGGAAGATCAACGTGTGACGTCACTAGGCTGGGGATTTCTCCGTTTAAAACTTTGATGCGCAACTACTCGTCTCTCCGGGTAATTTGAAATAGTATATGCCTGGCGAAGCTAGGCGTTTTGCAGTATACTACACCGCTTTTATCTTTCCTGCTTATTGTACTACCGTGACGTTAATACCATGCCGATCACTGGAACATCGAACAAGGCGCCGACTATGAGGGCATTGACGGCAAGGTTAAAGGAGATTCAGCTGTCTTTCAACGACATCTATCGGTTTACGCAGGCGTTTTCCGAATCAAACACAGTTACCGAGGTCGAAGTACGGTTGACAAAACTGGATGAGCTGTGGGAAGCTTACAGCGCAACCACGGTGGAGATCTTCTCCCACGATGACTACAACGCGGAAAAGACATCGCTTGAAAAGGAACGTGTGGAATTTAGCGATCGATTTTATGGCATCAAGGCTTTTCTAATGGACAAGATTAGAGAGTTTCAGACACCACAAGTATTGGAGCAATCATTTCGAGGTGGTGATAGGTCAACATCGATCGATCATGTGCGCCTGCCGCAGATAAAATTGCAAACTTTCAACGGAGATATCGATGAATGGCTAAGCTTCCGCGATTTGTTCACATCGCTTATCCATTGGAAGGTAGACCTGCCGGAGGTGGAAAAATTCCATTATTTGAAAGGCTGCCTTCAAGGAGAACCCAAGGGCTTAATCGATGCACTTCCTATCACGAAAGCAAATTACCAGGTGGCATGGGATATGTTGTTGAAGCGGTACAACAACAGCAAGCAACTAAGGAAACGGCAGGTTCAAGCGCTCTTCAAACTTCCAACGCTTGTCAAGGAGTCTGGAGCTGACTTGCACATCTTGGTTGAAGGATTCGAGCGAATTGTCCAGACGCTCGACCAGGTCATCCAACCGATCGAATATAAGGATCTTCTGCTGGTGAACATACTCACAGCGCGGTTGGATCCCGTCACACGTAGAGGTTGGGAGGAAGTCTCTTCAACAAATCAGCATGATACCCTGGACGAAATATGCGAGTTTCTTCGGCGTAGAATCCAAGTTTTGGATAGCTTACCACCAAAATCGGTTGACACTAGGGGTGTCAACCCGTCGCAGATACAACCTAAGTCAAGGTCACAACACATAAAAGCCAGCTTCAGCACGATGCAGTCGTCAGGGAGACGATGTGTGGCGTGCAAGGAGAACCATTTGTTGTATCAGTGTACATCATTCCAGCGTATGGCGGTTGGTGATAGAGATGCACTGCTTAAAACTCATTCACTATGCAGGAATTGTTTAAGAGTGGGACACATGGCTAAGGAGTGCCAGTCCAAATTCAATTGTCGAAACTGCAAGGGTCGTCACAATACCCTGGTATGTTTCCGGTCGGAGAAGGATAGTTCTGCAAAGGTCGCAGCGGTTGCTAGGGGCAACCATCCTTCAAACTCCAAGGAGTCATCTGAAGTTAACGATTCTTCTGGTTCGAATAGATCTCAGGTGACTAACGTGACAGCCACCACCATTTCAGTTTCCGGTGCCACTCAACAGTTTTCTTCGCAAGTTTTGTTGGCAACTGCCGTGGTCATTGTGGAAGACGACGAAGGTGGACGGTTTCCTGCTCGGGCTCTTCTAGATTCCGGTTCGGAGAGCAATTTCATTACAGAGCGGCTGAATCAACGAATGAAGACCCATCGAGAAAGGGTTGACATTTCGGTACGCGGAATCGGTCAAGCAGCGACTAAGGTCAGGCAAAAAATACAAGCAGTGGTGCGTTCGCGAGTATCGTCTTTCTCGCAATCAATGGGCTTCCTTGTTCTTCCCAACGTAACCGTGAACCTTCCAACTACTACAATGAACACGGATGGTTGGTTGATACCTCCAGGGATCAAACTGGCTGATCCCTCCTTCTTTGAATCCAGGCGAGTGGACATGGTGCTCGGCATTGAGTCATTTTTCGACTTTTTCGAAACCGGTCAAAGGATACCTCTAGGCAACCAATTGCCAATGTTGAATGAATCGGTTTTTGGATGGGTGGTGTGTGGAGGTTTATCTAACGCAAGTCAGGATATGCACATCACTTGCAACGCTTCAGCAACAGAAAATCTGGAATCTCTGGTTGCTCGGTTCTGGTCCAGTGAAGAGGTTGGTTCGGTTAAGGTTCTCTCACCGGAGGAAAAACTGTGTGAGGACATATACCAAAATACAGTCCAAAGGAATCCTGATGGTAGATATACCGTTGCACTCCCGAAGTATGAAGATGCTCTCTCACGATTAGGCGAATCTAGAGACATCGCATTCCGGCGTCTTCAAGGCACCGAGCGTAGATTGGATAGGAATTCGAATCTTCATAAGTCTTACCATGAATTTATGACGGAATATGAGTCACTGGGGCACATGAGGAAGGTTGAAGGCCCGGAGATAACATCCAAACAACGTTGTTTCTTACCACATCATCCTGTCTTTAAAGAGGACAGCACTACTACCAAGGTCAGGGTAGTTTTTGACGCATCCTGCAAGACGTCATCCGGCGTTTCACTCAACGATGTGCTACTGGTAGGGCCAGTCATACAGGAGGACTTGCGGTCAATCATGATGCGAAGCCGTACTAAGCAGATCATGCTCGTTTCGGACGTGGAGAAGATGTTTCGGCAAATATGGGTCCATGTCGACGACTGCCCACTCCAGTGTATTCTATGGCGTTCCAATCCCCAGGATGAGGTAGATTTGTATGAGCTCAGTAC
Organism: Aedes koreicus; assembly: GCA_024533555.2. Classification (NCBI taxonomy): domain Eukaryota; kingdom Metazoa; phylum Arthropoda; class Insecta; order Diptera; family Culicidae; genus Aedes; species Aedes koreicus. Next base: position 14,501 of record JAHHFK020002885.1, read on the forward strand.
AGTAACCTACGGAACCAAACCTGCACCCTATCTGGCCACCAGAACATTGAACCAATTGGCGAAGGATGAAGGATCAACGTACACTCTAGCGACACGAGCGGTGATCGAAGACACTTACATGGATGATGTCATAACGGGAGCGGATTCGGTTGAAGAGGCGTGCGAGCTACGTAAACAACTCAGCAAAATGTTGGAAACGGGTGGTTTGAGGCTTAGGAAATGGGCTTCCAATTGCCCCCTGGTATTAGATAGAATTTCTGCAGATGATTTGGCAATACGAGAGAAAGATGAAATCAATCTTAATCAGAACCCGTCTGTCAAGACACTTGGTTTAACCTGGAAGCCGAGGATGGATCAGCTCCAGTTTCAGTTCAACATTCCTTCGGTTCAAGACAACCGACAATTTACGAAAAGACAAGTACTTTCCATTATTGCCACTTTATTTGATCCTTTAGGATTGCTTGGTGCAGCTATCACAACTGCAAAAATTGTGATGCAGCTACTGTGGACAATTCGCGAAAACAATGATCGCGCGCTGGACTGGGATCAGCCGTTACCTTCAACGGTGGGTGAGCTTTGGAGAAAATTCTACGAACAGCTCCCCTTGCTGAACGAAATAAGAATTGACCGTTGTATCGTCATTCCTGGTGCAGTATCGAAGGAGATCCACTGCTTCTCGGATGCGTCAGAGAAGGCTTATGGCTGCTGTGTTTATGTTCGAAGTGTAGATTCAACTGGGAGGATTAGAGTTCAGTTACTCACATCAAAATCACGAGTAGCCCCCCTGAAATGCCAAACAATCCCGCGGTTAGAACTATGCGGTGCGGTACTGTCGGCACAACTCTTCGAAAAGGTACAAAACTCCTTGAAAACCCCTATGCAGGTGTATTTCTGGACAGATTCCACCTGTGTACTACATTGGATTCAAGGTTCTCCAACAACTTGGACGACTTATGTTGCTAACCGAGTCGCAAGGATCCATACTCTAACCGACTCAAAGCAATGGAGACATGTGCCTGGAATTGAGAATCCTGCCGATTTAATTTCCAGAGGTATCATGCCGGAAGACATCACCCAGAGCGATTTTTGGTGGCAAGGTCCAAGGTGGTTAAAACAGAAACAAGATAAATGGCCAAATTTACTGGAACCCTTATTTGAGATGGAGGCAGACAAGGAAAAACGACGTACGGCAGTTGCTTGTGCTAATTCCACTATGTCAGCATTCAACGAGTGGTATCTAAATCAAACCTCATCGTTCACCGACCTTGTGAGACGAACTGCGTATTGTCTACGATATTTGAAATTGCTGCGTTCGCTACCAGCACAACGGAAGTCACCGGAATTCCTGATGTCAGCTGAGCGAAAGCAAGCTGAGGTCACCCTAGTACGGATAGTTCAAAAGGAAATGTTCGTGGAAGAGTGGAAGGCGCTTTCAAAGGGAAACCCGATTCCAAGAAATTCGCCGTTACGCTGGTTTAATCCGTACTTATCCACAGATCAGGTTATTCGAGTTGGTGGGAGATTACGGAATTCGGACGAAACAGAAGACGCCAAACATCCTATGGTATTACCGGCACACCATCACCTCACCAAGATGATCCTGAGACATTATCATGAGAAGTTGTTACATGCAGGTCCACAACTACTGCTGGCTGCCGTTCGGTTGCGATTTTGGCCATTAGGAGGAAGAAGTGTGGCTCGTCACGTTGTTCATCGTTGCGTAACGTGCTTTCGAGCAAAACCGTCGCCCATCGAGCAGTTCATGGGAGAGTTGCCGGCACCACGTGTCACTGTATCTAGACCGTTTTCACAGACCGGCGTGGATTATTGCGGACCGTTTTATCTCCGACCAGGACCTCGACGTCCAGTTATCAAGATGTATGTGGCAGTCTTCATCTGTCTTTGTACAAAGGCAGTTCATCTTGAGCTTGTGTCTGATCTGAGCTCCGATCGTTTTTTGCAAGCTCTACGACGATTCACATCCCGCAGAGGAAAATGCAAAGATTTGTACTCTGACAATGGCACAAACTTTGTAGGCGCTCGTAATCAACTGAACGAACTGTTTGCGCTGATTAACAAGAAAGAATATCAAGAGAAGGTGTCTAATCATTGCATTGAGGAAGGAATGCAGTGGCACTTCAATCCACCGAGTGCGCCACACTTTGGAGGCTTATGGGAGGCTGCGGTCCGATCAGCGAAAGGCCACTTATTGAAAGTTGTTGGAGAAACTCCCCTCTCGCCAGAAGATTTCACCACATTGTTGGTTCAGGTCGAGGGCTGTCTAAATTCTCGTCCGTTGACGCCGATGTCGGATGATCCTAACGACTTGGAACCGTTGACCCCGTCACACTTTTTGATCGGATCTAGCCTTCAGTCTTTACCTGATCTAGACTTGAAAACCGTTCCTGTAAATCGTCTGAATCGCACTTGCAGTTGCTGCACAAATTGCTGCAAGATTTTTGGAAACGATGGCGTAGGGAGTATTTGTGCCAGCTTCAAGGGAGAAACAAACGCTGGAAACCACCAGTTTGTATTGAAATCGGCAAGTTAGTCATCATAGGGGAAATTACCCACCCCCCCAAGGAAAGGGGATGGGGAAGGATGAGTGAAGTACACCCAGGTGTCGATGGAGTAGTTGGGGTGGGGAAATTGAAAAAACCACCGGGGTTCCTCAACGTCCGGGGGGGGAAACTTTTTGTTTCTCACGCCCGATTCAACGTCAGACTAACTATGCAAACTTTAAACAAAAAATCCTTTCCCCTTCCTTCCCTATCGGAAGGGATTTTTCTTTCTTTCTGAAATTGGGAGTTTTTCTGTGGGTGAGGGGATGTTGAGGAACAGCATCTTCCCTCTCAGACTACAACCCTGTCGTTCCTCACAAAAATGAGTCCTTGCCTCAGTATTGATGTTTGCTATCAATAGGAGTGAGACATCGTATCAGCGTTTGGGAGATTGTCGGAGTCATCGATGACAACATGTGAGAAACAGGAGTGATAAGCAGTGATAAGAGAGTGGGATCCCTCTCTCACTACTATGGACACCCTCAATCTTCGATCACCGGCTGACGATGACCTGCAGTATTAGGATCAGTTAGTTCAACCTCAACTCGCATTTCGATCGCCAGCACACCGGTTAAGGCCTCCGCATGGCCAGCGTATAGTTTTTAGTTTTAAGTCGAAATTCTGTTAGTTCATTAAGCCGTAATAAATGTAGTTCATGTGGTTTTTGTTTTAGTGCAAATATATTTGTTTTTTAATGTGTGGTAACCGCGAGTGTGATTTAATGACCAGAAAGGAAAATCACTAGCCAGGAGGATAGTCAAATGAAGAATTTCCCGTGGTATAACCCCAAACCCGTCGAGTGTTGAGGATCCACCCATCGAAGGAGGTAATCCGGTTCATCCCCAACAAACTTCCATGAAGTTCTCTGAAGAACTTCCTGAAGTTCTCTGAAGAATTTCCCTGAAGTTCTCTGAAGAACTTCCTGAAGTTCTCTGAAGAACTTCCCTGAAAGAACTTCCCTGAAGTTCTCTGAAGAACTTCCCTGAAGTTCTCTGAAGAACTTCCCTGAAGTTTCTCTGAAGAACTTCCCTGAAGTTCTCTGAAGAACTTTCCTGAAGTTCTCTGAAGAACTTCCTGAAGTTCTCTGAAGAACTTCCCTGAAGTTCTCTGAAGAACTTCCTGAAGTTCTCTGAAGAACTTCCTGAAGTTCTCTGAAGAACTTTCCCTGAAGTTCTCTGAAGAACTTCCCTGAAGTTCTCTGAAGAACTTTCCTGAAGTTCTCTGAAGAACTTCCCTGAAGTTCTCTGAAGAACTTCTGAAGTTTCTGAACTTTCTCTGAAGAACTTTTGAAGTTCTCCTGAAGTTTTCTCTGGAAAACTTCCCTGAAGTTCTTTGCAGATTTCCATTAAGTTCTCTGAAGGATTTACCGAAAATTTTGGGAAGAACTTCTCTGAAGTTCTATGAAAAACTTCCCTGAAGTTATTTGAAGGACTAACCCGAAGTTGTCAGAAGAACGTACCAAAAACAAACCCATATTGGGGCATTCAGCCTATTATGTGCACTAACCATAAACATTTATTACATAGTTCACAGGTAGACCAGCGCCTCGCAGCGGAATAATTCTGAACTATGAAGTCGACCGTCTAGAAGACCATGATTACTCGAGTAAATTTCCTGAAAACAATAAATTCATACATAATCTAGATATCAAAATACAGATATAACAAAAAGTTCACATGAACACTAGGGCCACGTAGCGGACGAAATCTGCTCTAATGTGTACACTATTCAAAAAGCACTGACCCCTCGAATATTTTTTTTGAAGATGCCATCTTGCTATATGTCAATAATCTCGAGATCCAGATTATACAGTAAGTTTACATGCACACTAGCGCCACGTAGTGAGATAATTCTGAACTGTTGAGTCGAGCGTCTGGTAGCTCGTAATTTTACAATTAACTTTCCTGAAAACAGTAAATTTATACACGATCTAGATTAAAATACAGGTAATACACAAAGTTCACATGTACACTAGTGCCACGTAGTGGATGAGTTCTGAATTAATGTTAACACCATCCATAAGGCCTCAATCAACCAAACATCTTTGTCCAAGACGCCAACTTGCTATACGTCAAGGATCTCGAGATTCAGGTTATACAGTAAGTTTACATGCACACTAGCGTCGCTTAGTGAGATAATTCTGAAATTTTAAGTTTACCATCCTGAAGGCCTTGATCTATTGAACAACTTTGCTAAAGAAATTAACTTCCTATACAAGGATCACGAGATATTATCTGATGAAACAACAAAGGTCAATGCTCATATATCATTTGAGACTACCATCAAGGGAATCCGCGCATGTCGGGGGGTTTACTGTATTTTGCTAAAATATGCTGCCTTTCAACGGTCATAACTGTTTCTGGTGAAGTCGGATCAACACACTTTCTTCTGGAAAGTAGTTTGTTAAAGGCTGAGGACTTTTGAAAAATGCTTCTTGAGCATTTACATTTAAGCTGAGGCAGTTCTGAGTTGAGTGGTTCTCAAAATATATCAAAATTTCAATTTTTGATACCAATTTGTGAAGAAAAATGCAAATCGCATATGGTCAGAATACGTTATTCGGTGGTTTTGGGACCCAAGCTAACGGAAACTGGCATGGAACTCTGGGTC
>JAHHFK020002886.1:0-28049 GCA_024533555.2 Aedes koreicus
ATTCGAGAAAAACTACCATTTTGCATATTATTAAGTTGTTTAGTTCATTTAATTGTGTTCGTTTGTTTCTTTTGATTACCTGCTGGAAATTAGTATACCACCTTTTTAAAAAAAAACTTTCGAATGTCCATTTATGGTACTACTAGATAACAATGAATGAAAGAACTACTTCAAAGACCTTATAATTTACAAAAACCGTTGCGCAATTCACACATTGTGCACTAAATTCACCAACTGAGCAACTTTTTCGAAATAAAATTAGGAATGAGAAGTAATGAACATCGACATTGATAGTAGCTTTCTTCTTGGTTTTATACCAGTGTTCTTGGCATATAGTGGTTCATATGTATTTGATTGATGAATTTCCTGCCAATGAACCGATTCAACTTATTCTTGTTTATGCCACGGTCATGCAAAACAGTAACGGAGTGCTTATGTATTTATTCTATCCAGTGATCCGTTGGCCTACGAAGATTCTTCTGTTTATGAACACGCACCGAACCATCGCACATAAATTCGGCAACGATTTCGGAGCGTTTTTCTCCCATAGAAAAGGATAAAATCTTTGAGGGGGAGGTAGCTCATCGAATCTTCCGGTCCGCCTCTTAGCATCTTGCTATGTGAGTGGCTCCAATAGTATCCTTACTGTTGGTATAAATCGGAAATCGATACTAATATTTAAATATTTTACTAAACACCGCGTGAACTCAGCTTATAATATACCAAAACGAACCTTGCTGCCACCCAATCCTTTTATCCAACATCCCAGTGATTTCTCGAGAAAGTTCTCGGCTTCCAATAAAACGAGTACCACGTCAACACATGCCTACCCTTTCTTTATTTGACCTGCATTCGGGCAAGACCGGCGTCGGTATTGCCTTAGTTTGGAATCACTAGTTTTTAAACATTGAGAATGTATGTTAGTCCCAAGCATCATCTATTGGTTCTCTGTGTAATAACAGCTGATCTGGCAGCAACGGAGTAGCTACCCCGGGCGGTCAATCATGCTCATTACCTTGCTCATGCTCATAGAAACGGACAAAATCTTTGAATAGGATAAGACAATAGCAACTTCTCGCTCTGATTAGCATTCTGTCTTGCTTTCTCACACGCTTATCAAATGACTGGTTTGAAAATCGGATATAATTAGTCTTGTCTCTCCCGGATAATATCGTAGCATGTGGTCCATTAAAATCTCTTGGATACAGAAAACATATTTTAAAATACTGAATCATACTGTAAGACATGATTAACATATATTCTCAATAATACGAGACTACAGTACCGTAAAATCGGATATACTTGATCAGCAGGGTAACATTGATCGGTTTGACCCATATCATGAATATTCTAATAAACATTTTCCGTTGATACACTTTCTGACTATGAATTATGTTTCTTTTCTACTAGATGTATTATTTGGCTTCCGAAAGCTATAACATTGGTTTAAATATTGAGTTTTTTGATTGCCCAGAACTGAATATTGAATTGAGTATAGATTTTTCCACTTTCAGCTAGCGGGAAAAAAGCAATCAATGCTTGTTTTATTGTTAACATTACAGGTTAAGAGATAGTTTCTTAGATAAGTTAGGTTAGATATGTTGGGTTCTTGATTAATGAGAAAAGAAGGTAATGAAATTTTTAGTCTATACTATTTAAAAAAATTCTGATGCATGACCACATTTTGCACTTTTTTGCTTCAAGTTGTCACAAAATCGAGGCAGCATTTGGCTTTTTATTGAGGCAAAGGGGCAATCTGACAAACATGTAAAAATAAATAATAGAAAATTTTAACAAACATTAAAATTCTAAAAATAAAATCAAACCCAACCCCCCTCTCCCTGGCTACGCCTATGGCCAGAACCTTGACCATAGCCTCTAGAGAAGAACGATGTGGGGTTATTTTTCAGCTTTCAGAGTTTGGTTAAAACATTTTTGGAACAGATCCTGCATCTGAAGTTGGCCTAGAAATTCTCGATTGACCGCAGCTGGGGAACGTTTGGAGTGTTCGCGTTCTTCGGTACCACAGGGACGTTCAGGCTTCAACTTCCAACGACCTTTTGGCGTTGTGGGGCGATACCAGGTGCGGTTGAAATACCAAATCTTCTCCCGCATGGTGCTTCCAAATGAGAGCGGCCATATCCAGCAGACATCTCCCCATTCACAGCAAGTCCCGAGGAAAAGAGCCAGGTGATTTTGACAATTCCCAGACCTATCTTGGAAAACTTGGTGAGCGAGATATACTTAGCTTCGGTTCTCACCTCTTTGAAGAATAACGTAAAATATCCAGTCCCTTGTCAATCGTCACCATCCAGGGTCAGATAGGTCTTGACCATTGTTTTCAGCCACTGCTTCTGGGTGGTGACCTGCTCCTCCGAGACAGCCGGCATAACGATTTCCATAGACAATAGGTACTTTTTGACGATGTGTCTAGTTGCGCCGACCTTTCAGTCCAAGGCACGGAAGGATTTCCCCACTTTCCCCTCGGTTTTACGCTTTAGCTTCTGCTGTCTCTAAATGATCTTTCATTCATAAAACATGTTTTTTTAGCGGGATTTGAATATTCGCTGTCTACTTCTTTCAGTGGTTATTTATTTAATAGTATATTCGAATTTTTCCATAAATAGATCTTTAAAGGGGCTTATTCTTTTGTCACTTCCTTTTGAATTGTGAATAGTTCTGTAAGTCACTTCTTATAGTGGTCAAAACGATACTATCCTTGTTTTAAATCAAATGCTCTCATATTGACAATAAAATCGATCAATCCGATTAGGGCATGTTCATAAACCACGTAGACTCATTTTTGAAAATTTTAGACTTTTCTCCATAATTTTTTTTTTTGAATTTTTGTATGAAGCGTAGACTTTGGTCAGACCCCCTCCCCCCAGAAAAGTCTACGTGGTTTATGAATAGCCTCTTAGCAGTAAACACTCTAAATATGAAACGCTTTCGAGCTTATGAGCTTGGAGGAATTTTGTAGTTGTGTAATATATATTTTAAATATACGAGAATGTGTTGTAGTACACGGAAAGAAATGACGGGGGAATGAAATAACAATCTCGATAGTTGATATCAATAATTAACACATTTTTGTTTCAACCACAAAATATGTTTTGCTCAAAGCACATTTTGAATTGAATCAACCATACTTCAGAGTTAAAACACAATTTTTTAACAGCGTTTTTACACATCTGTCATAGGGTTAAATCAAAACAAACATATTATAATTACAACCAGTTTGTATGCTTGAAGTCGATAAAATAGAAACAACCTGGTAGTTTTCAATTCGACAAAGATTCTTCATTAAGACCTTTCGGACAAACGTAAACAATGGCTTCTTCCGTAAATTTCCCGTGGCACAAAGGCTAAAGTTTGCATTAAAAAAATGGACAAAAATCACGCGCACTGACGCCCGTTCCGGCATCTACAACATCTTTGCACTATTAGACAACAATCTGAGCATCAAAAGAAAGCCCGGTTCCGGGCGGCCGACGACCCTGAGCGACCAGAAGCTCCAAAGGATGCTGAAGAGAAAGCAGAAGCTCCAAAGGATGCTGAAGAGAAAGATTGAGGGAAAAGTGGCTACATCGCTGCGTGCGCTTGGCCGGGAGGTCGGTTCAACCGGCCAAACAGTGAAAAAGTACCTGGCGGACATGAACATACATGTCAGGAAGCGGATGTTGCGTCCACTCGTTTCGGAGCTGCAGGCTATGACGCAGCGGCAGCGGCTGAATAAGATGATCAACTCGATTTTCCCGGCGAATCGCGATATGGCGGTGGTGATGGACGACGAGACCTATCTCACCCTGGATGGCAACGACTGGCAGGGCACCTCGTATTTTACTTCCCCCACGAAGGAAGTGAGATCCGAGGTGAAGTTCATTTCACACACCAAGTTCCCCAAGAAGGTGCTGCTGTGTTTCTCAAAGCCGCTCGTCTTTTGCTCCGGAGTGGCCGTGAACGGGGAAATTTATAGTACGAAATGCCTGCCGGAAGTTTCTTCGTTCATCAAGAAATACCATAAGGGCAAAGACGCGGTGTTCTGGCCGGATCTGGCGTCGGCCCACTACTCGAAGCGATCGTTGGAGGAGATGGAGCGGCTGAATATCGATGTGGTACCCAAGTCGGCGAACCCGCCCAACGTCGCCCAGCTGCGTCCCATGGAGAATTTCAGGGCCAACCTGAAGCGTAAGATCTACTCCAACAATTTTGTCGTGAAAACCGAGGAGGAATTGATAAATAAAACGAAGAAAGAACTCAAAATCATGCCTACACGCATGTTTTCGTCCACCATGACGAATGTTCCGTTAACTGCCGGGGGAGCAAGTATGCTCAAATAATTACCTTGCATGGGAAATTTATGACAGGCAATTATTTGTCTTAGCTTTCTTTTTATCACCATCCGAAAAAAGTCCATTTTTTTAATGCAAACGTTACCAATGTAAAGCCTCCAATTCTATCGGATAGGTGAACTCTTCCTCTTCGAAATGACCGTAGTGGATTGTTTAGGCGAGTTTTCAATGACGAGAAATTCGCGGAAAAGGCCTTTGTTTACGTTTGTCAGTTAGGCCCTAATGATAAACCTTTGCCGAATTTACTTTGAAGTGCATCAAGGCATCAGACGAGAAAAATATCTTTAAATAGGATTAAAAGCTTATTAACTTACATGATGTGGATAGGTCATAAATCAATTCCAAATCACAAATTGGTCATAAATCAATCCCAAAATATGTGATGCATGTTATTGCATTCTCATTCAACCGGTTTCGGAACCGAAAATCTCATTCAGAAAAATATTGAACTGACCCCAAGCATATACCAACCAACTATGTATTGTTATTCAGTTGGTTCAACTATAATCATGGTTGAATTTACTGGCACTGTAAGCCAACTGTCAAAATATCAACAATTTTTGTTTTCGACATAACCATTGTATAGTTGAATCAACCATGTCATACTGAAGTTGATTCAGGCATAAAATAGTTAAATCAACTTGAAATGTATGATTGTTACAATCATGCACATGATAATTTGTATAACCGAGATACGCTTACGCCCTGAAGAGTTATATCTATGCCAGTTGGAAGACTACATTGAAGTATGCTGTCCGAGGTCATCGAGAGCTGGAGGAGGTGCATGTATATTCATTCATCATACGGTTGCCTTTGAAACGTTGAAAATGAGGAGGGTAGTGTAGTCGTAGTTGCGCTTCGTTGCCCAAAGCTTAAAATCGGAGTTGTTTATAGACCACCTCATGCTGATTTGACGGAAAGTATAAAATTTCTTGACAATCTACTAGAGCCTTACAATGGAATGTTATGTGTCGGTGACTTCAACATCAAGTTGTTAAGTTCCGTTTCTATTCTGTATCAATCAATGGTTACATCGAATGCTTACTCGTTCCTCAACACTATAGATGCATCCAGTATTGCCTATGGAAATAGTTTGTCAGGGTCAATTATCGATTACTGGAACTCACTATCTGAGTTCCAGTTTGCTTACCAGTCTGGTAAGTCAACAGTTACGGCACTGCATAGTGTGGTTTCAAAGGTAGAAAAAGCTCTATCGGTAAAAGAAATAGCACTTTGTTCTTTCTTAGATATTGAAGAAACTTTCGACAACGCTTCCTATTCGTCTATGGCTCGTGCCATGAAGAAAAGGAACTTTGACGTGAACATAATTAACTGGGTTCATACCATGCTCGCAAAAAGAGAAATCACTTCAGAGCTGGGAAGTACGTCTATTACAGTACGGGCAACGAAATGTTGTCCCCAAGGAGGAGTCCTCTCACCACTAATGTGGTCCTTAGTTGTAGACGTTCTTCTAAGAAGCTTAGAGGAAAAAGGTTTCGAGGTTGTAGGTTTTGCAGACGATATAGTCATTATAGTGAGGGGAAAATTTGACAACATCATTTCAGAAAGAATGCAATGGGCCCTAAAATTTACCCAGTCTTGGTGTATCAAGGAGGGCCTTTGCATTAATCCATCAAAAGTAGTAATTGTAACTTTCACTAGGAAAAGGAAGTTTAGTCTAAAAGCGTTTCAGTTAGGAGGATTAAAGATTCATCTTAGTGAACAGGTTAAATACTTAGGAGTGATACTGGATGCCAAACTGAACTGGAATGCTCATCTTGAGTATGTGATCGGTAAGGCAACTAGTGCGTTCTGGATATGCTCAAAAACATTTGGCAGAAAATGGGGTCTAAGACCAAAAATGATAATGTGGATTTATACATCCATAATACGTCCAAAAGTAACCTATGCTTCTCTTGTGTGGTGGCCAAAAACAAAAGAGGCTACTGCACAGAAAATGCTTGCAAAACTTCAACGGCTAGTATCCATTGCTATAACGGGAGCGATGCGCAGCACTCCATCAAATGCGTTGAATGCAATTCTAAATCTGCTGCCTTTGCACGAATACGTGCAACTAGAAGCAGAAAAGAGTATGCTTAGACTTAAACGGTTGAAAACTTTCATGTCTGGTGACTTAGTCGGTCACCTGAGCATATCACAAAGCTTTCAAAATGGGCCAGTGATGTACATGAATGGTGACTGGATGAAACCTGTGGAAAACCATGACATCCCTTACAACATATGTGAAACATCACGTATAGATTGGGAAGTCGGAGGTCCCACTGTTCGTCATGGCTCCATAAAATTCTTCACAGATGGCTCAAAAATTGGAACAAAAACGGGAGCAGGAATCTTCGGCCCTGGGGTAGAAATCTCAGTGGCGATGGGAAACTATCCAACGGTTTTCCAAGTGGAGATCTTTGCTATAATAAAATGTGTTAACGTTTGTCTGAAGAGAAAATATAGATATGCAAATATTTGTATTTTTACAGACAGCCAAGCAGCACTCAAAGCGTTAAGTAATTATAAATGTACATCCAAACTTGTCTGGGAATGCATTCTTTCATTGCGAAAGGTGTGCCAAGAGAACTCGGTAAATTTATTCTGGGTTCCGGGACACTGTGGCATTGAAGGTAATGAAAGGGCAGACGATCTTGCTAAACAAGATTCAAATGAACAGTTTATTGGCCCAGAACCATTCTGCGGTATATCATACTGTGCCATAAAAATGGAATTAAAATCTTGGGAAGAGCAAAGGGTGATGACCAATTGGTTGGTCACCACAAAGTGTGTTCAAGCGAAAAGGTTTATAATTCCAAACGTTACAATTAGTAAAAAGCTTCTGGAGCTCAATAAGAGAGTTCTTTGTACCTATACTGGCCTAGTAACCGGACATTGCCCGAGTAGATATCATTTGAAAAACATTGGCCAGGTTCAGAATGATATCTGTCGTTTCTGTCGATCTGTCGATGTTTTGTACAAGAGCAGACATAAATTTCTGTACAGTGGCTATATGCAACCTAAAGAAATTTGGACTGCAAATCCTAGAAAGGTGGTGGGTTTTATAAACTCAATTATGCCTGACTGGGAGACGCGTCTTAGGCTGGCCACTTGACAAATGGTGATCTAGCCTTAAGATGCGAATTAGAATAGTAAACAGGGGTATACCACAAAAGTTCAACTCAGTGGACGCAGTGGTTCTACGCCCCAACAAAAAAAAAAAATCGATCATGGTTTAACAAATATTACTAATTATGAATATGCGTTTGGTTTACATGAGGTCAGTTTTACCGATCATAGGGTGATGTTGATAAGTCTAAAAGGTTACCAGAGTGTCATAAAAGATGATCCAGTTATTGAAATTACAAAGTACGATTTTGAACAAGCCTCGTTGGATCTTATTCGGGTGATACCTCGAACTACAAATCTAAATGAACTTTGCATTCTAACTTCCAATGTAATTAAAACCAACTCACAAAATGTTAGGGTTAAACAACAACAATCACGTAAAGCTCCCTGGTTAGATGACTATGTTCTAAATCAAATTCGTATCAGAAAACAGCTCTATCGAAGAACATTGGAATGGCCTAACAATGCTCAAACTAAACTAAATTACCGCAGGCAAAAAAACTATGTACCAAAGTAATACGTCTAAAGCAAAAACAATACTACGGAGTTCTGATAGAGAATAATCGTGACAATATTCGAAAAGTATGGAAGATTATGAATGAGATTGTACTTCATAAAAAAAAACCACAATGTTAGAAAATGCATAAATTAATTACTTATAGAAACCTCAGTAGTGACAGATATGACCAGAATATGTCATGAATTCAATGAATATTTTGTTAACATATCATGTCAGCTTCAAAAAGCACTTCTAAGAGATTTGAATAATCAACAACAAATGTGCACTTTAAATAGAAGTATATCAAGGTCAATTGTAATGCTACCAGCCTCCGACAACGAAATTGGAAACTACATTCGAGATATGAACAGTTCAAGTTCTGCGGTTTTAGATTTGATACCTCCCAAGTTTTTGAAACAGAATGCCAATATTATTATTCCAACACTAACTACGTTCCTAAACCGCTCAGTTCTGGAAGGAGTGTTCCCAGAACAACTAAAAACAGCACGTGTTGAAATCACGAAGTCCTTGATACAATATGCACACAACGCACATACATTATTTTGAACTCGAAAATCTCGAATGCTTTACTATTTTGCTTCGATGTTTATGCTTATATAAACTTGAAAAATCAATGACTTATATAGAGCGATTTTTATTCTTGTTTTCAAAACAACAGGTAAGGCAATAAACAAGAAGCCCGATTTGCGGCTGCCATCCGTCATTTTGCCTAGAAGAAAAAAGTTAGAATTTCAGATTGAACAATTTCTTCAAAAACTTCAAAAATATCTAGGGTAACGGGATGTTATGTTATACTAGCTCCTTCATTCGGCCTATGTACCAAATATGTCATTAATTCGGTGATTATCAACAAAATAATGTTGCTATCATGCTGATCGATTCATTCCGAAGCAATTGAGACAATATTAAAAAGCTATTGAGACATTATTAAAAACACTATACTGAACAGATTATAGACACGATCTTCGAATGATCTAGATTTGACTAAATTGAATTTATAAACCGTGTAATGCGGCCAAGATGTAAAGAAAATAGTCACTCAATATAAACTAACTGTTCTCATAGTTAAAATATCAATAATCTAAACCATAGACCCAATGCTAGAAACATGTTATGGCCTGTTGTATTTAAAGCGTTGTAAACATGTTGTAATTAGTAAAATTTACAATAAAAAGATCTGAGTTTCGGTGTATATTTTTGAAATGGCTCTTCTGAGCACAAACCAGAAGAACAAAATCTATGTAAAGTGAATTCTAATGTGTTCATTATCAAATTACCGATAAATCATATGTAAAACCACTTAGGTGTTCCAAAGCAGTTTTATTTAATTTTGTTTTGTAAAATTTGGTGCTATGTAAAGCGAATATAGCTGGCAATGCCTAAAATTAGAAAATTAGAAGAAAAACCCGTTGAAAGACTGCGTTTAATAATAAGTGTATTGAATGGTACGAAGTTGCATCCACAAACAGACCCAAGTTGGTGCTTATAGACCGATATTACATTTATATCCCTTGAAAGATTCTGACTTTATAAAATGAGTTGTTTAACTTTTCGTGATACATACTACCAAATGGCTTATTGAACTTATCTCAGCAAGTGTATAACTAGTTAAATATCGCTTCCAGCTCAAATACTTTATCAGTTATAATAGAAAATGTAATCGATCGTTCCATATTAGGTTGAGTCAAGGGACACATACCTTATTAATCTAATTTATATTAACTCATTTTTCCAGTCGGGAAAGTTAGGCAAAAATGGGGGATAAATTCGGGAAAAATGTGGGTATTTTTAAATTAAGATTGTGTGGTCACCCTGTTAGATTGGTCTAGAATCGAATGGATAGAAAAAAATATATGTCCATTACTCTACTGATATAAGCCAAAATACAGCGGAAAAAAACTTTCGTAGCCTAGCCGCATTGAAGCAGATTTGTATTGGAAACATAACCTTCCTGATCCCACCTTACTTAGACTACCCAGGTAACCAATAAGCATTAGCATATGCAGTACATCAACCCTAAATCTGCATTTCAGATGCTAGAAGCATTATATTAGCATTGTATCAGCATCTTGAATGCTATCTGTTGTAAAGTTGCATTTCAAATGCAATTTAAATGCTGGTAGCCTGTAATAAGAATTTCGAATGCAAAATAGCATTAATGAAGCTTTATCATTGCAGTAAAGCAGCCGTATATTCGGCCAAAAGTGGCATTTATGTTGCATTTAAGGCCACTTAATTGCTTGACAGGCTGCCGTAAAGACGCTTTGGAAGTGCCTTTTGGTTACCTGGGTAGTAAGAAAACAGAAAGGAAAAAAATAGCCTCATAAATAGCTACCTCCAACATCTAACATCTGTAAAGTGCAATGATCGGATTCACCCACGTAGACAGGAAAACCACCTCGGGCCCTAAATTCGCACTCAAAGCTCTTGTATTTAAACCCATAAATACGAGGCGCGTGCCTCCACCGGCGATTAAACCGTTCAAATCTCCTACAAATCGGCCGAGCTTATTAAAGTTCATAATTATACCGCTTCCGCCAAATCATAGGTTTTAATGTACGATCAGTTTTACACCATTTAAAAGCATCCCGTTTTTGTTCCTTTCGCTCCCTCCTTGCTCTGTTCCGATCTTCATCGGGCCTTCTTTCAATTCCATATTGGTTCGCTTCGAACGAGCATAGCACACGGATGGAGCATAAGCATACAACTTCTCCACAGCATCCAACGAACTCTCGTTTCATACCTTCTCTATAGTGAAGCACAAATAATCAACCAAAGTTCATCGCGCGGTTTACAACTGACACGTACGACTTCTACAGCGGGAACAACACCAGGAATCGAACCGCGTCCAATCGAAAGAGTCGTGCCAAGAACAAGAAATTTTTATGTAAAAGCAATGTTTTTCTTTGCACTTCGGTTCGCTTTCAATTCCCATTCTCGCCTTGAACACGTCTCGATCGTCCGTCGGGTTGTAACTTACAATATACGATTGGAAATGCTAGGCTAGAAATAGGGTCTGAGCCCAGTATGGTCATACAATGATTAAAATTAAGATCCAAGAACGACCCTATGCGCTGCATCCCGAAGGAAGGAAGAGATCAACGACAGCAATAACAACAAAAGGGCATCAACAGCCAGGAACGAAAAGCTCACGAAGAAGAAGGCGACCGAAAAGGCATCAACGGGCCGAGAAAAGTCCATGCTTCTTCTGACCGAAAGAAAAGCCAACCACAACAACCGTGAAGCGAAGAAGATTGTGAAAGATGAAACCTTATAAGCTTATGCGCGGCCCATCCGCTGGAACAGAACTCTCTCGCTTTCAAACCTACCCACTTGCATCCGATGGACGGATGAGATGGATGCGGAGGCTCTCGAGCTATGAATGTAACGAAAGCGGGTTCGGTTACGATTTATTTATGTGCTGGTTGTATCTTGATGCACGGCAACGATGCCAGATTGGTTTCTGTAGGGGTTGGATCGGAAATTGAGTTGAAAAGTTAGTTCCAGCTAGGTGTGAAGAAGATGTGTAAGTCGTCAAATCACAGTAATTAAAATTTTTAACACAGTTAATTTATTCCGTTATTGACTCAGATAAAAAAAATTAAGTTAATGATGTTAAATTATCTTGCTAGCAATAGATCAAGCAAAAATGGATGAAATTGCGCTTTTGAAGAATCCTAACTAGTATGCATTGGAAATTACAGTAAACATCATATTTATAACAAATTGAAAATCCAAAACAAATATAATTCTTCTGGTTTTTCCAATGGAGGTACTCGATGTAAAATTCTTATGTGATTTAAGAAATCGCAAGACGGGTTCTGCTAACTAAATACTGGATTTGACCACCGTTCAATTTGTCACGTGATTCGATCTATCGCATGGGAATACTATATCTAAATTTGTAGCCAACGGTAATAAAATCTGTTCTTAAAAAACTGTTACAATATTTGTAAAGCACTTGCATACAAACACACACACACACACATGCTCCATTTGAACAAATTTTGAGTAGTTTTTGACTCTCTTTGGGCAAAAGTGGAGTCCCTCAAATTAATTTGTTTATTTACCATCAACGTCAGGAATTCGAAAATATTCCATCTTAAGGACCGACGGGATCAAGTTCCTATCACTTCGAATTTTTCTCAGCACAAACCTCAAATACTATTAGGACTTCAGGTGAAATTTTTTTCGAGAATCGTTTGCTTGTCAGTTTGTTTGTTTGTTAATCTCAAAACGTGAAGTGATAACACTGTTTGACAAAATCCGAAAAAAGTCTTGAGACCCAGAGCTCCATGCCCGTTTCCGTTAGTTTGGGTCCCAAAACCACCGAATATCGTATTTTGACCACATGCGATTTGCATTTTTCTTCATAAATTGAAAGTAATCAGTAGATCAAGGCCTTCAAATGGAAACTAAGATTCATCTCCGGCGGCGGCGAAGTAAAGGCATAAACGGGCTAGAAGCGCAGGGCGCTCGACTTCGGCGAGGGCGGGGCGAGCAGAGAGGGCCGTTGCCCCCCCCCCCTAACTTTTGATTTTATTTTTAAATTTTTTATGTTTGTTTCAATTGTATATTATTTATTTTTAATGTTTGTGTTATTCCCCTGTTATTGCCTCAATGAAAAAGCGCGAAGTCGCCTCGATTTTGCGATAAGTTATAGCAAAAAAGCGCCAAAAGTGGAAATCCATGAGCTATATTTTTAAAAAGGAAAGGCTACCAATTTTATTACAGTTTTTTTTCCCTCTAATCAAGAACCCTAGCAAACCTAACGTATAAAAAAAAATATCTCTAACCTGTTATTAGGCAAGCATTTATTGCTTTTTTTCCCACGAGCCGATAGTTTAAAAAGCTATGCTCAATTCAACTTTCAGTTCTTGGCAATCAAAAAACTTAATATTTAAACCAATGTTACAGCTCTCGGAAGCCAAATATACCAGATTAAAAAACACAGTTATAGCTAGAAAGTGTATCAACGAAAAATGGTTATTGAACTATCAATTATATGGGCAAACCTGACCCATTTTCGGTACTGTAGTTTCGTATTATTGAGAATATATGTTAGTCATATCTTACATGCAAGACACGAGCATGATTGAACTCCCGAGATTGCTACTCCGTTGCTGTCAGATCAGCTGTTATTACACAGAGAACTAACAGATGATGTTTAGCATACATCCTCAATGAGCATGAGCATAAGCATGATTGACCGCCCACGAATGCAATTCCGTTATTGCCAGATCAGCTGTATTTACACAAAGAACCAACAGATGATGTTAGGGACTAACATACACCTTCAATGTGTAAGAACTGGTGACCCAATAAAAGCAACACCGGCGCCGGCCGTGCCCGAATGCTGGTCAAGTAGGGAATGGGAAGGAATGTGTTGACATGATACTCGCTTTGGAGGAAGCCGAGAAATCCTCTGCACTTCCACGAGAAATCACTGGGATGTTGGATAGTTGGGGAAAGGTAAGCAGCAGGGTTCGATTTGGTTAACGATACGCTGAAAGTATGTAGCACTATCCGCCAAATACAATGGACCGCTCCAATGTGACTGAAAAGAGACAAGCATAACGAAAAACAAAACAAAACAAAATAGACCAAATAAAGTAAAACAGGATATTAGATATTGTCTTCAAAATTTGGTAGAAATAAATTATTTATTGCTTTGCAAACCAGCTCTTCTCGATGTCCTAGATGGCCAAGTCCTGCTGGACCCGCAGCTGCTGCCATGGGCACTCGACCACATCAACCCAGCCGTCGCCTACGTGTCGGAAGCCTTCCGGTAGTAACATGATATCTGTGTCTAATACACTCTTCTTGCACCGATTAATTTACAAACTAAGCCTGCACGCCGAATCAAAATTCACTTAGGCACGGTTGTGGTATTATCCTTTAAAATCTAGTTCTAGATATTGGCACTTGGTTGCAGGAAACAGAATTAAAAAGACAAATAAACTCGCTTATGACCTCTAACATTACACGGTTGCTAAACAATACACACTATCTTCCTCCACAATACCCGCGAACGACGACACTTTGGACCTGAGCTTGCTCGAGGAAAAATCACCAACACACAACAGCGCATTATAAATAATCTATATTGTATGCAGTTTTTTTAAATGAATCGCGAGTAAGGCGCGATCCCGCAATACGCAACACTCTTCTAACTTCAGCTCACCGGAACCAATTGCACACGCACACTAGTAATCCGCGACGCAGAACAACGCGACGCGCGACGAGGTGCTACAGTGCTACTCATGTTTAGCATACATCCTCAATGTGTAAAAACTGGTGATCCCAAAATTAAGCAATAATCAGCACCTGCCTCGCCCTCATGCAGGTCAAATACGTAAAAAAGTAGGAATGTGTGAGACTCGTTTGATTGAAAGCCGAGACCGCCTCTTCCACGAGAAATCGCTGGGATATTGGATAACAGGATTGGATGGCAGCAGGGTTCTTTTTTGTAAACGATAAGCTGAATTCAAGCGGCGTTTAATGACATATTTCAGTATTAGTACCGATTTCTGATTTGAACCTATTTATATTAACAGTAAGGATGCTATTGGAATCACTCACAATATGAGATAACTTACAAACATCAGCGCCGAATAACCGCTTGTTCAAACACGTTTGAAGAAGTTATTCGGGTTTCTAGAAGAAATAGCAGAACAATTTCTCCAAATTTGCCTGAACAAATAGCTATCCAGTTAGTGATTTATTTGCTCTGGGATATGGTGGCACGGCGAGCTTGCCTACCAATATTATGGATCACAATTAATTGTGATCCCAACCGCCGATCCACCACCCTGTCGAACCACCACATCTCACCAGGAAACATTTTTGTTATATTTTTTCTGTGCTCACTGGATCACTCGGATCGCCGAATTATAAATAACCGAAACAATACAAAACGCGCCATGCCTGATAAGCAAAATAGTGCGTAATAAAGCATCGGCATAACCTTTCACTGCCGATGCTCTAAACAAACACTTTCTTCGTAAACTTTCATTTTTTACAACTGTATCAATCAAGTAGAAACTTCTTAAGAACAATCAATGTGAATCCAGTGTGCGTAGATGCCTTTCGTGCCTTCTGTCAACTTTATGCTTCTATTGATGTACAGGCTCAACTGTTTTAGGATATATTGGACGGATTATTATAATTTGAGATATCTCAGTGCTGACATCTTCCAAATTTAGCAGATCGGCAGGCAATCGATGAAAACCCACCTTGTACCTCATAGCAAGATGCTTAGAGACGGACCGAAAGCTTCGATGAGCTACTTCAAAACTTTTTTCCTTTTCTGTGGGAGAAAAACGCTGAAACCACCGAATTTATGTGCGATGGCTCGGCGCGTATTCATGAATAAGAGAATGCTTGTAACAAAACGGATCACCATATAACATACATACATTACTGTTTTGCATGACAATTGCAGAAAACAAGTATAAGTTATATAAGTTCAGGAATTTCCACCAATCAAATACATTCCATAACAAGTCGAGAACACACGTATGAACCAAGAAGAAAGCTACTATCAATGTAAATGCTCATTACTTTCTACAAAATAGGGTTTTTAGGTTAGGTCATAATTAAAATTAAATAAAAAAAGAAAAGTGAAGGGGGGACGGCCGGGGGGGGGGGGGTGATTCTAAATTTGTTTCGAAAAAGTTACTCCGCTAGTAAATTTAGAGCATTGTGTGTTGGGAATGTTTTTTTTTTTTTTTTGGGGTATTTTTTTTTTTTTTTTTCCATTTTTTTTTGTTATATTAAAAAAAAACGAAGAAGGGGGGTGGGGGGAGAAATCTTCTCTTTTTAACGTTTGTATTACCTGTATTTTGAGACCTAGATCGTGTATAAATTTACTGTTTTCAGAAAAGTTAGTTGTAAAATTATGAGCTACTGTGCATGTAAACTTACTGTATAATCTGGATCTCGATCTGCCTTAAAGATTGACATAAAGCAAGATGGCATCTTCAAAAAAGATAGTCGAGGGGTCACAGCTTTTTGAATGGTGTACACATTAGATCAGAATTCGTCCGCAATGTGGCGCTAGTGTGCATGTGAACTTTTTGTAATATCTGTATTTTGAAATCTAGATCATGTATGAATTCATTGTTTTCAGGAAATTTACTCGAGTAATCATGGTCCTCCAGACGGTCGACTTTATAGATCAGAATTATATCACTGCCTGGTCCGCCTCTGAACTTTGTAGTAAATGTTTATTGCTAGTGCACATAAGAGGCTGATTACCCTAATATGGGTTTGTTTTGATAGTTCTTCTGACAACATCGGGTTAGTCTTTCAGAGAAGTTCTTCACAGAACTTCGGGTAAGTCCTTCAGAGAACTTCATGGAAGTTCTTCAGAGAACTTCATGAAAGTTCTTCAAAGAACTTCAGGGAATTTCTTCAGAGAACTTCATAAAAGAACTTCAGCGAAGTTATGCAGATAACTTCAGGGAAGTTCTGCTGATAACTTCAGGGAAGTTCTTCAGAGAACTTCATAGAAGTTCTGCAGAGAACTTCACGAAAACTCTTCAGAGAGCTTCAGGGAAGTTTTGCAGAGAATTTCTGGAAAGTTTTTCAGAGAACTTCAGGGTGGTTTTTCATAGAACTTTAACGAAGGTCTTCACGAAACTTCGGGCAAGTCCTTAAGAGAACTTCATGAAAGTTCTGCAGAGAACTTCAGGCAAGTTCTGCAGAGAACTTCAGGCAAGTTCTGCAGAGAACTTCAGGCAAGTTCTGCAGAGAACTTCATGAAAGTTCTTCAGAGAACTTCATGAAAGTTCTTCAGAGAACTTCATGAAAGTTCTTCAGAGAACTTCAGGGAATTTCTTCAGAGAACTTCAGCGAAGTTCTGCAGATAACTTCAGGGAAGTTCTGCTGATAACTTCAGGGAAGTTCTTCAGAGAACTTCATAGAAGTTCTGCAGAGAACTTCACGAAAACTCTTCAGAGAGCTTCAGGGAAGTTTTGCAGAGAATTTCTGGAAAGTTTTTCAGAGAACTTCAGGGTGGTTTTTCATAGAACTTTAACGAAGGTCTCCACGAAACTTCGGGCAAGTCCTTAAGAGAACTTAAAGTTCTGCAGAGAGCTTCAGGCAAGTTCTGCAGAGAACTTCAAGAAAGTTCTCCAGAGAAATTCATGGAATTTCTTCAGAAAACTTCATGGAATTTCTTCAGAAAACTTCATGGAATTTCTTCAGAGAACTTCAGGATAACTTCAGGGAAGTTCTTCAGAGAAAATCTTCAGAGAACTTCATGGAAGTTCTTAAG
Organism: Aedes koreicus; assembly: GCA_024533555.2. Taxonomy (NCBI): domain Eukaryota; kingdom Metazoa; phylum Arthropoda; class Insecta; order Diptera; family Culicidae; genus Aedes; species Aedes koreicus. The sequence goes on from JAHHFK020002886.1 coordinate 17,282, forward strand.
AGAACTTTAGGGAAATTCTTCGAAGAGCTTCAGGAAAGTTTTGCAGAGAATTTCCGGGAAAACTTTTCAGAGAACATCAGGGAAGTTTTTCAAAGAAATTCAGGGAAGATCTTCTAAGAATATCAGAGAAGTTCTGCTGACAACTTCCAGGAAAACTCTTCAGAGAACTCCAGAGAAATTCTGCAGAGAACTTCAGGGAATTCCTGCTGAGTTCTTCAGGGAAGTTTTTCAGAGAACTTCAGGGAAGTTCTGTAGAGAACTTCAGACAAGTTCTTCAGATAACTTCAGGGAAGTTCTGCAGAGAACTTTTGGGAAGTCTTTCAGAGAACTTCTGTTCTCTAAAGAATTTCACTGAAATTCTCTGAAGGACTTCCATGAAGTTTTCTGAAGATCTAACCTGAAGTTCGCTGCAGAACATCCCTGAAGTTCTCTGCAGAATTTTCCTGATGTTCTCTGAAGAATTTTCCTGAAGTTATCTGAAGTACTTCCCTGAAGTTCTCTGCAGAACTTCTCTGAAGTTCTGTGCAGAACTTTCCTGAAGTTCTCTGAAGAACTTTCCAGAAGTTATCTGCAAAACCTCCCTGAAGTTCTGTGAAAGACTTCCCTGAAGTTCTCTCATGAACTTCGGTAATGTTCTCTGCAGAATTTTTCTGAAGTTATCTGAAGATTTTACCTGAAGTTTTCTGCAGAGCTTCCCTGAAGTGCTCTTCAGAACTTCCCTGAAGTTCTCTGAAAAATCATGAAGTCTTCTGAAGTTCTCTGAAAAAAATCCATGAAGTTATCTGCAGAACTTCCGTGAAGTGCTCTAAAGAACTTCCATGAAGTTCTCGGAAGAACTTCCTTGAAGTTCTCCGAAAGACTTCTTTGAAGTTCTCAGAAGAACTTTTCTGAAGTTCTCTGTAGAACTTCCCTGAAGTTCTCTGAAGAACTTCCCCGAATTTCTCTGAAGAACTTGTATGAAGTTCTCTGCAAAACTTCCCTGAAGTTATCTGCAAAACTTCCCTGAAGTTCTCTAGTGAACTTCCATGAAGTTCTCTGAAGAACTTCCATGAAGTTCTCTGAAGAACTTCCATAAAGTTCTCTGAAGGACTTCCATGAAGCTCTTTGTAGAACTTCCATGGACTTCTCAGAAGAACTTTCCTGAAATTCTCAGCAAAACTTCCCTGAAGCTCTCTGAAGCGTTTTCTTGAAGTTCTGTGCAGAACTTCTCTGGAGTTCTCTGCAGAACTTCCATGAAGTTCTCTGAAGAACTTCTCTGAAGAACTTCCCTGAAGTTCTCTGAAGAAATTCCCTGAAGTTCTCTGAAGAACTTTCATGAAGTTCTCTGAAGAACTTCCATGAAGTTCTCTGAAGGACTTACCCGAAGTTTTGTGAAGAACTTCTCTAAAAGACTAACCCGATGTTGTCAGAAGAACGTACCAAAAAAATCCCATATTAGGGTAATCAGCCTCTTATGTGCACTAGCGATAAACATTTATTACAAAGTTCATAGGCGGACCAGTGCCACGCAGTGATATAATTCTGTACTATGAAATCGACCGTCTGGAAGACCATGATTACTCGAGTAAATTTCCTGAAAACAATGAATTCATACATGATCTAGATATCAAAATACAGATATTACAAAAAGTTCACATGCACACTAGCGCCACATTGCGGACGAATTCTGATCTAATGTGTACACCATTCAAAAAGCTCTGACCTCTCGAATATATTTTTTGAAGATGCCATCTTGCTTTATGTCAATGAAGCAGTTCGAGATCCAGATTATACAGTAAGTTTACATGCACAGTAGCTGATAATTTTACGACTAACTTTTCTGAAAACAGTAAATTTATACGATCCAAATCTTAATTATGTCACACAAAAAGTGACTTTTTATAGCCCCCCCCCCCTGTCACGTTTTTGTATGGACCTTCAAAATGTTTTGTATGGATTGTCACGTTTTAGACAAACCCCCACTCCCCCCTACCTGGGTGAGATAATTAATGGACCTTCCCTAATACACAAAGTTCACATGTACACTAGCACCACGTAGCGGACGAGTTCTGAACTAATGTTAACACCATCCTAAAGGCCTCAATCAACTTAACATCTTTGTCGAAGACGTCAACTTGCTATATGTCAAGGATCTCGAGATTCAGCTTATAAAGTATGTTTACATGCATACTAGCGCCGCGTAGTGAGATAATTCTGAACTTTTAAGTTTACCATTTTGAAGGCCTTGATCTACTGAACAACTTTGCTTGAGGAAGCAACTTCCTATATATGAGGGATCACGAGATATTTTCTGATGAAACAACATAGGTCAATGCCCATATATCATTTGAGACCACCATCAAGGAATTCCGCGCATGTCGGGGGGTCTACTGTACTTTGCTGTTTTTTTGCTAAAATATGCTGCCTTTCAACGGTCATAACTTTTTCTGGTGAAGTCAAATCGACACACTTTCTTGTGCAAAGTTGTTTGTTAAAGTCTGAGGAAAACAAAAATGCTTCTTGAGACTTTTTTTTAATTATTTTGTTTTTTTTTGGGGGGGAAGTTTTTAATAGTATAATTTTTCAATTTTTGTAAAATGGGGTGCCAATTACTCGTGGCTAGCTCGAGGTTAATGGGTCACATTATCGTTTGGAAGGGGCTAGGCAGGTAACTTATTGAAGGTATTATTTGCTGCTCATGGTTGTCCGTTCAGCACAGACTGAAATGTTGCATTGTTGAAAGAAAAATTAAAACTGAGACCCTTTTGAAGTGTTTTTGTTTCATTTACTGTAAAAATTTATCATTTTCGTCTCACAGTCATTCAAGTAAACATAAATACATCTCTATCAGATAAAAACATCATATACCTAAGAAAGTTACAAAAATGATGTCAAAAAATTGTCCGTACACTTACGTCCTTATTTCAAACAAGGCGAGTAAACAAATGTACGTCGATCTTTCAAAAGCAAAAGCATGCGTTGCATTACAGAGAAGAATTTACCACTGTTTACAACAACAGACAAGGTAAAATTAAAATAGTTTTGTTTTTTTTTCTGAAATTTGAGTATTCCAGCGTTGATTTTCAGGAAAATGGCCGCTTCGCACCGAAAAATTCCGATAGAAGTTCGAAAACTTATTATTCGAAGAATGATGGTAAAAGTTTATCCGAAATTGCAGGCATAGTAAACCGCCCACGATCATCGGTTCAGTATGTGCTTCAGAATTACCAGAGAACACAATCTCTAGAGACGACTCTCGGAAGAGGCCGTAAGCCAAAGTTGACAACTCGTCACAATCGCATACTTTTGCGGGAAATTAAACAAAATCCTAGGTTGAGTGCTCCAAAACTTGCTGGCAGTCTGTCGAAGTACGCCAATATTAAAGTTAACCCCCAAACAGTACGGAATGTGTTGCACGGAAGAAGCCGTTCATATCTGCCAAAAATATGAAAAAGCGGCTGGAATACGCCCAAAAGTACGTGGTCGAGCCAGAAGAGTTTTGGCAGAACGTTCTATTCAAGGACGAGAGCTAATTCAATATTTTTGGGTCTGACGGATTAGTTAGAGTGTGGCGCAAACCAAACACTGAATTCGATGCAAAAAATCTGAGGCCGACAGTAAAGCTAGCGGCTGGATAGTCATGAAGAAAATTAGCATATTTTTTGGCTCAGGAAGTACTAGCACACCGGTCCCAAGCTCGGTCCCAAGCTTAACGATTCGCCCCTAATAACGTAGCTCACACCAACACACCCTCAAATATTCTGTCAAAATAAAATAACGAATCAAAACAAAAACAAAGATACTAGTACCGAAAGGAACCAAAAAGAGCAAGAGTTATTGCAAGGTGCAGACTGCAAGGTATACTTCGGAACTAGGGGTTCTACAACAGTGAACCAATTTCAAATCGCTAGTTTCATATTGATTGTTAGTAAAGCACGATGGTGGAAATGTCATGGTTTGGGGTGTCTTTTAGCGCAAACGGCACCGGAAACTTGACGTTCATTGACTGCATCATGGATCGATTCGTGTACCTGGATATATTGAAGAGCAATCTGAGGGACAGTGCGATGAAATTGGGTCACGAATCTAATTTCTATTTCGTTCAAGATAACGACCCAAAGCATTCCTCGAAGCTCGTGAAGGAATGGCTGCTCTACAATGTCAAATCGACGCTTCCACATCCTCCCCAATCACCAGACCTCAACTCCATAGAGAATTTGTGGGATCATCTGGAACGGAAGATCCGAGAACATACAATTCAGAACAAGAATCAGCTAAAGGAAGTTCTCACGGAAGAGTGGCAGAAGATCTCGCCCGCAACAACCCAAAAGTTGGCTTTTTCGACGAAAAGACGCCTACAGAGTGTAATTGCAGCAAAAGGCGGCCATACCAAGTATTAACTTGGTATTTTGATTTCGTTTTAGAGGAATTTCTTGTCCTGTACGGACAATTTTTTAATGTCAATTTTGTCACTATTTTTTGTTTATAATTTTTTTTTAACACAAGAATGAATTTTATGTTGATTTTACTACTGGTTAGAAATATGGAGATTTTGTTTTGTGTAATGAAATAAATATGACACCTTTGTTAATTGCCTAAATATGTTTTATCACTTACTTTATATCAGAGCAACTGCTGTACGGACAATTTTTTGATAAAGTGTACGTTGAAAAATCCAGCAACGTAACATTTCAGCGCCAACATTAGATTAGGGCGAATCTGCTTTTGTAAACAATGGTTTTCGTAGTCATTTTCTCTTGAACAAAAGGTCACAAATAAAAATTAAGCACTCTTTAAGGAAGAGGAGCTTTATCTCTATCCGCTGATATATTCAATTTGAAGGAATTGTATTCAACTTCCGATTAATTAGCAGACAAAGTGTTTGTTTACAAAAGCAGATTCGCCCTAATCAAATGTTGGCGCTGTTTTATACTTTTGTCGATAAAATTTTTAAGAAGTAACATTCATAAGAACCCCATAATAAGTCGTCACTTCGGATGAACTCTTCCGCCGAGGTGACATTGTATCACTAAATGACACTTAACTTTTTTCACATTGTTTTCACCGTAAAGTGATACCCGTAATAAGGCCCTGGAAGTTTTCCAGGCAATTGATAATTTTTTTTAGATACAAGTCCAATCCTTCATAAACACCACTTTACTAAACAGAAGATTTTCTTTCTCAATCTGTCAGGGAATAAACTACCACCATACTTGTCACGTTTCAAACCGTATTTATGAGGCAACCAAAAAAAAACCTTTGAAACGATCCAAATCTAATCAGATTCCGCCGGTTTTAGCGTAGGTGTTCTTGAACCGTAGACATCATCATTCAGAGAGACGTCCTCTGAGTGGCAGATAAAGTCAAACCTCCCAGCTTCTAGCCAACGCTTCTGGCAGCGCTGTTGCCAGTGCTCCTGCTAGTTCAATCCCTGAGCCAGAACCCACGGACCCCAAATGGAGAGTCTCACAATGGACAATGGATACCATCTCATTCTTCGCCAGGCGAGAAACCGGTTTTCCTTTATTTCACACCAGTTTATTCAATTTGGTCGAGGTGTCGTTTTTAACAGATTTCAAACGATTAATTCTCGCTCTCCGCTTTGGTCGCACGAAAAAGATAGCTTTTTCCTGCCGCCTCCTCCAACCAAGTCGGATTCGCACGAGGTTCGTTCTTTCTTTCGTTCCATTTCGTTTCGCCTTCTATTCATTGCAGCCTTTTGTGTGGCGGACGATCGATCGAGAGCCGTGGGTCCCGTTGTCCATATAGGTACCAACAACACTTACAACTTCCACATGGGACCTCGTGAGCACAAAAGAACCCAACCCGAAGCGGAAAGAAGAGAAATAATTTATACAAAAAGAAATTAAATTTATCTTCAAGCAGACAGTTCTCTATTAAACGGGAACGGATCGGTCGAAGCGAAGAGGTGAATCCTTTGAATAATAAAAAATAAACCAAAGCCATTTCAGTCCAAGCACACAAAGAGCATATTTTTGTATTCATGTTTTCTCTGAAAACGTTCATCGAAATGCCTCACTTTTCTTTTTTCACACTTTTAAGACGATCAAACTAACAGACGGCTAAAGGGTGATACGGTCAAAATTTGGTCAAGGGAAAACGCGTGTAAATCGGTGAAATCGTTTATTTAAAAAATCAAATTAAATTTCTTTTCAAGTTCAATTAGTATAAAATTCAGGAAAAATATTCAGTTAGGCTTCCGCTTTTCCAAATCCGAATTGCCGGGCCTTACGCTTGACCCTGCCATCAGATTTTGTACAGCCACCTTGTCCACCTTCTTCGCCGCAGAAAGCCAGTTTGCCTTGAACTGCTGCTCGTCCTTAGCAGTTTTTTTGGTCTTCTTTAGGTTCCGCTTGACAATAGCCCAGTATTTCTCAATTGGGCGGAGCTCTGACGTGTTGGGAGGGTTCTTGTCCTTGGGAACCACCTGCACGTTGTTGGCGGCGTACCACTCCATGGCCTTTTTACCGTAATGGCAAGATGCCAAATCCGGCCAAAACAGTACGGAACAACCGTGTTTCTTCAGGGAAAGGCAGCAGACGTTTATTCAAACACTATTTCACGTAAATTTCTTGGTTGACAGTCCCGGAAGCTATGTAACTGTCGCCTTTCCAGCCACAGGTACAGATGGCGCTTGCCAAACCAGATATTTCTTTGCGAACTTCGACAGTTTCGTGTGCTTGAAAGGAATTGCTACCTTCCTCTTCCTTTTGCCGTATAAAACTCCTGTCCCGGAAGCTGCTTGTAGTCGGCTTTGACGTAGGTTTCGTCGTCCATTACCACGCAGTCAAACTTCGTCAGCATCGTCGTGTACAGCCTCCGGGATCGCGCTTTGGCCGTCGTATTTTGTTTATCAAAAAACTATAAGGTACAGCCCAATGGGGTTGTGCGCAAAGGTGACGTAGGACTACGCAGAAATGTGCAATCTAGATTGCTTGATTGTTCTAATTCCCATCTAATTTCCATACACTAAACGTTCGCAGTACAGCCTTAATTTGCAGTTCGGCTCGAATTATCCGTTCTTGAATTTCGTTCGTTGGTTGTTCAACGCGCTTTGTCATTTACTCCGGTACGCGGCGTTTAAAGCAATTCCATGTTCAGTCGGGTAATGGAAATTTCAAACAGCACAAGAGAAAAATTCAACCAAACAAACTCTTTAATTGGTAAACTGATTTGGTCGTCCTGAAAAGGACGGAATTAATTGACGGGGGGAGACACATGGTTCGCGATTGAACTTGGGCTTTGCTTTCTTCTTGGTCTTCTTGGTTCAGCTCCTCGTCGTTGCGGGTGGCCATCTGAAGGTGACGTGGGATGATTCTTGTCTTGTCTCGTTGTCACGGGCGGCAGGTTTCGGCAGCCAAGTTTCTCGCAGCGAGGTTGGCGGGCGCATCGGCACCAACAGCCAACTGCACCAACGCTTCTCCTTGCAACGACTGCTCGCCAGTGCACCCTCCGTTGTGTTTGCTGCCGCCAACTGCGATCGTACAGCCACTGCGCAGCTCCACGACTGTCGTAAGACTGAATCAAAATGTTCTGCTAAGAGCTATTAGGTAATGGCGTTGGATGCTATTGCACGAAAGAAGGCGGTACCAACGAAGGCAATGTGATACAAATTGCACCAAAGGGGACGAAATTCAGTTATTGCGCCACAATAATTAGTTTTAATTACTGCACGCTAGACGGATGATTTTCTTAACAGAAATATGCCTAATTTACTTGCCAGCAACTAATCCGCTATACACTACTAGGAACAACAACGAACTCAACTACATGGTCGATCTGACGGTGACACAAAGGCAATGCGAAACAATTTTTACAAAAGGGGACGGGCCTCACTAGTTGCGGCAGACACCAGCTAGGAAATGAAATCATCACGCTGCATGGTTTCGGAGGTTAAATTCACATCACCTTATGCAAAAGAAAAATGCCCTTTTCAGGGACAAAACCCCTAACCAAAGAGAGTCGAGATATGGACATATATTTCGTTTGTTGGTTATCAAACATGCTTGGCCATTTACTCCGAGACGCGACCTTTAAAGCTATGCCATGTTGAGCCGGTGCGTGGGAATGTAAATTTTGATGAACGCAAGAGAAACTTCAAATTAACAAACTCTTTAGATAGGCAAATTATTTTGTTCGTCCTGAAAAGGACGGATTTTAGTTGACGGGGAGAACATGGTTCCAATTGAACTTGGGCTTTTCACTCGGTCTTCTTGTACAGCAGGACAGCCTGAAAAATACAACACTCTGTGAAATGTTCACACCGGAAAAGTTTCATCAGCTCTTCGTCGTTGCGGATGGCCAGCTGAATGTGACGTGGTATGATTTTGATCTACTTGTTGTCGCGGGTTGGCATTTCCTGCCATCTCGAGCACTTCACCGGCCAGGTATTTCATCACCGCAGCGAAGTAGACGGGGGCTTCGGCACCAACGCACTCGGTGTAGTGCCCTTCCAGAGCAGACGGTGAATGTGACCGAGTGGGAGCTGCAATCTGACTGCAAATTTGTCACGGCAGACATGTTACTTGGTAATAGAGTCGGTCGATGGTCGACTCGACGGTGCGTAGCCGAGCGCTGACTCGACATCTTCGAGATCGCTGAAAGACTGAAGGAAAATTCCAACGTGTCCCCTTTAAATATCTTTTCCTGATGCATAGGAGACGTTCCTTACTTAAATATGAAGTCTGTGCTAGCAAAGTACTGTGTATTAGGTAAATTTACTCTGAAAAATCGGCATTATAAGACATCACCTTATATTTGCGTTAATTTCAATAGTTGAATGTTAAAAATCAATAGTTTTAAATATTGAAATCGAAGCGTAGAAAATGTTCCGATCGATTGGTGCAAACATTTTGGAAATCAATCGTGGAATGACTTAGTTATTAATGTTCAAAACCTATATATTTTTCGTGACGCTCCAAATTTTCGCAATTCGAACGTGTACCCCAGTATTGAAAACACAGACGTAGTCTAATAAAAAAATGAAATAAGAGGGAGAGAGGTAAGTTTGCAACAATCGTGCAGTATTGACAACGCACTCTGCAGTATATCTCTCTTTCCCTCCGATGATTGACACAGTTGTGATTGAAGTATTATTTTATCATTTCATCAAAACAATCAATAGTTCAGAAAAGCATTTGCTTTATCGTTTTTTTAAAATACAGTATAATTATGCCTGAATCCATGTTGAGGATAAAAGAAATCTTCGGCGGAGCTTCCATAAAAGGACGCTTGAGTGATTCGGTTCTTTGGTTTACAGCTCAGAATAAAAACTTGAACCAAATAACTAAATTTGCAATACAATAGTTGTTGCTCTTTTTAATTGAACTCATCAGATCTATAAATATTATTTATAATTTATAAAAAATATTAAAATTTATAAAAATAAAAATTTACGTCATGACATGTAGAATTCAGTGTTCAGTTTTTGATTCATGTAAATTTGAAAGAAGACGTAAATTTAAGTCTTAAAGGGTGTCCACGATGAAATTGCCACACACAAAATTGATTCGCAAAATTCGAGTTTTCATCCGATTGCCATCAAATTTTCAGGGATTGAGAAATAACTATTAAACTTCGTTTTACCATTTTACTCGTATTTTATTTACAGTCCATACGCAAATGCCCGCACCTTGGCCTTAACCCCGGCCATAAGATTCTGCACAACCTGTGAATCAACCGTTTTTTGCATGTAAACCCATACTTTCTTCAGTTCCTCGACTGTCTTCACTACCTTAGGTCGTTTAAGAAGGTGCTGCTTCATAATCGCCCAGTACTTCTCGATGGGGCGGAGGTCCGGAGTGTTGGGAGGGTTGAACATTTTCGGCACGAAATTGACCTTATTGTCCGCATACCACTTCAGCACGTCCTTGGAGTAGTGGCATGAGGCCAAATCCGGCCAGAAGATTGTTGGGACGTTGTAGGCCTTCAGGAGAGGAAGCAGCCGCTTCTGGAGGCACTCTTTTATGTACACCTGTCCGTTCATCGTATCCTGGGTCACGAAAGGTGCACTCCGCTTCCCGCACGTGCAGATGGCTTGCCAAACCAGGAATTTCTTCGCAAATTTGGACATCTTCTGAGTGCGGACATGCTCCGGAACGCTGAACTTATCCTTGGCCGTGAAAAACAGGTTGCCGGGGATCTGTTTGAAGTCGGCCTTCACATATGTTTCGTCGTCCATGATGCAGCATTCAACTTTCGTCGGCATGTTGAGGTACAACTTTCTGGCACGGGTTTTGGCGGACTTGTTCTGCTTCTCGTCGCGATTAGGGGCCTTTTGTGCCTTGAACGTTCGAAGCCCAGCCTTAGTTTTGGCCTTCTGGACAAAACTTCGGCTTAGGTGCAGCTTCTTAGCCACATCCCGAACGGAGGCGTTCGGATTTCGGTTGAAGGCCCCAACTACGCGGTTGTGATTTTTGGTGTTGTACGGAATACTTTTTCCTTCACTTCTGGGCTTCCGATCCGTGGTCAACCGTTCCTCGATTCGCTTAATCACTCGCGACACCGTGGAATTCGCGATTCCCAACGTTTTAGCGATGGAACGATGCGAGAGATCCTTGTTCTCGTGATGAATGCGCAAGATTTTATCACGCAGGAGCTGTTCTTTCGACTCCATTTCCGCGAGTTTTGATCACAGGACTTTAAAACTTGCAGGATGTAAATAATGCACTATGAAATAAATCCACCCAAATTTTCATTAAATTCTACCCAACGGTTAAAAAGTTAGAGCAATTTCATAGTGTGGCAATTTCATCGTGGACACCCTTTA
>JAHHFK020002887.1:0-25526 GCA_024533555.2 Aedes koreicus
TGCTGCCATTCCAATTGAAGATGGTATCTTTATTTAACAGACTCACCCCATCGATATCCAGAAGTATATCAAGGAATGCCTCCAGAAGCGTTTATTGCCGATGGTCAAACAGCATGATGGTTCAGTCATATTTTGGCCTGATTTGGCATCATGTCATTACGCCAGGGACACACTAGGGTGGTACGAAAGCCAAAATGTCTCTTTCGTGCCGAAAGACATTCTGGGTTTTGACCAAAGCAAAGCTACGGAAATTCGTAAAACCAGTGGATGACATCGAAAAATTTAAAAAGGATTGAACAAAAGTGGTGAAAATTATGGGAAGTGCAACTGTGCAGAATGGATCATGTTCGAGGAAAAGTGAGATATCTCGGTTGTAATTAAAGAAGAGTAAAATGTAATGTAAAACACCAGTGGTGATATAATTTGCCAAATACAATAATTGATATCTTAAAAAAACACATTTTCAATATTTTGAAAGTGTGCTTATAATTCCTGATACAGTCTATATTAGCAGACCAAACTGTGAGCTGACATCAGAAAACCTATGGATCAACAATCTTCTTATCAAGACCGGACTACGACGAACGTTTGATAATTAAGAGATCTAATCGATATAGTTGCATTCATGATTGAAGAAAAATCGTGTCTTTCCTCGTCGATAAGACATAAATAATGACTGTATTAAAAAGCTCTACCTAGTTTTTATTGAAAATCCTCTCTCCTCATAAAAAAAAAATCAATAAACAACCCCTGTTCGATCATTCCAATTTTTTTTTATCTTTCTACCCCGATCTTCGACCACCATTGTCCGGACTGATGAACTAGATTCGATTGGAGATTCACCGTTCGGGCTCGAATTTCCCCGTTGCAAGTAACAAATCCCAATCACTTTCGAAAGCACCGAACGTTTTAGTGTGTATCTACTCTCTCATTTCTTTTAATCGGACCAGTAAGTAGATGGAACAGTTTTTTTTTTCCCTAATACATTCGGTTTCCGCCTCTTCGGTTCCACCTTACTCTCCAGCTCGGGAACGTGATTTTAATTGCAATCATTACAATTGCTGTCGGTCGGAGCGCGATTTACCGCCTTGTTTTGCCACAAGTTGAAATTTTTGCTTTTTGCGATAGATTATGCCGGCTCTAGTCGGGTTGGAAATTGGTACTTCCATTGCGGTCGACGCACCTTCGGAAGCTTTAAATATTGCTTACATAGGCAAAAAAAAAAAAATTAAGCGCTCACAAAAAAAAAAATCTTGGGTGGTGTACTGGTACCACTGGTGGTAATTGACTAAGAGCTAACTTTGGTAAAACGGCGTAAAAGACGACGACGACGACGGTGATGATGATGATGATAGTTTTAGAGGCTAGAGGCGGCACGAGCCCAATTAGAAAATTGCTGCCGCTTGAATAGAGGGACTGATTTTCCGCTTCGCTGGAGGTTGTGCCTTGAAAGCAATCCAACTTGAGCTAACTGCGTTTTCGCCGTCTCAAGCTTCCGGTGTAAAGTGCAGATTTTGTAGTTTTGCCTAACTTGAAGTAAACCGCGTAGATGAACATGGTGCTGTATTAATGGGCTGTTCGAGTAGCAGTAAGTCTTTGAATACCATTTTTTGTTGTTGTGGCATTGTAGGAGGGCGTGGCATTATTTGCAATTAACTTTAACTGAAAGTATGGTTATTTCTGAAGGAGGAAACTTATTGAACCGGTTGCACTTTGAATTTCTCTTTTGATCATTTTGCGTGCTTTCCTCGCTTAATACCGACGGCCATCTCCATGAGTGATTGGTAATTGGAGAGGAAACTTTCGTCAATGTGAAAAATTGATGGATCAATCATCGAAGGTTTCAAATTGTTTACTGTTGAAATAATGAATGCACAGCACGAAGACCGTGTGATTCAATGACTAGCGGTGAAGGATTACACACGATTATGATGGGCATGATGCGGTCCGGTCGAGGGAATATTTTGGGGTTGAAATTTTCTCGATTTTCCTAATAGTGAGTCGCATTGTGCGTGTCAGACAATATACATATTCATGAATTGGTTTTTGCATAGATAACACTCAATTAGTAACTGTGGAAGTGCTTTTATAATACTAAGTTGAGAGCAATCGAAATCTCTTTGAAAAGAGCGTCAAAGCCAGTTAGAACTTTCGGTTAATTTTGGGATAGTTAAATGTGAAGATGCAACTGTAGTCAAATTGTCAGGTTTTGTGAGTTCATGTTGTGGTATCACAGTTCTAACATACTTTAAAAATTATGACGACTTGGATGTAACAAATTTACATACGTATATAGCAATTACGCATGATCTAAAATTTACAGCACTGAAAAACGTTCGCTGTAAAATTACTCGTGCTCTCTATATAGGTGCTGTAAATTCAAACTACACACAACCAAAATGTCATGTAAATTTCTGTCCCTGAGACCGACACATGCAAGCGCCCTTTAGCACATAAGAATGAGTTGAAAGAGATAAGAAAATAAATACAATCAAACACATCTTTCGTCGAATTGCGTATGTGTCAGTTTCAGGAAACAAAATTTTACACGAAAGCTTTCTTTACACAGAAAAAAATAATGAATTTTAAAAGGCGTGTAAAATTTCCCCACGTTTAATTGCTAATTGCAAGAAAAAAAAAGTGTAAACAACGTAATTGTATGCAATCTTTCATACAGCATACAACATTGTTTGAAATCTTCCATACAACAGACCTGATTCCAGCGATATCTGGCTTAAATTTACATGAAAGGTCCAATTAGTTTATGCCAAATCTAGCATTCCCTTGCATTGGATAACGTAGAAAATTAAGTGTTTCTTTCAAACTGTGTACGTTCCCCGACTTACATACAAACATGAATTACGTCTCGTGTAAAATTCATAATTTCTTAGTGTGTACGTTAGAAATGAAATAGAATTATTTTAATTCTTTTCTTTGAAAACAAATTGAATAAGTTGTGGATTTCAAAAATCTTCCTGTTTTTTGCCTTTTTCAGCAATTTTCAAGCTTTTACAAGCCGACGTCGGTGGTGTAGTGGTAAGCGTGACTGCTTCTTGGCACCCCAGTGGGTCTGGGTTCAATCCCAGTCGACGTCGGTGGTTTTTCTGAGGCGAAAAAATCTGGTCACGTCTTCCTTCGGAAGGGAAGTAAAGCCGTTGGTCCCGGCTCATATTCATGAGTCGTTAGGTAGGGTCCAGGTGGTGGAGTCGTCTTCCTGGCGTCGGTGATTGTCACCATGTGAGGAAATAGGCCGACGTAAAGTAAAGGAAAAAAAAAACAATTTTCAAGCTAATTCTACTTGTGCGCAGCAGTTAGGGTACTGTTTTTGCGGGTTTGAAATTAAAAAGCCGAGTGCACATTTATTGACTGGTTGGTAAATTCGGCTGTGACTAATTAAATCCGACTCACTTTCGCTGAGATTTCCTCAAGCACACACAATTTCGTACTTTGTTAAAATATTCTTCACAATTGTTCATGCATCACTCCCGTAGGACGGTGACAACTTTTCAAATCTGACTTGACAAACTGAACGGTGGTACTGAACTGTGTTGAGATCATGTAAATTTCAAGCGTCGTAAATGTAAATTTCAAGTCGTAAATATAAAGCTTGTTGTATACCCTTGCGCTGAACTGGCCGACTTGACGTGCCGCAAGGGCTCAGTAGGGATTCTTCTGTCAAGACTCGAAGCTAAGAGTCAGTTCCATTGTGGTTATATTAAATTAATAAGTTTTTCAACGTATTTATCTACTCACTGTTTTTGCATAGTTACCGTAGTAATATACGGAGTTAAAATGGTACATTTCAATAATTAAAATCACTGTAGTACCATGAGATTCACTACAAATGAATTTGGCGAAGCAAGGAAACGGAGCAGCACATCCAAATTTGAGATAAACTATGCTTTATACGATATATAACTTCAGATAAAAAAAAGTGCAAAGAAAACAAACATTGTTGGATGCTAATGTGCTGAATCAAGTCGAAATAGCACAAGTTTTTCCTCACATTATTCATTGTTTTTCCGTGCTTCAGTCTCGAAAATACTTCGAGAAATGTCATAACAACAAACATCAAGGGCTCTAAATCACACACATAAGGTATAACAAAAACGCAGATGACGTCTCGACAATAACTAGTTGGGAAAACAATTCGTGTGCAATATACAGAACGGTGAATTAATGTCAATATATTTCTTTCTCTTGCTGTACAGAACCGCGATTCGCAAAGTAGTGTATCTTATATTTTACATTTTTTTTTTAATTCTAGCTTGAATGTTTGTTTGCGTTTTTAAATTATTTTTTCAACCTTTTCTTTTCGTCGGCAGGATCCCCTAAAACGTTATATGAAATATTTGTAGATAATTTAAGCTACAACCATGCCAACATTTCAAATCTACAAAACTTCAATACACCAGTTACTGATCAAGAAAGTTAGAGTCAAATTAACATTCATGAATTTCAAATCCATTTTGAACAAAACCATTACCTTTGCCAAACAGTAGGTTTTAATATCCGAGAACATACCTCTCATTTTCATGGCCTGCCCATAAGAGATACGTTGTGTTTGCGTGTATTTGACAGTTTTTCCATAAGTTTTCTGTGAATCTTACGTTTCCAATCATGGAGAAAACTTAGTACTCAGACACGACTGTTACTAGGAACTGGGAAGGACTGCAGAGCATAGATGAAACACGCATATACTTCAATTATAACGTTATTAAAAAGAAATAACTTAACTAACTTAAAAGATTTTTACGAGGAGATTCCGTTGAAAGGTTCGAACAAATTAAAAGGGGTATTGCAGTTTTCCGATAGTTCTAAGTAATCCATGCCAAGGCTAAGGGACTACGCATCTGATTTTTTTTTAATTTATATAGGCTCCTGCATATCTTATCGTCATGGGTGTACTAAAGTCCTTAAGTTCTGAGATTTTGCGTAAGGGTACTTCATGTTCCAGATACCCGTTTCGCAAAAAAAAAAAACTTCACGGGTTCGTTTACTCCCCTGCCGATAAAAGGTTAAGACAAATGATAAGCCATGGTAATGCCGATATTTCTTCTAATATCTTCAAGTTTTTTACGAAACATGAAGATAATAAAGAGGGTTTCCAATTTTTGCTCAAAAAAAAAGTTTTTCGTCGGAGTTAATTTTTTTTCAATTAGGTTAATTATTCACGACAACTTGTTGTTAAACAGTTTTTCTATTCAATGTAATTTTTCCGAGCTACAATTTTTAAATTAAGGTTAATGCTGAAATGCATATGTTTGTTTCAGAAATTGAGTTGTTTAATGAATAATTAAATGTCGGAGCACAAAATCGTTTTTAGTGATCACATAGACGATGCATCACAATTTTCAAATAAAATAAAATAAGTTTATTAATCGACACTAAAAAGATTAAGTGACATTTAACTCACATACAAAGTCCCATATAGGGGTGTATCAATACTTTTTTTTTTCAATGAAATCGCACAAATATTTCCTGAGCATTAAAATTCATATCATTTCGGATATACTCAAGCTCTTTAGTCAAGTGCATATGGAGAATTTCGTTCAAATAAAAAAGGCGATAAAAAGGTAACACATTATTAGGCCGCTCTGACTGGAAATGCTCCTGATTGATTTCACACCGCAAGTTGACACTATTACAAACGTGGCAAGCTATACGTGTTGATTCAAATTGCTTATTATTTTTAACCGTGGAATCAGCTGTCAAAGTGGTTGAATAAAATAGGGGTTTGTTAATTTAAAAGAAGTATTATAGTCTGAGTATAAACTTCTCCAAATTCTTAAGTGTAAGGTGATGGGGTGTGATTGTATATCATATGGTATGAAAAAATCGATGTACGTACACGTCGTATTTCTTATTCACACAATAGAAATGTGAGAGAAGTCTATTTTAGATCAAATCAACTATTTATACATTCGTTCATGTAAATAAGTACCTTTCTACTCTATACTAGCAGGTCTAAAAATGTTGTCTAGGCTTAGAGCAGATTAAATTATTTTCCGTGTACAATGTGTGACTTCAACCGCAAGATGTCGCAACTAAGAGCACTAAAAATTCATCATTATTTGTCGCTTAAGATATACATCCGTTCTGTGATATACGGCAAATTCTACTAAAAAAAATGTTTCCTTCGTCTCAAAAAAAAAAAATATAATAATTCAAAACGTCATTTTTAGTTTATAATCGTTCATTTCCTATTTCACAGAAATAAAGAATCATTGATGGGTTCAGTAGCAAACTAGAGTTATCGGAAAGTTCAAATTTCAATTTCCTTTTTTTGTAGATTTATTAACTTTCCGTGTTTCTCTTATTCATACTTGTTTTTATGAAGGTTTACTGGCAGGACTCTGAAAAGAGTAGAAACGACTAAAATATCTACTGGCACTAATTAATGAACATTTAGAATTGAAAATTCACTAAATTATTAAACACTGTGCCAACGAAAATAAATCAATTCGCACTATAAAAACATAAAATAGCAATAAAAAATTGATAATTCACTTTCCATAATTCAAAAGTGATCGGTAGAAAACTTTCAAATAGAGCAATGGACATTAGTATATACGCAACAATAAGCTGATAGTTTTCCGTCATAAAAATAATTTCTAGTGCTATACATGTGACAAGAGTCTATAAATCTTTCAAATCTTTCTAATTGAAACCAAACAAATTATTTTAATAATTTTTTATTGCGATTTGTTTGGTTTCAATTGGAAAGATTTGAAGACTTTTGTCATATGTATAGCGCTAGAGCTTATTATTATGACGGAAAACTATCAGCTTATTACTGCGTATATACTAATGTCCATTGCTTTATTTGAAAGTGAATTATCAATATTTTATTGCTATTTTAAGTTTTCCTAGTGCGAATTGTTATTTTTCCGTTGGCACAGTGTTTAATAATTTAGTGACGATTTCACATATTTTTATTGCTACTTTTTCTATTTTTAATGATGTTTTATTACCCTGCCGAGGTAGAAACGTCTACGCTAGGCCTTTGATGATATCGTTGCGTAAATCCTTTCGAATCATTTTACTAGCCGTACACGGAACATGTCGTCCAAGAAGACGCTGTTGCAAATGATTCAGAAGGAATCACGTTTGACTTTTTTGAGCCCTTTCGTCTGTTTCTTAGATTGTCTGTTTGTTATTTTGATAGCCAGTGTTACGTTTATAAGTTTAATAAGGAGTTTCGTGATTTCTTTATTCTTTTGTAGTTTGGTCCATTGGTGTGTCATTTAATATGCTCTGAGAGTCTTCCGGAGCAGTTTTCTCGAACCAAAAATAAAAAGTTATTGTATTGTACCTTGTGCGTTAGAATGATATAACATAACTCCTTTTGAAGCATTTCACCAGCCGAGCAAGGATCATGTCGTCCATAGAGACGCTGTTGACACGGCCTCAAAAGGTGTTACAGTTTCAAGTTTGCTTTCCTTTTCTCTCAGCCATGTTCGTGTCAGTTGTTTTGTATGGTGTCGTGTCGTCTTTTTGTCTGTTTGTTAGTTAGTTCGTCAGTGAAACGTTTATAAGTTTAATAAGGTGTTTTACTTATCTTCGTTATTTCTTCATGAATTCTGCAGTCTTTTGTAGTTCTGTTTGTCGGGAGCCGCTTCGTGCCATTATGTGATATGAATTCCAATCCTCTCAATGTCTTGCCATATGCAGTTTTGCTATGAATATGCGGGTCGTACTTTACTTTCTAGGGCTGTTTTTAGTATACTTCCGTGATCATTTCCATATGATAATGTGTCGAAACTAGCTCAGTCTGGCAGTTCTAATTTCCTTGTTAATAGTTCTGTTGTTAAGCCAATTCGATGCAATATGTGGATTTTCTCTTCCATCTACGACGTTATTATTTGCATCGTCGTGATTTGAGTAGTTTGTTTGGCTGTCATCTTCTGTTTGCTCTGTTACTACATCGCCCATTATCGGTGCACACTCTAAAAGCTGCGTTTTCTTCAAAACTGGGTTCCTAGAATTATATAAGCACAATCGCCTGACTCTAAGAGACCTCGATAAAAATATAGCATTTTTGCATCCCATTTCTGATTTCGTCCTTTTTATTTATTTTAATTTGTTGTTGTTGAAAGCAAGCCACAAAAGGAATCAATTGATTGATACATCAAACCTGCATTTCCGATTAATATGAATAATGAATCATGAGATGAATTATGGAACAGTTCCCCTGTGTGGTAATGCTTTCCAGAAGTGTGCTAATTTGTGATAATAAACTATTTCAGCTTTTTCAACTGATTCAATATGACCAAATGCAGCATTTCTACTATTTGCAAATACTGCACTTAACCATTGATCACCATCTCAGAACTATAATGTTCATCGATAAGAAGTACTGGGGGATTTTCAGAAACACTTTTGGGCTGCATTTCCACTGATCTGGCAACACTTGTGTGCTTCTTTCCAAAATGGTAAAGAACCAGACCAGCCCTGGGACCTGGTAGTTGATGTAAACTATTAAGTTTTGTGTAATTAAAAATAATTAAAATTTAATAGTGATTGGATTATTTTTAGTTTTTTTTTTTTTTTTTTTTTTTTTTTTATGTCGTTTTCGGTTTTAAACCTGGGTCAGGTCTGACTCTGACTCGCAATAGCCAAACAAAAACGGATCCAGAGTCGAGTCAGTATGATGGTATTAGTGCAAAACATAAACATAAACAAACATAAACATTTTATTTTGACAGTTATGTTTGTGTGTGTTGGTGAACCCAGGTTGGACCTCGAAAAAACATGAGAGCGAACCTCATCGATGTTGGGTCGGATCCAGAGCGGATCCAGGTCCGACCCGATTGAATAAAAAAACGTTTTGACAGCTGTTAGGGCGGACCTAGGGCGAACCCAGTTCCGCACTGGCAATAACCGAAAACGACATTAGTGTTCTAAATGCACTTCCACAGTTATTAATTGAGAGTTTCGGGGGGACAATTTTGGTTTGGGGTTGGGGGGGAAATAACCGGGGGGGAATTTAAAATGACCGGGAATCGAACCCAGTCACCCTCAGCATGATATTACTTTGTAGCTGCGCCCTTACCGACTGAGCTAAGGGAGGACCCGCACTCGTTGTTGAATTCTTATGTGATGTAAAACGTCATACGATATGCTTCGGTCCAAGCGAAAATGACCACTCCCCTGAGATATCCGGATTATGTCAATAATGCGACTTGTGTTATCGGAATAAAAAGCTGGAAAATGTAGTTTTTACATGCGATCAAATCCAGCAGTTGAGTTGCTGTCATGTGTTGTTACTTGCCACACAATCATACTAATGCAAAAATGGTACCTGGCATCGAAAGCTCTTAATGAATAACTGTGGATTTAGTGCATTTAGAACACTAAGTTGAGAGAGCAAGCAATAAGCTAATTGCGAAAGCAATAAGCTTGAAACGCTAAGAAAGAAGAAGAAAGACAAGTCGCATGAATTTGTCTCAATGTAAGCTATCTCTGGTGTGCTTGTATAAGCTTTTGTGGGTGTGAAGTTTAGCGTTCAAACGCTGATCAAGTGCTCTTCTTAACCGCAAAGGGCCCTTGAAATCACCGCAGCACCACCAGGTTCGTACAAAATGAAATTCACTTTCTACCAAGCTAATCTCATTACCTTGAAATTAAAAGACTGAGAAGAAGACGGTAGACTCCATTGAACAGGCAACCAACCATAAGCTGTGAAAAAATCCGCTCCAAAGGGTTCACTGCCCTATTGCGCACACCGACTTGGTGGTGGCATTTTCGTTGTTGGAACAAACCCTCGCTATGATCCATCTTCAGCAGCAGCACCATCATGTTTGTACATGTGACTCTGATTAAGAGAGCTTTCGCTTTCGCTGCCCTGTCAATTGCGGATTCCGCCCACCGGAATGGGATTCCATAATGGGAGCAGAAAAATGCAAAACAGGATGCCACACAATGGCAGTGAAATCGACGCCCACGCTTCTCCGCATAGTAGCCGACAACGACGACAACAAGCGGCGTACGCGTACATACCGATTGCGGTATTTTTTGTCATCAACTCTCAGCGGGATTCGCACATTAATCGCCCAGGTGCCGCAGGAAGATGTCAGTGGGTATTTTGCATCGGAAATTTAGACTGATCACGGCGGCGCGCACACAGCGCGCGGCTTTGTTGAACCATTGTTTTGGTCAATTAATCCCGGGTGAGAAAACACTAATGGTAATAAAAGAAATGCCATAAATTATCCGAACCGCCATTGCGCGAGCAGTCGCACAACTGACGGACACAAGTCATGGGAAATGAGGAAAACTATGAACAATATTTGTTTTCTTCGCTTCCATGAATTGCTGATATAATTGTTATACAACCACGGCGGCCTCGGCCAACATCCGAATTGCTGATGACCACGGTTGCCTTATGACTCGACCGCGAAACACGGAGCTCATATAACCTCCGGGAGGAGCGTTGGGTTAAACAGTGTTACGCCAAGTGCCAAGTCTTACGCAGATTGGTGTCTAGAGTTGTCTTGAGAGTAATTTAATGCAATGAAATAGAAAGTGGCAAATTAGTGCAAAATGTTAATTGGAGATGATAAATTACAAGGCATGCGCCTTGAGTCGCTCCCGACTGATCACATTACAACCGGACTCCGGAGACAGTTGTTTGGAAAATTTGAATTATTTCCCTCATTTGGACTTCGGTTTCACACATTTACAGCAATCATAAAACGACGCCGAGCATATATGGCGTGTGAATTGTTTTAAACGAGCCATTGCCTGGTTTAATTGACGATTGTTATTGTTATTGTTTTTTGCTTTTCTTTCGGAAACTGCATCGGAAATGTGTGACGTTGTCTGCAGAGCTATGGAGAAAATCCATGGAAAGTAAGTTTTTTTTTTCAATAATTAGGTGATGCGTGGGAAGATATTTATTTTACTGAAAAGGAAAGCCGAGGTTATGAGGTGGATAGCAAGAAATATTTAGCTTTTATCGTTCAATATGTTTTGGGCGAGCAATGGAACGTCGGTAGGAGAATGCGGAAAGCGTCATCGCCGGTCAATGAGGACATGGAGTATTATTTATAGTTGATGTACTAAGGAAAAGTTGGATTTTCAATTTTGCGCGCAAAATCTGTCCAGATCCAGTTCTATGTCAAGCCGAAGATCTTGAGGAACGATAAAGATTCCCCTTTCTCGATGGTAGAACTCTTACTTGCTCTCCTTTTGTTACGAAAGTAGAAGGTGTACCGACAACCATGTTATGCTCTTTTCACACCCAACGTCAGTTCCTTTATATAGACGTACTACGACATGTCTGATGAAGAATGCTGTAACAGATTGGATCTTCCAAGTAACATTGCCAAAACCATCCAGCTTTAGTAAGTTTTATTAGAGTCTTATGAAAGCCAGGATAAATCAATTTGGTTTTATTATGGAACCAAGAAGTGCCAAAAGGGTTCATATTTTAGTCAGGTTTATGAGAACCTACACAGTTTGCTTACAACGATCTTAAAACCTTGTTTTTTTTTCAAATTCCTTTTACTCCTATCAAAGGTTTTATTTCGACTTTATGAACTCGTAAAATGCTGTTTTGAAATGCCGTTTTAGGACTTATTATGGTCAGTTGAAAAAACATTTTAAAACTATTTTGTCCCCAGTAAATGCATTAAACGGCAAATTAGCATTGAAGGAAGTCACAAAATGACCAAATGGTTTTATAGTAGTTGTTCGGTTGGGTCGCTAAGTTCTTGTAACAGCTCTAGTACGGTTTTCAGCAGCTCAAAACTGTAGGAATTAGTTTATTTAACAATTGATCATAAATACAATAGTTTCTTAACTTACATGAATAGCTTCCTTCGCCAAACCAAATTCTCCTCTTCCTTCTAGCTTCTGTACCTTATCCTCACAATTACCAAGTTTTCTTACTTTCCGCTTTAGTTGATTAAAATATGTAGACAAATTAGTATTAATTCTCTCTTTTACATACATATATCTACTTACTGCTTGATGCAGTGGAACCTATTTAGAAAGAACTTGTTTCCAACTGCTAACGTTCAAATAATGTTAGCTGTAGGCTCTACTGGCGACAACCTGCAGCGCTAAAGTGAAGTTAAATTAATTTTTCTGTTTATTTATTTATTTATTTCAACACTTACATTCGCCACACAACGGATTGAAATAATAACTCTTTTCCTTGTTTAAACTCGCTATTCCACTAAATCGACCGACGTCAGTAATAAACTGTGTGTCATTAATAGATAATAACTTTGTTTTGATTTTTTCTATTCATTGGAATAACTGACTTTTAAAAATATATCATTAAGGTGACCGAACTTCGATCATCTACTTGTGTTAGTTCGGTTGAACCGTGATGGGCGGTACCTCAACAGTATAGTATAGTATTGCGACGATAAATTGGCTTTTTTGGCAAAACTGTGATTTTTTCCAATCGTCCAATTGA
The DNA here is from genome assembly GCA_024533555.2 of Aedes koreicus. NCBI lineage: Eukaryota > Metazoa > Arthropoda > Insecta > Diptera > Culicidae > Aedes > Aedes koreicus. Next base: position 12,431 of record JAHHFK020002887.1, read on the forward strand.
TATATAAGAAATAATTGAAATGTGGAAAAATAAATGCACCAAATTTTAAAAGTGATGTAGTTCATTTATAGATCAAAGACCAACTTAGGCATTCTTTTAGATAACCCTATTGAATTCCATCAATTTTCAAGAAATTCATGATTAATTTATCGAATATATTTGTTTTAATTTTGTGTTTGTTGTTGTAAACTCGCATAATTTCCGAAGCGCATTAATTTTCGGCTCTTATCGTGCCTATATTCACCATAAAATTAAATGCGCATATGATTTGGAGCATGATGCGCTGTAAAAAACTCAATTTGTTTTGGATACTTTGCAATCAAACAAAATTTCCTGCAAAACTAGAACTTTTTTCTTAGATATTATTTACTGCGAAATACATCAGAAGAGCCAGAGAATCTAACAAAGCAAAACAACAAAAACCAACCACGATATCTCAGTGAAGTTTGACAGCTGTGGCCATTTGGCCGTATGCTAGGTTTCATGACAGCCTATAGGTTTTATGAAGGTTCTCAAGTGGTCATAACATCTTTCACTAGAACTTTTTTTAAATCTTTATGTTCGTATAAAGGTTTTATTAACTTGTTTTCACAACTGTCCACTTTGTACAAATTTCGGCTCTAAAGAAGCATAAAGGAGGTGTTGGTAGACAAAACAGTTTTGAATGTAGTTTTATCAACAAAGCCGGGAGGAGTGCTATACGGCTGGAATAAAACCTAAATTGTTACTTGGGATGTCGGCAACCTGAATAATCGACGCAGATGAAGGAACAACCGTGTTCTCGGTGATTTTCTCGTATCTTTGAACTTATTTTTATGTTCTAAACCTAGCGTGGTCGCTCATCAATCCCGAATTTGTACCCGGTAAATACATATGTAAATACCCGGTAAATACATATGTTCCCGAATATTAAACAGGATTCAATTCAATAGCGTCACGATCTCACGGGACCAATCACTTCTCGAACAAATGCTATGTTCAATGCTGAATTAATCAATCATAAATTCTTGATAATTAGTTCTTCGTCTAGCTTCGTCTTGTTTTTCGCGCAAGGAAAAGAATATTTACCAACTAGAATATACTTTGTATACTGGCTTTGTTGTAATATAAAAAAAAATGAATGTTCTAAACTAAAACAAATCAATGAACATTACATAGTGAGTCTTCAATACTTGATTGGCTCTCCATTCTTTTTGATCACTGCGTGGACTCGGTTTTGCATCTTTTCTTTTTAGCGTCTCAAGCTTATTGCTCTCGCAATTAGCTTATTGCTTGCTTGCAACTTAGTGTTTTAAACAATCATACCCTATGCCCAAGGAGTCGAGAAATTATCCTTAACGAAAAAACGAAAGGGTGAGTTATGTCAGTGACATAACTGCAAAGTTGACGTAGGACTGCTTGTTGATGTGAAGAAATTGATGTCATCGAATTGATAAATTACTACTTTATTTTATTCAGGCTAAAGGACCATGAAACCCTACACTCTTGTAAATATCATGTAAATTTAAATCTTCTAGGATGCACATCAATCAATGCTAAAATTGAAGACACACTAAACCATTTATCGGGCAAAATGGACAATGATCGTGAAAATATATTGGCAATCGCTTCTGCGTCTGGTGATTTTCCGTCGGATGTAATTATGGGAATTATGGACGAGGTGAAACTGCTGTCGTCTTTATGTTCGAGAATGACCACTTCAGTGGAAGCAGGTCACACTTCCAATGCTGCTGATTCACCTCTAAGCTTATCCGTAGAGCTGGCCCAAGATCTAGCATATGCCATATCAAAACCGACGATTGATGTCAAGGAGGGTTGGCGTACTCTTGGGTCGAAAAGGATTTGGAGAAATAACTGGACCGATTATGATTCACGGAAACATATGCGGGACCTACAGCAAAAAGCAAAAGAAAAGGCCAACAAGCGGAAAAAAGCTCTAAAACGTCGCATGCACATCCATAATGTAAATGTTTGCAGCTCTCTTCCGTTGGACAAGGACCTCCTAGCAGCAGCTAAAGAAAGATTCTCAGGGGCTCCTGCGCATCAGGGTATTAGGTTTCAACGTGGAGAAACTATGAACCCATACCCAGCTGAACAGCATTTACGTCAAGAATGCCCAACTTCATCCTCAAATTGGACCTTCCGGCCGGTGTTAAGGACATGATTTTCAAACCATTCTTCATCGTGTTCTTGCCAACGTACGGGTTTTCAACAGAACTGATGCACTCTGTAGAGGTAGAATGTTTAGAATTAAGTAATTCTAATAGTACTGACAAGTTCTTAAACCTTTCTTCACACTCTAATGCAACTGAAGTGCTGATATATTGTCAAAACTTTAATCGTATGAAAAGCTCATCCAAGATGAAAACAATTTACAAAAATTTAATGAGTTCCTCTTTTTCTATCATATTAGGTACAGAAACTAGTTGGAATGAGAGTATTAAGAGTGAAGAAGTGTTTGGGAATGATTTCATTCAGAGACGACCGGAACCATCAAATGGCACAAAGGAGGTCTGGAGGCGGTGTCCTCATTGCGATTTCATCTAAATTTAATTCTGAACTAATTCCCTCTACCAAATTTAAGGAGTTTGAACATGTGTGGGTTAAAGCACAAATAGCTGGTGAAATGCATGTGTTTGTATCTGTTTATTTCCCACCTGATCATGCTACAAGAACACATACGAAGCATTTTTCCAAAATGCTGATGAAATTCTCTCTGACCTTGCCCCTGAGATCAAAGTTCATGTATATGGCGATTTCAATCAGCGCAATGCGAACTTCATTTCTGACGTAGAAAATGAAGGTATTCTGCTTCCAGTCGTTGGGGACAATATGACATTACAGTTAATTTTTGACAAAATTGCCAGCCTTGGATTTAATCAAATTAATCATGTAAAAAATCAGCAAAATTGTTATTTAGATTTTTTGCTGACAAACATTCATGAGGATTTTTGTGTTAATGAATGTCTGACACCCCTATGGAAAAACGAACAATTTCATACTGCAATTGAATATTCTTTATTTGTTCATTACAATCCACGGCCTAACGACTATGAATATGAGGAAATATTTGATTACAACAAAGCTAATTACGAGAACATAAAAAATTAAGCTGAATTCAATCAACTGGCAATTAATCATTCGAAATTAAGTAAATATCGAAAGCGCTGTTGGTGTCTTCTCCAGATTTTTATTTGAAATAATTAATGAGAACGTACCTCTTAAAAGAAAAAGACGCAGAAATAACTCCAAATATCCAATATGGTTCAACAGGAATATCATTAATTTGAAAAATCGGAAGCAAAACGCTCACAAAATTTACAAAAAATACAACTTTAGTTTCAATCTGCAAAATTATCTGAATATCTGTGATCAGCTTAATTCAGCAATCATTTCCAAATGGGAAGAGTATAATTTTAGAACAGAGAGCGAAATCAAATCATGTCCCAAACAGTTTTTCAAGTATGCCAGAACAAAATGAAAATAAAAAAACTCCCCTTCAAAAATGCATCTTGATGACAAAAACGCTGAAAGCCCTGGTGAGATTTGTGACTTGTTTGCAAAGTTTTTCCAAGAAATTTACACGACATTTTCGGATGATGATCGCGATCTAGATTATTTTTCATGCTTTCCTGCATCTTCAAATGACATTAGAGTTAGTCAGATACATGTTCAAGACATTCTTGCTGGTTTGAATAATCTTGATGCTGCGAAAGGTGCGGGACCTGATGGGATCCCTCCAGTATTTATGAAAAATCTTGCATTTGAGCTAACTTCGCCTTTATTTTGGCTCTTCAATTTGTCACTTGAATCAGGCCAGTTCCCTAAAATTTGGAAAAACTCATACTTAATACCTATTTATAAGTCAGGAAAAAAATCCGATATTCGCAATTACCGTGGAATTGCTATTATGTCTAGCATCCCAAAGCTTTTTGAAGCTATCGTCAATAGAAAACTGTTTAGCCAAGTACAAAATGTTATAACAAATTCGCAGCATGGATTCTTCAAAGGACGCTCAACTGCCACAAACTTGTTAGAATTCGTGAACTATTCATTAAACGCAATGGACAACGGTTACCATGTCGAAGCGCTGACACTGATTTTAGCAAGGCCTTTGACCGTATTGACATTCCTCTGTTACTCTACAAGTTAGGAAAAATAGGATTTGAGGATCAATTTCTTAAATAGATACATTCGTATTTAATAAATCGACAACAGGTAGTCAGTTTTAATGGGAAAAAATCACACCCTGATCATGTTTTATCTGGAGTTCCCCAAGGCTCGCATCTAGGACCTCTACTTTTTATTTTATTTGTCAATGATATTTCTTACATTCTTAAGCAGGTCAGAATTCTCATCTATGCAGACGACATGAAACTACTTATGGAAATAGAATGACCAAGATCATATAACTTATAAAAACGAAATATTATTATTTGACATATGGTGCAAAAAAAGCTTACTAGAAATAAATGTTAAGAAATCTGACTTAATTACTCTCAGTAGAAAACGAAATACACCACAAATTACTGTTTCTTTAGGAACTGAAATTGTAGAAAAATGCGAGAGAGTCAGAGATTTAGGTGTTATTGTAGATTCTAAGCTTAATTTTATCGACCATTACAACACAATTATCCATAAAGCAACCAATATGCTAGGTTTTATTAAACGTTTTGGTCAAAACTTTCATGACCCTTATACGATCAAAACATTGTACGTTGCATATGTCAGGTCTATTCTAGAGTATTGTAGTGTCATATGGTCTCCTTTTATGAAAACACATGAAGAACGATTGGAATCAGTACAAAAACAGTTTCTCTTGTATGCTCTCCGTAAATTAGGCTGGACAGCATTTCCACTTCCGTCTTACGAAGCACGATGTATGCTTATTGACATTCAAACTCTTAAAGAACGAAGAGAATTTGCCATGATCTCTTTTGTTAACGATATTGTATCACATCGCATTTCCTCCCCTAACTTATTATGTAGTCTAAATTTCTACACCCCCTCGCGGCATTTGAGGAATCGGAACTTGTTTGCGTTAAATACCAATCGGACTAACTATGCGAAATTTGGACCAATTAACTGAATGATGTCTCTCTATAATCTGCATTGTGAATCAATTGACTTAACAATGTCACGTAGTAACCTAAGACATTATTTTATTTCTAGGCGATCTCTAAGAAGATAGAACTAAGTGTTAATATGTAGTCTACGATCGGTTGACGAAATAAATAAATAAATAAATAAATAAATAAATAAATAAAAAAGAGGCCCGAAATACAGAATTTTTCTTTTTTTTTTAAAATTAAAAAAAAAAAAAAAAAAAAAGTGTGGGTTGGGGGAAAAGGAAAAAAAGGAAAAGAAAAAAAAAAAATTTTAATTTACCAAAAAAAAAAAAACAACATGTTCCGCTTGGCGCTGTCCCCCTCCCCTCTTTCTTTTTTCTTTCTAAAAAAAAAAAAAAAAAAAAAAAAAAAAAAAAAAAAAAAAAAAAAAGTTTTCTCTCTTTTGTTATAATAGTGAGAAAAATATTAGCGTTTTTTTTTTTTGTGTTTTTTTTTTCTTCATTTCCAAATGCGGGGTCTCATCCTGCATTCATCTCCAAAATAAGAAAATATTTAAATTAAATTAGCTAGTTGACCATCGCCAAAAAGGTTGTCGCATGTGCAGATTGATGAATGCCAAAAGCAAATGAACTCGTGCTAAGCTGCGTTTTTGTTTGCAAGTCTTCATCTCTAATATGCAAGAATTACTATAATGGGCAATGATAATAATTCTGTTAAATATTTTATTTAACGATGAGCACTCGTTTTAAAATCCATCACAGAAGAGAACAAATTTTAACGTGCACCTTGTCGTGACGCGTGAAACCGACTGCGTTCAAAATAGGTCTGATGTTGTTATCTCAGTATAAAGTGGGTATTTTTTAATGCATTACGGACATAGATTTGAGGTTATCAAATATATTCTAGAAGCTGTTGTAAATGTAGCATCCGGAACATGATTTTGAGTGTGAAAAAATTTATTATTTTTGGATTCATGTTAGTATTTAACAATACAGCAAATAGAACATACAATTGAGTAATATTTAGCATTGAGTCTTTAAGAATTGAAGTGTAACCAGGATTACATCACTCGTAATATTCATTATTGTTAAGAGTGTATGCTATTGGTTTGTGAGGCTCCGGTTCTTCGTCTATTGATTCTCCACGAAAATTTATAGAAACTGCAGTTCGGCTCGAATTAACTTTTAATGATAGTTTGTTTGTTGAATGTCCAACGTGCTTGCTAGTGTTAAATGGGTCCTTTGTTTACGGAGGGAACATGGTTCACAATTAAAATGTTCTTATCAGTCTTCTTGAGTTGCAAGTCTAATCTCGAAACAAATTTATCGCTGTCCTTGTTCAATCATCATCAACATATCAATATACAATATGGATGAGTCGATAGCACAAAATGGTGCAACGCTATTGGCCACTGTTGTATTGCCGCCGTCAAGTGTTCTATTTTTGTTCCCACTGATCATCGACAAAGTGTTTTATGAAACAAACAAAGCCATGCCAGTGTGTGTAAGGGACATGTTGCTCACAGCTTGGTGGAAAATATATCTATTTGCTTCAATGTTGTACCCTGAATTGGTCACCAAGCAAACTACATATAAGAGTTAAATTTGTCAAAGTGGCTGAATGGTTGCCATCATGAGCCGCCACGCTGACAACCACGGTTAAAATCTCGGTCTCAAATTTTCCCATTTTATTTTTGTGAGCCATCTGACTTTCGGGCTTCCATCTCTTACTCATCAAATAAATACCACTGCGCATAACCTTAAGCACATATTTAATTTTTCAAAGTGAATTGCTGAGTTACTTTTTTGCCCACAACCAATTTTGGATTTTTCTCCAAGTTACGATCCACAGCAAGAAAAAAATCATGCGAAATTGTACTACAATCTTGCTTTTTTATGTTGGGTGTAGAGCGAATTACGAACAACTTAACCTAACACCCAGTGGACCAGTTTGGACATTTTCGTTTTGCAAAAAGTTCCACAGGCTGGAGCGGGAATCGAAACCTCTACTTCAAGGCAACCGCTTGAACGACGGGCGACGCCGCTAACCACTTGACCACGAAGATGATGTGGGCGATTGATTAGGCCATTTTCTCCGGGACGCGGCTTTTTCAAAGCCATATTGAGCCGGTGGGTGGTAATGAAAATATCGATGAGCTCAAGATAAATTTATATCAAACTCTTTAGTTGGCAACTTGATTTGATCGTCCTGAAAAGGACGGATTTTAGTTGTTTACGTGGTTCGCGATTGACATTTTCCTCAGTCTTCTTGGGCTGCAGGGCTCCACTCTGTGAAATGGTCACACCAGAGAAAAGTTTTTTTCAGCCCCTCGTCGTTGCGGATGGCCAGCTGCAGGGGACGTGAGATGATTCTGGTCTTCTTGTTTTCACGGGCGGCGTTTCCTACCAACGTGCTCCAAAAACACGTCTGTCGCATGCGGATGCATAGCGAGAACTGATGATTGGTCGGTCGCCCCCACATGTTTGATAATCGCTGGCACGGTAACTGTGGCAGTATGAACCAATCAGAGCGAGGCGCAAACATGATATCATTTTCGACCAATAGCTTTGTGCGTTTAGACATTTTTCTTTTAAGTACATTTTAATTAGTTTAAACAAATGTTATAAATTAAATTTGCAACAGGGATTCAGCTTTGATGTTCTTCATTGCGAATGAAATACGTATCGTAAAATGTTTGTGGGCCAGAGAGGAGATATTATCGTTCAAAGTCTCCAGCTCGCGTAACGCTTGCGATTTCAGAAATTTTAGAACGGCGCCCCTATACAGGAATAGAAAAGAGAGACGTAAGTCCTACGTCAAAATTCCTAGACCAGACCGGGAATCGAGCTAAGCCACCTCCATCATGGTGTTGCTTTGTAGGTGCGCCTTTACCGACTAACCGACTGAACTAAGGCAGGATCCGTCGATTACAATATGAATATGAAATAATCTAAATTAAACTAACGCAAATATCAGATCATTACCTATAATTTGGTTTTGCAGGGTAAATTTACTAAATGCACAGTATTTTCCTATCACAAATTTCAAATGTATAGAAGGAAGGTCTGATATTCAGCAGTGAACGATGTTGAAGATGTTTGGAGCGGCAATGAGCCGGTATGGAATTGGCAGCAGTCGGTGGCAAGTATTCTGGAGGGTGCACTTTATCTAACATACCGTTCCAAATTTTTGTCAATTGGCAGCCAACGGTGGCTAAACTAGTTTCAGCCTTCATTTCGTCGCATACCTTAATCCTTGTGCACAATTTCAAACACGGCTCGGAAATTTAAACGGTCTCTATATTATTCCAAAGCGCAAATATAAAGCAAGCGTAGCATGTCAAATAGAAATTTTACAAATGGCGACCGTCACAAAGTTTTGAAACAAATCAAAGGCTACTAACTCAATTAATCCTCGATAGATGATTCCCGGTAGTCAGCGGCTATGCTCTTACGATGCATAAATCACAGCGAAGCACTTACCCGCAAATCGTATACCGCTACGATAAAGGACAGGAGAAGCAATTGGTGTATGTTGGCCTCTCCAGAGTATCGTCTCTCGATGACGCATATCTTTATCATCCAGTCAAAGGTAACCATTGAAATAAGCAATAGGCACAGGACAACCAATTCTGTTGAACTGTTTAGTTTTGGCATCCAAGCTCATCACCACATACCTGGCTTCCCGTTCCTTTGGTGAGTATCTATTGTGATACTAGAACGAGATCAGCATTTCCAAATGACTTTAAGCCAGCAAAACGATCGGCCCCTTTTACACATTCATTATACAGTGTGCTCCGTTAGTCCTACGTCATATTTGCGTGCAACCCCATTGGGATATTCCTCGTAGTTTTTTTTTGTGGTCAGGTAATTTAGAGAAATGATCTCCAAAATTTATTCTTACTGCGCTACTGCGCTACGGATAATCAGATACATTTTAATCACTTTACTTTTCAGGTGACTATTTCGGCGCAATGGCAGTAGGTTTGTATCATCCAACACGATTTCCAGAACGATTTTCAGTCGAGTAGGGCATATGGACATTCCCAATCCAGAAATTTCATTAACCTACCAGCCTAATTGTGTCTTAGAGATACAATTACAACATCGCCCCACCAAATCTGTTGCAGTCTCATTTCCCGACGATAACCAATCCTGGTACTCGTTATCTTCGAAATGATAATTCTTCTGGTCTGAGCGAATTGTATCTTCTTTTTGTTTTCCCAACCGTTGCTTTGATATAAATTATTTACAACCAAAGTTATCTCCCGCTCCAGATTCCCGTTGCAGTTCAATAACATTATTGATATGAACCACCCGACAGAGCAGTGATCAATAAATTTACACCACAACAGCGCGCATTCGCCTAGCTTCTAGGTCACATGCCAACACATACGCTCCGCGAGAGAGACAGAGAGAGACCAAGCCCTCGCCAGGAAACGGGCCCAGCAGTACACTTCCTGTCGGGGCAGCTGCTCGGGCGATGGATCGGCAGTTTCCCACGAGGAGCTCAGCCAGAAAATCAGGATTTTTTACCACCTGTTTAAGCTTCCTGTCGTATGCTTGTTTCTCTCTCTCGTCCGTGCTTGTGTTGGTGCTGGTGCCGTATGTTTTTGTCTCTTCTTGTCGTCGCCCATTGAGTAATTCATAATAATTCTAGACGGAGGCGATTGACAGATATTTTGGGTTAGTGCATTCGCTGTTCTGTTGACATTTAATTTCACCAATACCAACTTCGATCATCGCTGACTGGAAGATACTTCTTAGGCTTAATGCACTTGTATGGGTGGATACTTCTTTTTTTGGGTTCCAGGGATATCTGCTGCCATTGAGAAGCTGGAGGAAAGACCTTTCGGTGGAGAAAATCTCGGTATTGTTCCGTCGATTCGGAAGGGATTTTTCCATTTCGCACTAGTATTTTCACTGTTTACACTACCGTTCACTCACTTGACACTGTTTTTCCAGCCGATTACGGATAGTATTACAGGATGGAAATGTAGCACAACTTACCTATTTTTATCTTTAATTGTTCCTCAACACGGACTTTGCGTGTGTCGTCAGCCATATTGAATCCATAACTAGTACTGCGAATGTGTGTACACAAAACTGCTGCTGCTGCTGCTGCTCCGAATGACTGAAACTGTATGCGTATGAGTACCTCGCTGCATGAATCAATCGAATGGCACACTTACACCCGCACAGATCACTCACTGTAGTTTATTCATAAAAAAATCTCGGTAGCCTTTCTTCTTCGTCTTCACGGCGCACGTTCCAGCACACTTTTTGAGCTGTTTGATTCAGAAATTTTCTAACAACACTAACACACATCTATGTTAGCACTCATACATCAGCGCACGAAATTGTTGCACAATAAGAGAGTCACTCACTCGTGGGTTCAACATATACTCAGCCCAGCACAGGATGTTAGCTTTGATCAAACTTCTTTTTTTCTCGACTATTTTGCCTGCTACTTTTGCTTCGTCTTCAGTGTTTGTTATTATTCATTCATCTTTTTTTTTTCGTACATTTCAGCGCACTTTAAAGGCATTTTTCGGTCTTCTCTCATTCCATCACATCCAAACATCGCCAAGGGCGACGTGCGGTCATACCTTTCCAACAAACAACCTGGATTCGCTTCCTCGTCCACCTTCTTCAACGGTCCATCCTGAATACGTGCAAGAAGCATAAATTTTCTGATATTCACTCGCACTAGGGGTCCGCAACACCCGCGCACTTTCTCAATGGATGCATGGACACGCATAAAACTGCATTAATTAATTTACGGCTGAAAAGGGAGGTAGAGAGAAAAAAAATGCAAATTAGTATTTTGAATTTCTACAACTTTTATGGCTCGATTGGTTAGTAGGTAGAGCAACTTTGACAGCAAATCGAGCGAAAGAGAAGAAGAGAAAGAGTAAGTGATTTTTACACCTGGCCGTGCGTTGGTGGCGGCATCGCCATAAGAGTTTTTCGTCTTCTTCTTATTTCACTACTTAAAAGACACCTTTCAATCCGAAAACGAGACACGCGCTGAGCTTCGTGTGCACTTTACTCGGCAACGACGCACGACTGAAAAACGCGACCGACGACGGTGCTGGTGGGACACGAACTGGATTAAAAATCCCAACGACGTGACGATTCCGTTGAGCTACCTCGTCGTCGTGTGTTTCGGCTGACGCTGACTTGACTGAACTGAAAGTGAGATTGCGAAGAAGAGGGGCGGCACGAACCGAGCCGAAGTGGTGTACGTACAATGGGCTGGCTGGTTTAATTTAGTGTCGGAAAATTGCGAACATTTTTATCGATTTTACCAGGATATAAATTCTCCTGTGTTCTGTTTTAATAAAGCATTTTCTTACCTGCCAATAGTAATCATAGGAGATAAAATAATCACTAACATAATCTTTCATATAAATACTTTAAACACTCGTAGACAAATTTGCAACAGTAATTTCAATTTTTTTTTTCTGAAAAAACTACACTCAAAAAAATCGACACGTTACTACCACGTGAAACGCACGTAATTTTCGTCCACTGCCAAAACCAGTAATAAACACGTGGAATTCACGTGAAAGCTACGTTATTTCCGCGTAAATTCACATTCTACGTGAAAATCACATAAATTTTACGTGATTTTCACGTACAATTCACTGGACACGTAATGTTCACCTGATTTTACATGAAGAAGATTTGGTATGTGTTAGGTGGAAGTTGTGTGATTTCTGTGGAGTGGTTTTTTTGTGTGTTTTTTTTTTTTTGTTAAAACACTTTTACATTGTTTTGACCTGTAATCTGTTTTTCTTTTTTTTCCTCCACTTCTCGAAGGTGACAAACATTTAGTTTTTTTTTAGGTCAAAACTGGGTGATTTAACCTAAAACCAATATTTGTCTTATTGTGCGGCTTAGCAATTGCTTCATCTTTTTAGAAGATATTGCATCATTATCCAATCATATGTTTTTTTGAAAAACCCATTTTGTGAATTTAGATTTAAACTTTTCTACGGATAAGCGATCTCAACAATTTGCTAGAAGTCATTTTATAATGTTAACTTCATCTTCATTCCTAAAATACTTATTGTGGGGCTCAGCGACTGCTACATATTTTTGAGAAGTCATTGTTTCGTTTATCGTCATGTACACTTATAGATTTTGTGTGAAAATTTGGTGATAAAACTACAGGGTGCGGCAGAAAATAATGCGAAAATTTGTTCTTTTTCTTACAAATCCCATTTTCAACTAATTCAAGCAATAATATCAACATTTTCGAGCGCAGTTATCTTTATAAAGTCCTTTTAAACAAAGTTTATTCAATGTGTCCTCCATTTTTATTAATAGCATCCTTGAGCCGACGCCGGAAGCCAGAGCATGCCTTTCGGACGTAGTCCTCCGACATTGACTGCCATGTGCGTGTTATGGTTGACTTCAGGGTTTTCACACTAGGGTGTGGTGTTTTGCAGGTTCGTGCTTCAACATATGCCCAAATCGAATAATCCAACGGATTAATAGTGGACTGTAGGGGGCCCAACCTTCGGCGAAAACTTTAGTGGTGCGGGGGGTGTGACACCGCGCTCCATCCTGCTGTAGGACAACGTTTTGGTCCTCGGAGAAGTTGGCCTTCACCCAAGGAAGCACTTGGTCCTTTAAAATACCGATATACACTTCGGTATTGATTTTAACTCCAGCATCAATGAAAACAGGCGGCATTTTCAAATCGTTGGACGCCACCAAGCCAAACATCATGACACCAGCCGGATGTTTGGTTTGAAATATGAATTTCACTTTTTCCGGAACGTTCTCCATTTTCTGCGGTGAAATGAACCGGTCCGTGCGGCTGTTGGCCACAGCATCGATGCTGAAAAGCTTTTCGTCGGAGAACAGCATTATCATTTTTTCCTTCTTCAACAAGGAAAGCAATCTCTTGGAACGAGTCAGTCGTAGTTCCTTGACCCGGTCCGTAATCAAGTGGCGTTTCACTCTGGCTCTGGAAGATGCATGCTGATCTTCTTTGATGATTCGCCGCATGGATTT